>CAJQUW010008997.1:0-175062 GCA_907163375.1 Prostheceraeus crozeri | reverse complement strand
ATTGTAACATTATTGAAGGAGGATATATAAATGGTAAATTATCAAACTTAATATTCAGTTTTTCAGCTTTTACTGTACCCATTGGTTATAGATTAAATGTAATTCCACAAACATTAATATATTTCCCTATTACAAGAAAAACTATTAACAACATTAACATTAGAATCACTGATGAGAAAGGACAAGAAATAAATTTTGGAGGTGAAGAGATTATGATAGATCTTTTGGTTCGAGAGGTATAAACTCCCGTTCGAGAGGTATAAACTCCCACGCGAAGCTAGAGAAGTTTAATTTTTTTCTTCTTCTTATTATTATTCTTATTCTTCTTCTTTAGAAACAAAAAAAATAAAAATATTTTTTTTTATTAAAAATGAGTGAACTACCCCCATTAAATAAAAAAAAACTTAAATTTAATCATCATCCAAATTTATCTAATAAAGTTTTGTCAGTTATTTGCGGAAGATCGGGTTGTGGAAAAACATATTTATTATTTAAAATTCTCACGACTCCAAATTTTTTGGATTATAACAATCTTATAATTTATACAACAACAGCAGAACAACCCGTCTATCAATTTTTAAAATATGGATTTGAAAATAATCTTACAAAAACAGCAATTGCTTCCCTATTCGAAGAATACGAAAAATCTGAATATGAAGAAGAAATAAATTTGTGGTGTGAAGAAGCAGCAAAAAATAAACAATTAGTTGAATCCAATAAAAATAAGCATATAAAGATACAATTAATAGATGATAGTGGTAATATGCAAGATCCTAGTAAACTAGATAAAACAATGAAACATTGTGTAATTTTTGATGATTGTGTTAATGATAGAAATCAGTCAGTTCAGAGAAATTATTTCACAAGAGGTAGACATAATAACTGTAGTGTATTTTATTTTACACAAAGTATGTATTCATTAGATGGAAGTGTTATTAGAAAGAATGCAAATATATTTATACTATTTGAAATAAATGCAAGAAACTTAAGTGATTTGTTAAGAGATTTATGTATAAGAGATAGAGATGAATTTAAACAATCGTGTAATAATGCTTGGTCAAAAAATTATGGCTTCATTACAATTAATATTGATAAAAAAATTCATGATAGAGTTATCGAACAATTGTTCTCTGACTAGCCTTCGGCTCGAGGGGCTTTGCCCCGACTGAAAGTCGATCGAAGATTTGTTTACCGAGTGATAAAAATATACGAATATACTATTATTATCAGCTTTAATTTTATCCATTTTTTAAAATATGATATTTGAATTTTGTGGTAACATTGGAATACAGCAAAAACATTTTACTGAACAAATTATTTTTTTATTGCTTTGTTGTTTGACATCTTTTCGTTTGAAGTTTTCTCGTTTTAAGTTTTGTTTAATAAAGTTTTGTTTAATAAAGTTTTGTTTAATAAAGTTTTGCTTAAATTTTCGCTTAAAGTTTTTAGCTCTTCTAAAAAAATTTTGTCATTTTCTTCATTAGAAATTTTACCATCACTAGAAATTTTGCCATCCTTTGTATTTTTATCATCAACTTTTTCTGACTGTAATTGAAATGATATTTGATTTACTTCATTAGCTATTTGATCAAATTTTTCAATCTCATCTAACGTAATAACATTATCATCACATACTCTTTGAAAGTAGTAATGTAGTTTATCATAGACTTCTTTAATATGTAAATGCTTAGTTTTTAATGATTTTCGTTTCTGAGTTATTAAAGATTTATCTAACATCGTAACAAAACACCCGTACCTGTTAAAGCTGTAGCAACTACTGGAATTACTAAAACACCTGAAGATATAACAATAGTGAGAGCGCCTAAACTTATTGTTAAGAATATGCCAATTCCTTGTGTTACATTCTTAACTTTACTCCATCTCCTTCTTAATTTATTATAATGTTCTAATCTTAATAATAATTGAGATTCCTTATCTTTCATATAACGTACTCTATCTTTGTGTTTTGCAATATCCATTTCATATGATAATGAAGGATATATTCTTGCGGTTTCTTCCATTTTTGTTTCTTCCATTTTTAAAGAAATATTTTTAGTCACATGTTATATTTTAAAAACCTAAAAGATGGATAAAATTCATGAATTTGAAATTCTCAACTTTTATGATTTTTGGTGTCCTTGAACGGTCATGATTTTAGCGGTGAAAATTGTAATTCTCAAATTTGAGATTCTTAACTTTTATGATTTTCGGTGTCCTTGAACGGTCATGATTTTGGGGGTGAAAATTGTAATTCTCAAATTTGAGATTTTGAAAAATTTGAAAAATTGGGTATTTTTAAAAACGCCCAAATTTATGAATTTTGATCTTAAAAACCTGAAAAAGGGTTCAAATTCATAAATTCATGTCGTTTTTAAAGATACCAATTTTTTCAAAAATGATACTTTTTAAATGGACTAAATTCATGAATTTAGGTCTTAAAAACCTGAAAAAGGGTCTAAATTCATGAATTTATGTCGTTTTTAAAGATACCAATTTTTTTATTTTATGGTGTCCTGGAACGGTCTTTTTCCCATTACTATAGAGTGCTAGCATCATCGACCACTGCTTCGATGTCGGTCTCATCTTTATGAAAATTTATCACATAATTTTGAACAGCTCCTTTTAAACTTTGTCTATGAAAATGTAATGTTCCGCAGTCATTTGAGAAAGACATGATCGCCCTTTATCTAACCCATCTATTGCATGAAAACAACTCTTCTCATAGTAACATTTATTGAATAACTGTAACAAGCATGCATCATAAATCAATGGTTTGAAACAGATAAAATAGATACAGCTGGTAACTATCATACAGCGAGCAATGATAACCATACAGGACTTTGGCAGTGTTGAGGTAAGGAGGAAAGAAGCATTGGTTATGAGCGTAGCTACTACAACGAACAGACAAATCCTTGAAACGTTTCGTGACTTCATGGTAGTGTTGATTCACTCTACTATCCCAAGGCGGGAGCAAAATATCACCAATGATTAGATTGGGAAATACTTTCCTCTCCTTACCAGGATTATTACAAAAGATGCGTATAACATTGAAAGCAGCTAACCATCGTTTAAAGTCAATAAGAAGAGTGTTTTCTCGCCCATTGATCAACATTGGGATCGCAGTTGTCATGTTGATGATAGACACTAACAATCTGATACGTCCAATTGTTCATAGCAATAGCACTGAGCTCCTGTACAGGTTCACCCTCACAATCCATAAAAATGATGATAGAAGCCTAAAACGGAAATTTACACATCAAAGGAAATTCTATAACATATCACAAAATGAAGAATTACATCAATGCTTTTCACGACAAAATACACAAATGATATGATGGCAACGAAGAAGTAAAATGTATCTAATAAGACCACGTCTACGACACTAAACGCACATAAGCGAATTGTCATAGGGTAGAGTTAGGAAAGGACTAGTAATTCTCCTTCTTTGATTTGCGTTTTGAGGCAGCATTCTTCTCCAACTTGCGCTTCGTACCACTGCTGTTAAAGATTTGATCAATTATATCATCCACGTTGGGTGGTTTTGGAATATATAGGATGGATTCCATATGCATGGAGAGAGAGGCTATTTTATTATCCTTGTGCCGACCATAATATAGCCGGAGGCTATATTTGGAATCAGCTTGATGTTATTGTCCAATGAGGATCATCATCCAATGAGAATCAAGCATTTCTATATAAATAGCGAGCCTTCCACAGTGAGAATCATTCCATCGTTGAATCGCACGAGTGACGGACGCACATTTTCTCTCTCTCTCTACTTCCCTATTCTATTATCCAACTAAAATGGTAAGTCGCTACTTCCCTCAAGAGAAGGGATGTTACTTTGAAAAGGATATCCCAAGTACCTTCTCCGAGCTCGTCGCATGTGATGGATGTTGAATGATCTCCCTCCTTCTTATAGTAAGTACACCAATGTGATGCCGGTAGGCAAATTTGATTACCATCCCAAATCTTTCTATAGAGAGCATCCTTGTCATATCTCGCCTTCCACTCTTGAGCAAGAGGAGTAGGAATGTCCATATTTAATGTCACGTACTCTTCAATAATATCAAGTTGGCGGCGAATGTACGGACTCACGGGGATCAGTATGTAGTCCCCATACTGATTGCGCATTATCTTGACATCCGTGGAAGGGAGCATTCCCGTTTGTAGTACTACGCTATGATCGTCATAACGCAAGACTTGTTTAAATTTACGCTGTAGCGGTGTAGGATTATGTACCTTGGTTGTTTCTTCCACTAGCCTCAGTTGTAGATGATCTGATTGTAGCGAACCTTGTAACGTCTGACCGCCATTTTGTCCTACTAGTGCAGCAGATGGAGTAGATGCCCGAAAACGAAAAAGATTATATTAAGCTTACGTTCAAGGGAGGAGAGGGAGGGAAGTAGCGACTTACCATTTTAGTTGAATAATAGAATTGGGAAGTAGAGAGAGAGAGAAAATGTGCGTCCGTCACTCGTGCGATTCAACGATGGAATGATTCTCACTGTGGAAGGCTCGCTATTTATATAGAAATGCTTGATTCTCATTGGATGATGATCCTCATTGGACAATAACATCAAGCTGATTCCAAATCTGGCCTCCGTTTACCAATCCCAGCCTTCGTTCGCCCGCTGGAGCTGTTTCTTGTGAAATTCTAACTCTGTAGTTTTTCGCCAATCTCCCAAATCTTAAATGGCGTATCACATCTAAACGAAGACAGATATGAACAAGCCGTTTCTTTCAGTGAATTTTTCTCACTCTTAGCTTTCAAACGAGCTATTGTACGACTTTCTACGATCTCCAGAACCGAAGTTGGAAGATCGCTGCCAGGGGGGGACGTCATCGAAAATTTTTTCTCTCCGATTGCGTTCAAATTCACCATTACAGATGCAGAATTGTACGCTGATCACGAATCTGGCCTCAGTTTACCAATCCGAGCCTTCGTTCGCCCGCTGGAGCTGTTTCTTGGGAAATTCTAACTCTGTCGTTTTTCACCAATCTCCCAAGTCTTAAATGGCGTCTCACATCTAAACGAAGACAGATATGAACAAGCCGTTTCTTTCAGTGCATTTGTCTCACTCTTAGCTTTCAAACGAGCTATTGCCCGACTTTCTACGATCTCTAGAACCAAAGTTGGAAGCAACGCTGCCGAGGGGGGATAGGAGAAATTTGATGAAAAATGTTTTGGTGAAGGTCCCAGGTCGAAATACGACACTTTGGAAAAATTTTCAAAATTTTGTCCATGCTAAGTGGCTCTGACACTTAGGATTTTTTCGTCAAATCCGAGGTCTGACCTAAAATCTTGTAACAGCTCTAACTTTTGAACGGCTGATCCGATTGACTCGCAACAAAAATGTCATTGGGCAGTTTTTTCTCTTTCAAATGAGTATCTATAAGACAAAATCCATCCACTAGAACCAAAATTGGAAGATCGCTGCCGAGGGGGGGGGGTGAAAAAATTTTGTTAACCCAACTTTTGACGAGAAACACGATGGGAGTGGTCTCGCACCGAAATTCCACCATTCCAACCTGGCCGGCACACCACGCCAACCTGGCCGGCACACCACGCCAGCCTAGCCAGCACACCACGACAGCTTGGAGAGCGCACCACGAACAACCTCTGGCAACTCCAACCTCTGTCGTTCCAGAGGGGGGGGGGAGTCGGACTCGAAGCAACCAGGTGTCGGACTAGGGCCGACGCCCTAGTCTGACAGGAGGGTGGAGGTCCACGGCGGCCATCTTGCACTATCCAGAGGTGTAGAACTCCTTACTACTTATTTCTATGCCTGTGAGGCCTTCTAATTATAATCAAAACTCCGACGAACAAATAGATGTGATTATGATGTTAGTGATTCATAAAATGCGAAGATCATATTGAATAAAAAACAAACCAAGCGATGGTGATTGGTGACTTTCCACGATTTTAAGGTCCTACCTTATTGGGCAATTCACGAACAGCATTGATAAGGATTTAAGTTGATTACAAAATTCGATTAAATTTCGGTGGTGAATATGAAAACATTCGCGCATCACTGTGATAAAAATAGCCATCAATTTTCAGATAAATATATTCGTACATTTTCACAAATTTTATAGGGTGGGGAATTTTGTTGCACAGCCTTGTTGTCGATCCTTCTTACACATATCATTATTAAACGAAAAGTAAAACATTCCTCAACTTCGGGTCCCATGGTTAGCATCGCTGATTTTTTTAACATGAAACTTTTTTTATTTCGTCATACCAAGCTTTTTTATCATCCACCACCTCGCTTGAGTTGTTCATGTTTAAATGTCTAGAGGAACAGAAATCAATCTTGGGACTCCGCGGTAATTGGAGGATTAATAAAATGCAACACGCAAAACAACGAAAGTCCCTTCCTATCGACAAGAAATTTTAAGATCATATAAAACTAGCGAACTATGAGTTGTCAGTCTGGCGCTTCAAGCATCATTTTGTAGTTTATTATTAATCTAGTAGAATAGAATTCTTGACTTAAATCTTCTTGCATTTGTAGTGATGCAATATTAAAAGTAGCAACATGGCGGATAAGTGAGGTTGTTCTCATGGCTTCAAACAGTCACATCGCTACATTCTTCCATCCCGAGTGCGACTTGCTTAATGCATACTTCGTTTTTTACATGGAATGAAGCTATTCGCAACTTAAAATGCCATTTTTATTCATCATGACTTTAGTTCAAATCGCTTCTATTATTATCAATAACATTTTCTCTAACTTTCGATGTTTTAATGTTTAAATGGACACTGTAGACGACAATAAAAAATTGCTCATGACTTAAGTTGTCTATGAGACCTAATCATGCTGCTTGATTTGACTTCTTCATTCAACCCACGTTTACTATCCCATCCCAATTTTGTTTGCATTTAATTTTCTCTCATGTTGCTGTGTTGAACTTTGAAGAGCGACACTAATGTGACTTAAGATTCGCTTCTAGGGTTCGCCACTTTGTGGACAGATTTTGTTCGTTCTTAATATTTGAATGAAGGTTAACCAGACAATATTGACTGCGATAACCTTGTGGTTTCTTCAGAGGAGGTAGACATCAGGAAATCTGTTCCGTGTGATTGACATAGCAAACGCCGTGTTTATCATTCTTTTCGGCTCGATATTACTCTCAGACTGTCTTGTCAGTCTACAAACATTCGAACTATTAAATCTAATTTGAATTATCTTTGTGGAAATCAGCTACCTTAGGGGAAATGAAGATTATGACATTTTGTTTGTGAAACTTCGGTTCACGAACTTTCCGAGGAATCAACATAGATATTTAAACCTTGAAATACTCGCAAGAGTAAAAATATTCCATGTGTGTATTCTTATATATTTTCATCTGTGGGAAAATAGGATTTAATTATGGAATGCATTTATAGTCCTATGAGGAAAGTTTGTATCAAAAATACAAGAAATAAATTAAAATGAAAGCATCGCATGTAGACAAAATTTGCAAGTGAATTTTACATGCTCGAAATTGAGAATTAGTAATTTTGAAAATACATGATAATTTAAAGACTCAAGGAAACCCAAAATATTAGAAAACTATGCCAGTTGATGTACAGTATATAACATTTAGAAGCATATGCGAATTAGATATACATGAATCTGCTGAGTAAAGTACACGTGAAGTTATGGATGCTGCATGTACATCAGATGAAATCTTACCAAAACATCAACGTAGTTTCCAAATCGTTCGCTCTTTCTACAGATCTCACTGACTGACTCATCAACTTTCAATCAAAGATATGACAGCCTCTCCTCTTCCCAATGTCCCCTGATGTAAAGTATGCTGGTAGATACCAGTATTCCAGCGTATCATTAACCAAAGCTTAGGATGTTTCATCATCGTACATAGTCTTTAAAGCAAAGTATTACACTTTACTGCATAGCAGCACTCTCAATAATTTCTGTTAGCAATGCAGTTATGTCATAGCAATATTTTCAAAAGACACATTTTGTGAAATGCAATAGTACTCTAAGTAAATCATTAAATGTTTATCAAGCGTTTAAGATGTTGAAACAACGCAGCATGAAAACTGAGAAAGTAGGTATCAGCCACATACCCGATGATATAGTAGAAATGCGATAAACAAGAGGTCCAACGACCCTGAACTGCGGAAGGAGAACATTTCGCAGTTTGAAAATATTTTGGAAAATAATGGTTATAATAAGAAGGAGATAAATATTATAAAGTCAAATAAAGTAAATAAAACCCGTCAAGAAAAGAATATGAATTTCAAACTGCCATATGTAAATGATCGCTGCAACCGCAAAGTTAATAAATTGATCAAAAGTATGATTTACCAGTAAATTTGACAAATGAGTACGGCTGCAATACAGCGTTTTTTCTAAAAATTAATAAAACAAATAAATGTTACGACTGTAATCTTAATAAGACTTGGTAAGTACTAAATTTACTTGTAGAGACCGCTTCGTAGTTTACCAAATGCGGAGACTTTTATATTGGAAAAACAGCGAGGATGTTGAAAACGAGACACCATGAACATATGAGAGCAATTGAGAATAAAAGTAATAGCACCGCTTTGTATCAACATCTTATAGACAAACACAACGGAGAGGGCAGCATCGGAAATTTTCAGGTTGATCTCTTTAGTAAACTGTTCAACACACGAGACACAACAACAGCAGAAGTAAAGGCAATCACACACTTGAAACCTACAAAAAACCGGAGATACGAACTTCCAGACTACAATCTGACGTCACAATTAGACATGCATTCGAACAGCCAGCACATTTCTTAATATCACTCATTCCTCATATATCTTCACACGGCTCTGCTTGCCTAGCAACGCTTTTTGTTGTAAGATCGACCACCGAAGGCGCTGGACGCCGAAGATCTGTCGTTTACCAATTTAACTTTATTACATCGACGACCATAAACTTTGGGGAGTTTTTGCTGCGCTTTTTTGTGGAAATCATCATGATCCCCGTCGCCTGGTCAATTTAATGCCCGATGAATGATAATTCATCACATCTAGATAACTAACGCATGGGGAAAATTGATTCTATCTAATAAAACCACAGGATTGATTTCATCTACGAATAACCAGAGCAAAATCGGGAGTAAATGCATTAACTAATTTGTATTTGTTCTATGTTCATTTATTTTTATGACATTAATTATTATGATTAATTTCATTAATTATGACATGTACAGTGCATGTCACGATGACTTCGCAATCATTAATTATAGTGCAAGCAGACAGGTGAAGCAAGATTCTGCATGGAAGCAAATTTGCTTTCTGTTGCCTCATTCACAAATAGAAAACATATAAGAAGTTTTTCGTTTGAAATAGTGGGACTTGCATTTGATTGCTTTCCATATGGGGAGACGAACTTGCTGAGCCTCCAATTTAGTCAAAACACTCTCTTTAAATCAAAATACATTAAAACAAAAAGTAGTGCTGTCACGTTGAAGAATCGTGCTTTCAATGTGCTTCCTCATGATAGGGGTGGATGGTCTGAACCGTCCTTGATTAGGTCACTGGATCTCAGCCATTGTTCTATCTGAGCATCTGGTTGTCAGCGAAAAGAATGAATTATGGAATAGAATTGTGCAACTTGTACAAGTACATAATCCATTTTCCAACTGTTTCTAAGACGATTAACAGCGTTATTCATATTTCAGTAATTCTATGGAATCCTTGGAAATACTTAAATGTTTTACTGCCGACTTGCGGTTGGCATAAATATGATAAAATTGAAGCACAAATATAAAAGCTGGAGCTGTAGATGACTTAAAGGAATTGCTGAAATGTTCAAATGTTTCTGTTTATGCGATGGAGCACGATAGTGATGGAACATATGTGAAAGATGGACAGATAAACAATAATCAATCAAAATCAAATACTTCGATAATTAATGATTGAATGAAATGAAATAAACCGTTGACCAAATTGCTGTGCAAAAGATGTGCGGCTAGTAGTATTCGAACCTACGACCCAGGTTAACTAGACCTGCACTCTACCACCTCAACCACGAGGCGCTTGCATGCTACTGTGTCAATTGGTAGCATCAAACCCTCACCACCACACATCAGTTGTCATAACAATTATGAAAAGTAAGTAGCGGGGATCGATTGTCCACCAAAGCATCTTAGGCCATGTCATAAATGCAATTATGACATAATATGTATGCAATTATGAAAATATGTTTCTAAAATTTTTTGCATTTTGTTCAAATCTTGTAAAGGTGAATGCCCCACGCTTCCCAATATTGGGGCTTGAAATAAATACGTCATTATTACTATTATTATTAACAATAGAATGAAATGAAATAAAGGATTGACCATCTTGCCGTGCAAAATATGTGCGGCTGGTAGGATTCGAACCTACGACACAGGTTAGCTAGACCTGTGCTCTACCAACTGAACGACGAGACTGTAAAATTCATTAAAATGCATTCAATGAATGCAATCAAACACCATTCATCAAAATGCAAAAGTGGATTGCTCTATCAATTGACGGTTCACTTCTTTACTAAGCGCAACTAATTCACGAAAAATTTTCTATCGGTGACTAATCCTTATTTAATTTTTTTGAAAATTTGTATAGAGAGAGGGTCCACAAAAACATGGAACTATGCAACACATACAAAAGGGATTATTAATTAATATACAAATTTGGACAGCATCTCACCTGTAATGAATCAACTGATTGAAAGGCAAGAACCCAAGCACAAACATCAACGCTCTCGATTGAAAGATAAATTAACAATTAACTAATCTGACGCGGATGGCACTCTTTAAGGTCGAAGGCACACGGAATAAGCCATAAGCCGTCGTTCGGAAGTCGCGTCAACATCCTCCATAATAAGCCATAAGCCACAAGTGCCAAACCATAAGCCATAAGCCACAAGTAATAAGTCATGAGGCACAAGTCACTTTGACAATATTTTTTTCTCATGACCGGTAATACAAGCTTGCAGAAAAGGAAAATACCTTATATTTTTCTAATTTCTGTCAAAGTATGAAGCATAGTAAAGCATGAGCATGAATATGAAGAATGACGCGCTAGGCCATGTCACACAAGGATTCTCAATCAGGTGACAGCTTACGGCTTATGGCTTATCGTGTGTGCTTTCGGCCTAACGGTTGGGAATAAATCTCACTTGTCATGTCGATGCTAAAGATGAAGTTCTATTGTTTCTAATTTTCTCTGCTTCTGTCAAGCAGCAGGACATTGATTTCAATTCATTCGCATGCACCGAATGTAGTCTTGAATACATATTCTCTTCATAGATATCTCCTCATAGATATCTGTATTTTCTCCTGATTTCAATATAGGCTGAAAAATAGTATGAAAAACATTCTCAATGTCACCGGTATTTCATAATTCACAAATTTTGTTTTCTGGGTTATCTCGATTTATATGATCTTCCTGCAAATTGATGATTCCATGTTCAATACTTAAGCAACATTTGAACTTGGTTCCATCTACATTTAAATTGAGATAATTTTTTGTATTGCATTCGAATCCTGCTTACCTTAAATAACTTTGTTCAGCTTATCAGATTCTCCACTATTGGGTAATATATTATGAAACTTTTCAGCTTTTCGTAGTTATTCTTTGTCTCTGTACTTGTATTGATTGTTTTCTCGATAACAACAAAATGAGAAACAACTCCTTGATGTCATTCCACTTTTATTTGTCATCTTTAGTATCATAAGATCTCCGGATTCTCGATTTTTAAGCCATTGGATTCAGATGCGTTAGCAACCTTACAAACTAAAATAATACCTTTGATTTTTTGTGGTTCATGTTAGTTGCAGTAGAATGAGAGCCTACAGTATGTAATTACTAAGTTCCAGTTTGATGTCTTCTGTCTTTGATGTCGGTTGATGTCGGTTGATGTCTTCATCACATAAATGAGTTTCTGTAAAACATGCGAGATCAGTATTTTTGCCATCATTCATCAGCCCCAAATTCTCTATTCTATCATCATTTAGTCCGTTGATATTTTGTATTTTACGTATCAACGCAAAATATTTTCAGAGTACTTTCATTCAATATTAAGGTACTAGTATCACTCTCTCCTTTCATCCCCGAATTAAATCCCCGGAGTAGCCGCTTCGCTGTTGGTTCGGCGATAGGGTCTTGGTCTAAAAGCGTACATTTCTTGATGTTGTGCATGATTTTGGCACCGTGGTTGCCCTCGCGTTGACTAAGTTTCACTGTCTGTCTGCCAATTATTCCACTGTCGGTGCTATCTATTACGGTGATTATTAGCATTATCATAGTAGTATCTTGCCAAATGCCCAAACCTCCTACACACATAGCGCCTTTGTTGTTGGTATGCTGGTCGTGATTGATGTTGTCGATGTTGATCGTCCCTTCTGTTGCTCCGACCTTCTCTATCTTCTTCTTCAGTTCATTCAGCTTCTTTGAGATAAGCTTGTTAACCTCACTCTGGGTTTCTTCCTCTTCTTCTTCATCACCTCCATCTTCTCCTGACTTGTCTTCTTTGCTAAATATTTCGTCCTCTGGAATTTCTTCAGCGTCATGTTGACTTTCTCTTCTGGTTTCCTGCTCTTCTGTCGCTCGCAACTCCTCCCGTGCGAGTTGATCATCAAAAGATCCCTGCTTTTTTCTGCGCAGTGTTTCGATCTCTTTCTCCAATTCTTGGATCTTCTCCGCAGGTGGTTGTTTAGGAACACTCTTCGTGATGGTGTTAATAATCTTTTATTCCGATAAGAATAACAGCGCTATACATTTTTCGCAAGTGTATTTTCGCTTGTTTCGCTTGAAGTACTTCACAAGCTTGTAGTCCGGCAGATCAACGCACGTCAAATGAAAATATAGTCCGTACTTCTCGCATATAAGTTTGAGGTTTCAGATCTTATCACGGCAAGCTTCACATTCTTCTGCAGCACACTCTTCCTCGATAAGTCCGGAATGAGCCAATCTGTAATGAATCAGTTGATTGAAAGACAAGAACACAAACATAAATGTCAACCTTCTAAAATGAAAGATAAATTAGAGAAATTGAGTGAAAGAATTCAAAAAGGCACTCAAAAAGCTGCCACTTCCATAAAGGATTAATGATTCAAAGACTCCAACTTTGGTCTTAACTACTTTATTCCTAATACCTTAACTTGCTGCTTCTTAGCATGCTTAGCCTATGATACTTCAGTTTTATATTCATAGGCTTATCCATAGAAATCCGACGCTATTGTAATAAAGGCTAGAATGGCCATGGACATTGAAACAATAGAGCGTCATGGACATGTGTTGTCATGACAGCGGTACCTAAATGATGGCAGCTTCCACAATGGGAGCTGATGCCGGCATCTTATCAATGTACTATGTAGGTATTCTTGGCTATTATCATTTCTCTTTTGGTATATATAATTGCATTTCGATAAAGAAACTTTCAAATTATCGACTTCAAAAATTTCTCACTCTCATACTTAATTCAGTTTTACTCGCTCCAGCATTGCTTCATAGCTAACTGTGATAAGACCGACTTGGTTGTCAAAGCCGGCGGCCGGTTTCCACCCCTGATTTGTGGCAGCATAAGTGAAGTGATAGTATTGTCTAAAACAAACTGAAATTATTGACTTGGCATTAATTACACAACACTGCAAGTCTTATTTACTGTCATAATGAGTTCGCTTCATGCAAATAAACAGTTTTACAAAGTGACTCATAATCAAGGCACATGGCAAGGCATTCGACAAAAAGAACAATAATTGTCCGCTAGTTCGGTCACATGAGCGCGTAGCACCTGCTGGGTGACATGTAAATTTACTTTTATTCGGATAATGTTTTTATGGGGCTTTTGTATAGCTGTCCCTGAAGTTGAGAACCCCAACATAGTTGTTATTGTAATTGTGGAAATCTAATTAATCAATGTTGACTAAAATCATAATCAACTAAATGATATCGAAATAATTTTTGACTAATTCGAAGTAAATCAATTTAATCGAGATAATTTAATTACTTGGCACTTGGCAGTAATTGAAAATAAATAACTCATGGTTTTCGTTAAATACTATTGCGTATGTCCAGAGCGCCCTTAAATCAGAGCTACTGTGGCATTTCAAGGATTCAGAGCACGTTTTCCCTTCGCTATTACTCACTCGCCATCATCATAATTTATCAAATACCGTAAACTTAGAATTCGATGCGCCGCTCAGCCAGCGGCTAGTTCGCAATCCCACACAGATTAATTGCTTTTGTCTGCGTTCTTGTCTAGCAGATACACATACAGTATATGCTACAATAACTCGTCCTTTCGTAATGAGATGCAAATTTCTAAAGGACAAATTAACTGTCTAGTCGGTCGATGAGTTGGCAATTAGTTGAGTTTTTAATAAATCAGCTCTGGAATTCTTCATGAATATTTATATTAGAGATACTACATGTATTGACCCAACTTTTGAAGTTGACAACTATAAACTATATATATGAAGTTTCAACTACAAACTTGAAAAATACATGTAACTTACATATAGTTACACATTAATTCCGATAGCAATGAATTTCTGTCAAGAGACCGCATTTTGATTCCGCATTAGCTCAACAGTATCCGAACTTTAAATTTCATGAAACCTACCTACATTCATGTAAAAGTGGATATTTATCATGTGCATATTTATCCTCACATAACTGTGCATGCGTAACTTGCAGCACGTAACTTGTGTTTGGAATACATACCTCATTTACACACAAGTTCCTATTCATGGGTGTCAATGCATTCATATTGCATTGCTCTTTGATTTACTTTGTGTCACATGTTGTGAATGTAGAAAAAAATGATGTCATATATTGCATTTGCCTACTGAGATTGAATTTTCTATAATTACGCTGCATATAAAAACAGCTTTCTGTCCATCAGTTATATTCTATTCATAAAAAGGCTTCAAATGTATGCCGTTTACCAGTCTCATTGTTTTAAGGAGGCACCTCACCTCTGAGTCTAGTATTCCTACCTGGTTCTCTATTATGACAAACACTACGTTGCTCCATTATGCTGAATCGAATCAAATTTCTTTCCAATTGTCTTTTTTATTCCGAACACGAAGGCTTTCATTTGTTTTGTGTCTCCTTTCGTGCTGTGCTTTCATCTATTTTCTAAGCCTTTTTGGTTTTCCTACACATGTTGGCATGCTTGTGAGCCACAGCAATGCTACAGAAATTCTAACATGATAAGAAAATGAAAAAGCACCGACAGAAGATATATCACGCATCCATTCTATGATACATTTTCCTGTTGGAGCACACGTATAGGGCATGAAAATGCAAGTCATGACACCGGTATTGGCCAACCAGGACAACACGGTAGTGGCCAGTCCTTTTGATTTTACACCATTGATTTTACCTTCCACCATCACACGCAGCATTTCGTTGTGTCTTAGGACACAACCAAAATACTCGATCTTCCTCCGTTTCACGATATTCAGCAATCTTCGTGTTTCATTCGCTTTTTTCAGCACTTCTTCATTGCTTAGTTTTCTCTTCCAACTGATATTGAACATTCTTCTCCAACACCACATCTCAAATGCTTCTAGTCTCTTCTCCAATCCTTTATTCAATGTCCGTGCTTCTATGGCAACACAGACCATACATAGCAAGCTATCATCCTTTTCCTGGTTGAAATTCCGATTTTCGAATTCGATCGGAACTTTCTGAGCTTTAAGAATTGCGTTTTCGCCATTGCTATCCTATACCTCGCTTCTCTCTCACATCTCGCGTCATTATTGATCTGAATGCCCAGATAGCAAAAGTGTTTCACATTCTCCACCACCTCGTCATTGATCTTCAGCTGCATTCGTTTGCAGTGCACTACTCCATTTGGTAACGTCCGTTGTGGTATCTTGCTAACAACCATTGACTTTGTCTTCTTAGCGTTCAGTCGTAGTCCATGCTCCTCACTGGATCTTCTCACTTTGTCGAGCATCTGCTGCAGTTCTTCTTCACAAGATGCCATTAAAACCCATGTCGTCAGCGCATCTGATATTACTTATCTTTATACCTCCAATGGTAATTCCTAGGTTCTCAATGCTACATGTATATGCTAGATCCTCACATACTAGATATGAAACAAAACTGTTAAAAAAATTGCAGTGACCAAATTTCGAAGTCAGTGGCGGGAGAAGCGCAAGGTTTATAATTGACTCTTTTGATACCAGAGGAACATCAAAGGAAAATATAGCGACGGAAGGGAAGCACCTGAACACATAAGGAAATGTAGACATTGGATTTGAATCAGTGTCACCGCTGTTTACAAATTACTGCACCAAAGTCAACATCTCGATACTACTCGACTCAATGTCACCGAAAAATCTCTGTCGACTCGGTGACAGCTAGAAGGCTAAGACAGCCTTCATTTTAGCAAGAGGAACAACAGTAGGGTTCACTACGAGATTCTGAAATTTTGAGTTCGAAGGAATTGAGGCTTCGTGGCCTTTAATGATTCATCATGAACTTGAATTACCTAATTTTCGACACTTTTCACATTTTTTCTCAACATCAGGAAATACATTGATTATTTTTTGTGTAGCCGTGATTTTCAAAAGGTTTCATTTCATGATATGGAAATTTACATAATAATAATAATAATAATAATAAAGACGTATATTTTCAGATATCACACACCCCAATACTGAGAATCGTGGGGCTAGTACAAAGTATGATTATACCAAGAAAAAGCAAACTTAACAAAGATAATGTGTCGAAGGAAAATTCACAGACAGAAGTCAGAGTTATAAAGTCTCGTCATGCTTGAGATGAAACATCTGCTACGCTGTGCTGACTTTGATATTGGAAGACGAAGCTTTCCCGAGTAAGGTAATACGGATGGAATCAGATGATATAATGGATGATCAATGTTCGCCATGATTTTCTGAAATAGCTTAAAACCAATAATTTTTCGCCTGTACTCGAGAGGAGTGAATTTGGCACATTCGCAATGATGAGCATTGCATATAATAAAGTGGGCTCGGTTTTGAATTTGCTCCAACTTATCGACCAACGTTCTCGGCAAGTCAACAAACAGAGGAGCTCCATATTCCAGTAGACCTCGTATACAGTTCTGATAAACAACAGTGAGTTCTGAAGGAGGAAGATAGTCACGCAATTGTCGGAGAATATACAACCTTGACGACGCTCTTTTGCAAATTTGCTGTATATGTAATTTCCATTTCATGTTACGATCTAAAAGGACACCCAGAATTCTCATATCCTCTTTCATTGGAATATTGGCTACCGTAAACGGAGACGTAGATATAGATGCAACTCTCTGAACAATCATTTGTTGGCACTTCTCTTCTTTAACACTCATGCCGTTCTGATGAGTCCATTTTATAATTTCATCATAGACTGAAGACAGGTTCGATGTTGAGTCCTTTTTTCGTATTACATCTGCAGCAATGATGTCATCGGCGTATTTCAGAAGTAAAGAGTCGTGAGAAGGCAAAAACAGATGCGCTATGAAGTAACCAAAAAGAATTGGACCAAATGATGATCCCTGCGGAATACCACTAGGAACGTCAGATGAGGAACTTGATATTCCTTTCCATTTCACTTTAAATTTTCGGTCTGTAATATAATTCTGAGTAAAAGTGATGGTAAAACCATTAAACTTATCATTTATCATTTTTGCAATCAAAAGGTCATGCGGTATTCGGTCAAAGCCTTTGAGAAGATCGATGGACATGATATGGCATGCGAGTACTTCGGGATCATCGAGGTGTGTTGTCAGATAATCTTCCAAGGCGATGAGAGCACAAACAGTGGAACTGCGTGGTCTGTAAGCAAACTGACTATTGTCAAATTTAGTGAGAAATTCATGTTTCATACGCTTCAACAAACATTTTTCAAATAACCTGGCCGGCATTGGGAGCAAGGATATCGGTCTCAAAGAGTTTAAAGTTGGTGGAGTACTTTTTGGTAAAGGAGTCACATAGGCTGTTTTCCATTTCTTAGGTAAATCTGCATGTTGTAGGCAAGAATTGAAGATGATGGTGAGTGGCTCAGCAAGGTGAGTGGCAAACAAGGACCAAACCTTAGATGGAATATCGTCTGAACCAGGGGATTTTTTCGGATTGACATAGTTTGAATTGAAATTATAAATAGAATTGAATAATATTTTCCTGTTGTTTTAATTGCACTGCATGATTAAAATATTTTTCTCTACAATTTGCTTTGACTAAGATAGCAGATAAAATGAATTAATTACAATTGAAACTATGCCGTAAAGCATCAATTTGATCGAAATTCGCACATTTCGGTGCACCGACCCGAGAACCGGTGTTTCGGTGCACCGCACACAGCCCTACTGATGATATAAAAGATTCTGGAATCAATGAAGATAAATCAAATTTTGCTGTTTGAGTAGAAAATAGCATTACGTGTATTTAGTTAGTTCTTTGCCTTTTAAATTTGCTGGAAGAATCTTCAGTGTGAGTATTTGGCTCAGTCTCTGAAATTATAATTTTTCAAGCAGTCAGCCAGTATTATACAATGTGCGTAAATTCAGTGTAACCTCCCAGTGTAGCCACTTTTAATTCAACTACGTCACTCAGAATACCATTTAAGCTATCAGTCTTAAGTCGCTGATGAAGTGTCATCTATTGGTCTCTGAAAGTACAAATCTTCAGTCAGAGATTCAATTTAAAATTCAAATTGGTTGCGCTGAGAATTTTGGAATAATTGATCGAAGACTTTTTAGGAAGCTAATGGATAGAGGATAGTCAGCGACCTCAAATTGCATGGCCGGAAAGGATTTTTGAAAGTAGTACAGCCGACAAAAGGAAATAAAAATGGCTGGGTTGGGTGACAGTTCTAGCTTCATGCCCCATATGACAGTCTCAAGTCATGAAACGGTGATGATTTTAGTAAAGGAAGATTCTGAACACTGTCTTTTAACAAATACCTTTGATTACATTGCCGAAGAACAATGATAAACCCATGCGCCTCAAATCGGAGGAAGAAATCAACTGTGCCGTATCATAATTCCAACATGAAGGAGGAATGAATTTAGTCCTAAGTTGTAATAGATGATGATAGTGTGGTCTTTCCCTCCATTTCTTAAATGAAGAAAAGCGACAAATTGGTTCGACGGCTACTTATTTTTCTCTAGAATTATTCCTTCGAAAATGATACAGTCATGAAATCGCTATTCGTTACGAATCTACATAGTTAAGCAATTATTTAAAGACTTTCTCAAGAACCGTATCATTCATTATTGAATTGTTATGTCACTATCTTGGCGTTTCATGACTTTCCTGTTCTGATCAGATAAATTGTAGTCTGCGTTCATATTCTTTTATCTGGTGATAGACTGAAGGAAAGTATATGTTGGATAATCTTGCGGAGTAGCTCACACAATATTATTGAAGAAATATTGATCGAAGATAGATGCCATCATTCCATCTGATAGGATCATAATCATCACCACATTGTTAATTTTGTACGGTAGAGCTTCTCTCAAATCACAATTCAAATATACGAAATCTAACTTACTTTTCCCGGTTACTATCTCTCACCAAGTATAGAAATATAGTAGAGTATAGTAGAATATCAAAGCGTGTATTTCTCAACAACGAGCACGAAAATGAGATGAGACAGGACAAATTATTTTGCAATTGCAAATAATGACAAAAAAGGGAGATAATGATATTCTGCATTTGCACAATCTCAAGAATTCTATACACATGAAATAACGTCGTGAAAATGTAAAAAGAAATTATAATTGTAGTGACAAAGTATTGTATAGTAATGAGTTGTAGGTTTGCAAAGACAAGAATCACACCTACGCCGGAGTCATGTAACTAATATATTAATTGTTTTGGTAAATCTTGGAAGTGCATAAGCTTGTGATGTTGCATCCTCGCTGAAGCGCTTAAAGGCTACTGCTGTTAAGAGTTAGTCGGAGAAGCTAAGCAATCATCAGCCATCATGCAACTTCAAAATCAAAAACTCTATTTCCACGAACATTGGAAAAAAGACCATGCATATTTCAAAACAAAACTCATTCACACAAAACAGCATGCAGTCGGTGCTGTAGAAACAAATATGCATTTCGTTCATGAAGGAGAGTAAAGTGATAAAATATTTAATCAATGCTTATTGGTTGGTGTTTTCTTTAGTAAATCCTTTGCTTGCTGTAGCTGTTGCTTTGTGCCTTGATTTGTACCATATAAATATAGACCAGATTTTATGCGAATACTGATCATTTTAGCTATGTCCTTTACATCTAGCTTCATTATTGGCTATTTATCTGTTCTATCCAGACAGATAAATTACTTATAAAGAACATACACGTATGATTCAGAGAATGTATCCAATTAATTTCGGAGCTTTAATATATGGATTCCTTCACTCCTTTAATGTGTAATTGAAAGTGAATTTCAGTGCTTTCATTAAATGCATAATCTTTCATTAAATGTTCTAAATTTATATTTCATGGTTGGGTGGGACGATTCCTGAACGATAGCATAGCCAGTGTGAGTCATTGACACCACCTTAAAATCAAACTTCTATATGAAGGGTGGAGTAGCTAATGAAATCTTATACAATAATTCATACCAATGGCAATACGATGGTAAGAGCCTAAATATCAACTACTTTACACTAACCTGTAGAATCAAGTTCAGCCCTGCAATATCAAAGCCAGTTACATCATGAGAAGAAATGTATCTCTCAAGATCAACAAATTGAGATGATTATCCGGCTCTTACAGAAAGTGTAGTGCGTACTTGAAAAAAATTTGAGCACCTTCCTTCAAATATTTTCTGCAAGATTTCCGAGAAAATAATTTGCATTTCACAAGCTTGTGTTGAAATTGTAATTGTAATTGCAATTACTGTGATTAGGGTTTAATGATCAATTATATCATCTGATCTGATAAGTAGTTTGTGAATTTAATCAATTACATTTTTGCCATGAAATTGAGAAGTAGTTGCAATTACTTTGCATTCAGTTGTGTTAAATGTCCATATACCACGCAGTTCGAATTACCTCGTCGAAAACGCGTTGCCATGCTCATACATGCATCCGATGTACAACTACCGACAATTTTTTTAACTTGACTAAGCGCATCGTCAAAATGAAAATCAAGTACAATGACATTCCCCCCTCCATCTGAATTCATATTGCTGAACAGAAAATCTAAATCAGAAAAGAACATAAATTTCCTCTCGGAGAAAGAATAGTATATTAATTCTTCTTCTAGAACCTCAGTTTAAATCTCGGAATTAATTTAAATTTTAGATTAGGTGTAAGTGCAAGCTGAACAAAGTCTCGAATCCATAAGTGTAGATATCTCAGTTTAGCATATTCAGATTTGAACCTTAGTAAGACGAAAACACTTAGAGAAAGAAAAAAAAAGGTTTTTATCTTTCAACGCTACAAGGGAAGTCTGCTTTTCCGAGGAGCAATCGTTATCAACCTTAGAACACTCGTTCGGAATAGTAAATGGTGGAAAATGTGCAGTGTAACACTGGCAATAATCTAAAGTAATTGAAATGTAATTGTGGAAAAACGGAGTAATTTTTAATTGTCATCAATTACATTGATGGAAATATTTCGGTCAAATCACAACACCAAATGGTCATCTGCTTAAAGAAGCGAATAACAGAATTAAAAATGGTTGGGCAGCATTCAAGAAGATTGAAACGGCACTGACCTCAAACCAAGTTCCCAAAACAACGAGGGCCTATCTATCCAATACTAACATCCTTCCAGCATTGACTTATGCTTCGGAGACATGGTCTTCTGCCAAGAACGTCGAAGTTTAGATCCGAACGGCACACAGAGAGCGATGGAATGCAGAACGACCCACATTTCGAAGAAACAGCATATTCGCTCAAGTGTCATCAGAAAGAAATCAGGGGTAACGGATGTGGTCGAGCACATCTACTATGCGAAACATCGATAGGCAAGGTACGTATAGCTAGAATGAAAGACAACCGATGAACGCTACGGACGACTTGTTGGTATCCCTACAACTATCCACGGAAAAGAGGAAGACCTCTTATAGGATGGGATGATTCCCTCCGAGGGCAACATGGAAGAACTTGGATGAGGATTGCGATGTTTGGAGAAGAAATGGTGATGGTCTGCATCAGTGACGCCCCACTTGATGAAATACAGACCACTGAAGTAGCTCAAATAAGTAACATTGATGGAAATGTAATTTCTAATTGTAATCCATTACATTTTTAAGTGAGTAATTTGCAATTATGATGAATTACACAATGAGTAATTGATACAAGTATGGTGCTTGATGTCCACGCATGACAAACATATAAACCGTATTTTTCAGATGATGCAAGTGCAGGAAATACGTCGAAATTTCCACCCTTACTACGAGATAGGCTGCTTGCTTATACGTGGTATGAATGAAAGCCGAATACTTTCGAAAAGTTGTGCTTTAAAAATGTCTCCTTGATTTTTGAGATCCTGAAGAATCATGCCAAGAAATGAATTCAAACATTGTGTCATGAATCAAATATCTTTAAAAAAATTAGCAAGTGTTGCTGGTCAGGTGTATGACAATTTTCAATGGTCACGTTTAAGGATATCCTTTTACTTCGTCTTGAATTTATTTTGCTTAATTTTTTTTTCATCCACAGATCAGTGGCTGGAGCAGCTAATCGCAGATTTGATGGAAAAGATGAACACGTTTTTTTATCATTTTAATTTTAGAATTGTGTGCATTTTAATTGCTGATCGGTGCGCATTATAAGCCAGTGTGGAATAGCAAATTCAATCACATAAATGTTCCAACATACATGAAATAGTCAGCTTTCAATTAAGATAATTACGGACCGCTTAGATATTGTTGATTCGCTGATGTTGTGATGGGAAGTTCTGGATGAAGGTTTGTTTTCTAGTGTCAATAACAAATGATACATTTCTTGTTTACTTCATGCCGACACATATCCGGTGGTAACAGATGGCTCACAATTACTGCAATCACCGAGTAAATGAATTTTACCGGATGTAGGGTTTCATTTACATTCTTCATTCGGTGTTTGATCGTCAACTGTTCTGCAATATAAATTCTGAAATTTAATTGCCCTTTAGGAATAATTGTGAATGAAGAAAAAGTTGCAGATCGCTCATTGCATCCATTTGATGAATTTTTCAATATCATGAGATAACCTTAGATTCCCAAACAATTATTGCATTTAATTCTGGATTTCACATAAATAGATAGAGGTTCGAGCGATCTATCACAAAGAGAATCAATCAATGTCTATGGTGTTGAATTTAGTGCGAGTTTATCAAGTAATAAGGCGATAATCTTTGGCTATCAATTGAACAGGAGAGCTTCATGCTGTGAATATTAATGCAGTGGCCATACAAACTGAACTACGAAGGGTGATTGAAAAGTTCGCGGCCTGACATAGAAAGCTTAAAGCCAGGCCATTATGCACATGTGGATTGATACAATGGAATGTACTGACGGCGCATGACGAGTGATCAGTCGATCCGGTGAACTGTTGGTAAACCACAGCTACTTAACTTAAGTTACTAACTTATCAGTCAGTTAGTCAGATAAGTGTTGCGTAAGATGGATCACGTTTCGAATCGAGCTGTTATTCGTTATCTCGGCTTGAAAGGACTCACACCAAAGGAGATTCATGATGATATGGTTCCGATATATTCCAATATGGCACTATCGGACTTTCATCTCTTCCAAAAAATGAAATTGGAGCTCAGTGGTCAGCACTTCGCATCCAACAGTGACGTCATGGAGGCCGTTGAGGAGTATCTGGACTCCAAAGACTCACACTTCTATGAGCAAGGGATCCGCGCATTGCAGCACCGTTGGGCTAAGTGCGTTGATTGTAGGGGCGATTATGTCGAATAATAAATATGTATCGTATGCAAAATATGCTTTTTTCTATATCGGGCCGCGAACTTTTCAATCACCCCTCGTAAATAGCTGGAACTAGCTACAAGTCAAATCGTCAACCACTTGGCTGAAAGTAGGACTTATTCTGGGATCCAAAGTGTATTGTATGACAAATAAGCTAAAAACTGCTTATTTTCCATCCTCGGCCTTTCAAAAAATCAGACTGGCCGGTTTTCTAAGTGTCGAATTTATTATCATTCGTCAGAGTTTATGTTGCACGTCTCGCTGCTCGTGCTTCCTTTGGAGTTGTCCATGCAAAATCATTACTTGCAGAACGACATCTTCATCGAATCATGTGTTGATAGGCTTTGTCACGATTTCACGATTACTTACAATGCAAAAATAGTTATTTCTCGTTAGCCTATGTGAGCCAATATTTAAGTTTACAATATGCATCAAGCAGGTGGGCAACGACGACGTCACCAAAGGCCCCGTACTAAGACCCCTCATCCATGGATGCACTGTAGGTATAATCAATCAAAGTATAAAATAGAAAAATATGGCTCCGGGGTTCACTGGGTGCCCCTCCGATTTCTGAGTGTTAAATGTAGCATTAAATTTATAATCATTGAGTGAACTCCAATTGTTATGATTCAGAGCTCCAAATAGATTGATTTACATACCACAGTTGGCTTGAAATTAAAGGTGTCGACTTTGTTTTAGAAAAGCTTGGAATGAGAACTTTTCCTTTTACACAGTGCCACATTTGGATTTACAAAATATTCAAGTAACAAGCCAAGACAAGTAACGCGGTTATTGACAAATTAATCGAAACTCAACAGATTTAACTACCACGAAAGATGTTTAGGCTTGTTGGGCCTCATCAATCGTCGGCAGATTCGAACCTGCGACCTTGGAGCTAGAGGACGTTGGATCAACAGATGGACCGGTGGTCTTGTGTTTAGAAAGTGTGCCTGTTTAGGTCCGATGTCGTTGGTTCGAATCTGCCGACGATTGATGAGGCCCAACAAGCCGAAAAATCTTTCGTGGTGGTTACATCTGTTGAGATCTGATAGATTCAAATAAATTCAAAGTGATTTCAATTCAAAATTCTAAGAAGTGGTTTTATTATGTTCTCCGATTCTGTGGTAGCTTTTTTCAAAACATTGAAACACTTGTACAGGTGATGAAGGTATAGACTTTGAGTCATAATCATTGAAATTTCGTCTACTATTAAGAGCTGTTATTATGTTGCTTGGAAACGCTTGATATTTGTATTATCTGATAAATGATGATTATATTTATGCATTTATCACATGTCATGATCACTACCCGTGCCTTTGATGATTTTCAGAAAAGATTTTCTCGATTCAGAAAATACTTCGCTTTTACGAGGGTTTTCCATCGATGAAACAGAAAGATTACAAATCTAGAAATCATGTAACATTTGGGGCATCAGTTAAAACTTGCAAATAACTGTTTGAGAAAGCAATAGTTGACACTAGATATTGAGAAAAAGGTGGTACTATACAAATTGTTGGCAATTCTATATGATTCAATGAAATCATCTAGCGAATAGAGAGTAATGTCTGTATCACAGAATTCGATTGTTTAAGTGTATCACTTTGCTAGAAGTGCAAACTGATGCAAAACGATGGCACATGCAGGAACTTACTAAATCGGCAAAAAGACATTTTCAATGCCTTACAGAGATAGGAAAAACAGTCGTATGTCACCTGCGGATTGCTGTGAATTCCTTCAAAATGCTCCGATTGCCACGATTCCCTCAGATTCGAAGAATTCAGATCACTGCGCAAAAGTTTTCTCGATAATGTTGGGCCCTCCGATCATTTTAAAAGGAGTTAGCAGGCGCACGAAAAAACTATATCGTCTGCATTTCTTTGCTGTGTGATCCGGTTGATAACAGTCACTGAAACTTCGAACAATTTGGCGTGTTTAATGTTGAACTGGCGGCACATTGTTCGATTGCTATGGTATTATGTTATCAGATTGTGCCATTTCATTAACGTTGCATGTTCCAATGCTTCCTTTCTAGTCAAACAGAAGAAGAGACGATCGGTCTAATTCTGCGGTCTGTATAGTTCAAGATATTCTGCTTCATGCATCTAACAAAGTCAAACCCCTAGAATGGAAGTAAAGCTTAGTGCAATACACAGTAGTGGCACAAAAATCGCAAGGGATCCAGCATTTCACTTAGATACACTTGTCAACGGCGGCATCATTGGGTTAGAATCAGTCACATGTGCAATTCTAACTCTTCATTGGTGATCCATGCCCCAACGGATGTGCCGCGACCTTGAGTCAATTTCCATTCAAGTCAACTTCAGATAAACAATCTATTTCTGTGTGACCAGCGATATTTCTCAGGACGTATAAATTATGATAAGTTTTTATTTAATTGAATAATTATTAGAAATTCTGACAGAGATTAGGAAAAACCCCTTCGCAGAATTTCAGGAGATGCGCGGCAAAGAGGATTTCATCATCAGGTGTCACTGTAATGTCTTAACTGTATCATTTCAAGAAGAATAGTTCGCAGTTTATTTTCTTCCTTCTCACGTACTGACTTTCGCAACTTAATTACTCAAGCCATTTTTCATTTCTTTAGATTTAAGGAATGCAATTGTCAGTCTGATTGATAAAGACAAACGAGAGAATTTCGCATCAGTAGATTTCTGTCTTAATGACTTTCCATTCAGATTCTTTTATGTGAGACTTCATTTTCAAATGTTACCAATTCTTCGGATCAAACTCGTGATGTAAATGTTCATTTGAAATAGTGAAAGTCAACGCTTCAACTTGGAACGCGTTTTCATCCAACAGATTGCAAACATATTTCTGATATGTCAGGTCCTGGCAATTAGATTTTCCGCTGAGCGGGTTTTCCACTATGATTTCATCATCCAGAGAGCAAATTTCTGCTGAGAGACTTTCACAGAATGATGTACGAATCTGCACGTCTGTCGAGTTCTATTCGTTTCCTTTTCCTGTTGGAGAGGATCAAAGAAAAACGTAAGTAGATCTAATGGGAACCAGACTGACGTTTCTGGAAAAATGAGATTTTCTCTACCTTTATTGATTAAGCACTATGTCTAAAGGCATATTTTTCACATGGAAAATCTTCAGTTCATTATCTATAACGCTTAACATATTCAGATTTTGCAAGCATCAAACAAAGCATTTTAGTCATGTTTAACGACATTCTCGCATACATCATCGGTCAAAAGTATGATAATAACATATGATAGGAAGTGAACTGAACACATTCCATGACAGAAGTTATGGCTTTGTGCTCAGTACTTTCGGCCTAATCAGAGAACACGTCGAAAATCCAATTTCTACCGAAACTTCAATCTCCTTCTCATTGGATTTGCATGTGTGTTTCTTTGATCCTGTCTGAGAAGAGCAAGAACCACATAGAACTCGGCAGACGCACAGATTCATAGAGGCCATAAGGCATACATCCTGTGAAAGTTTTAATTTCGGCATCGATCCCTGCAGAAACTTCTAGCTGCCGGACTTAGGGCCTATGTTCCGGTATGAGTGGATTGACTTGACATGTAATTAGATAATTATTTTTTTCAAATAATTTGCTTTTCTAAAAGCCTGCCTACCCCAGCTCGAGTAGTTACTGATACACCTCGATCGCATCAAGTAGATCAATGTGAATACACCGATAATTATAAGTTCTTTATCAAAGTCTGATAAATATATTTTCTTTATCCCTTTCTGTTCGCCTCAACATTGCCGGTTTTACAAAGATGCGCTTTGTGAAGTCGGATGTCTTTCATGAAGCATATCATGCAATACTCACTCGCATATCAACTTGAGATTTCATCTTTATCTTTTTTAGTCGGTTCGACGGTTGTTCGAACTTCATGTCACGTTGCAACTGCATCTACAGTGCAAATTATGTACAAGGAGTGCATTCTCAGGTTTTCAGGAACATATCATTTATTGATCTCTCGACAAAATGTATCGTGTTGTTCTCTGTTTTGCACTGAAATTATACATAACGGTGTAAATCAAATGCAGAAATAAACGCACGCCAAAGTTTACCTTTGCTGCATGCAAGACATATTGCATCTGATTGACGATGTTCTCAGTTTGAATTGTACGCTTGCTGAGGAATTGCATTTTCCTTTTATCAACATTTATATTATCTGATCAAGTATTAACAAGCAATTCAACTACCGGTTTCCCATTAATTTATCCGAGCATAAATTACTTTTTAGATAGACTTTTAGATAGCATAAATTACTTATTTATTGTGATCCTCGCCTGTACCAAAGTAATCTCTCAACATAAATAAGTTAGGGTTGAATGGAGCTACTAATTTAAACCGATTAAAAATCACATCACTAAATCGAAGTTATTATATGCAAGCAAGTTCTGAAAGAATCTGACCAGCAGCTGTAGTGAAATGGAAAAAAACTGCAGTAACAGATGATTAGAAATGACTTAATATTATTCATGCCTTGCTGTAAAACACTGACATGTACAGTAATTTTAAACAAAATCGTAACTTGACGCTTCTTTGCTTCTAGCCTCATTTTATTAAAATTCTGTACTCCAGTTTAATGCTCTATAGCCTATACAGTGCGTCATATAGTGCAATAATAATGAAACATCATTCTCTAAATAATACAGAGTTAAATCAAAACTACCGGTATGCCCCCCCCTTTTCTAGAGATAAATTCCCATCGAAACGATATGTAGGGTAGTAATGAAACTTACAAGGTTTCAACATCAAACACTGTTGAGATGCAAAATGAAGCACAATGACAAGTTCATTGACAGTACAAGTACAAGTATCTAAGGAGACTGCTCTCGACAGTAGAAATTTACAAAGAGATAAGATATTGCATGGACAGGAATTAATTCATACGAGCTTGAAAAGAAAGAAGGAACTTAAAGTGGAATTGGATCGTGTGAATCAAAATTGCAACGACTTCAGTAGATTCTAACTTCTGAGAGAAATATATATCTGTATTCATTATGCTACTTTCTCATTACAGTTGCCTGTCTCCACTTCTTCAGATTGACGGAAGCTTATCATACGGAGGAGGGGCGTGGGTGATACGAAGCCAAACATTATCATTTTTATGAAAGTCTATGCGAACTTTAGAAGAGTAATTTTTTCCGTCATGTTGATAGTTGATTGATAGCGCCTCACATGTGTTCTAATTTCACGCACTAAATGAAAATCATAACCCTTTCGTTAGATACTTTATGTACAATGTGCATGACACACGAAATACAATGTGATTTGATGATGTGAATCAATGGGATTAAAAAAGAAATATTAAAGAAATCTTAACAAGATTTTCACCCATGGATAGGGCTTCACATATCCAAATAATGAACGTAAAATGGTGGAAATTACATAAACAAATGTGTGGCAGACATAACCTATTCCTTCATTTTTCCTTCTATTCTCATTTTTTCCGTTATGATTCTTCGGTAATAGGGCTGGGGACCCTGCATTCTCCACATGAATTTTCATTGAAAACGGCCATGATCTGTCTGGCTGGACATACCATGCCATCAGGCGTTATACCAGTCGTAAGCCAGAAGCTTACTTCATATATAGCGCGAATCACTGCAGGTCACTGGATAACACGACAAAAATATAGGCTCAATAATTTGATTGAGGAATTTATAAGTTCAAGATGTTTGTTACATTGTGAATAGTTGCTTCTGATGATTGTTAAGGACCATGAAAGCGCTCAGGTAATTCCTCGTTTTTCAAGTTGCTTGCTTGTGATTCTATCTTCATAGTTGAGGAAATATGCCTTGACTGTTCATGATGATTGAAAATAGGTTTGGAAGAGAGTCAAGTTATCTATTGTAAATTCATACAAAAAGTTGGTACCAACTCTTTGTGCGAATTTACAATAAATAACTTGACTCTCTTCCAAACCTATTTTCAATTATCTTTATAGTGCCTAATGAAGTATCACCAAATTACCTCATTCTCTGGTGTCTGGATGTTTATCCACCATCTGGTATTGCTATTAACACAACGGAGTCTATAAAGCTTCTTGGACTGATATTTTCTCAGAATCTTAGATGGAATGATCACATAAGAATTCATTGTAAAAAAAGCCAGCTAGAGAATTTTTGTTATCAGAAATTTGAAGCGATAAGGATGCGATCAACACATCATGTTTTCTGCGAATGATTTGTTCTGTACTCTTGTATGCATATTCCTGTTTTTGCAATGCCTCACAGTATTTACACAATTTGCTTTGCAGTGTCGAAAAAAAGTGCTCTTAAGATCATTTTTAGTTCAACTGTCCATGATGATGACTTTGTGGCAAGTTCTGAAAAGCTATGTCATGATTTATTTGAAGTAATTCACAATTTTGAGAATCAGCCGCTCCGACTTATGTTTGATGTGCGTACTCATAGAAACTCCTGTGTTTTGAGGCCTACAAATTCTAAGACGAAGCGACTTGGCTCCTCGTTTATTAAAATTTGTCGAAGTTGAATGTACTTTAAATTTGTGATGAATGCACTATATTGCACTTGTCTATCTAATTTGTAACCATCTTATGATATAAACTATGTAACTCGACTTGTAACCATCTTAATGATGTAAATTGCTCAAATTTCAAATACTTCACAAATAAGAGTTTATAGTAGCACAACGCAGTGATTCCTCGCATACTAGTCGCATACACGATCATTTTACCAAATGTTTATGAAATACGAATTTTAATATGAAAGATGTCTATGATACTCCTTTGAATTCAACATTGTCATGGAAGTTTGACTACGGCAACGTGATGGAGCAAATAGATAAATTAAATATTGAGTTCCGTTCTTAGTTGAAAAATGGGAAAAAATTCAATAGCTGTCAATTTACTCAACATCAAGAATCATTAACAGATCTAATTCAAATCCTTCCACATCAGCACAGCTCCCTATTTATCATGCAGCACGGATTAAACTTCAGGCATTCTGTTATAGCATATTAGTGAATTTACTCGGGTAGGCCATTCTCTAAATGCTACTCTTGATCACTACTGACGCGTCTTTCTAAGTTAGTATTGCCAGTAATAGTCAATAAAAGGATGAGATAAGTCCCTGTATCATCAGAATGCTATACTAGGTAAAGTCCAGGCCTTCCGAACTGACCTAATTAAGCATTACAACGATACAAGATCCTCTCTCATCACTTACATCAATGTCCTTTATTCTCAGCAAAGTAATAATCAATTATTGATACTTCTACCATTCATCAGGTCTGCTCCCATTCTTCAACTAATGATATAACTAAGCATTCGAAAATTATATTTAGATAATTTTTATTGATTGTGACTCCATTGCAGGCACACTAGCTTAGGCGAAATAGTCGTGTATTCAAAAGAAGTGAATGCATTTGATGAATCCTCGGAAGTGAACTCAAGCATGTTTATTTCACATCCTCTAATTTTGGATGGGTCAACGTTCAGAAAAATTCGTCAAAAATCTGTCTCTCCCACCATTTGCGTTCCTATCACAAAAATTATGCTGATGATGATGATAGCATAATAATGTAATCGCCCTTCTTCATCTTGTATTCAATTGAGAATCCAACTTAACAAGTTTTCACCAATGTAGAACATTTTACGATGAGGGCAGGTGATCTTATATACCAAGTTCTTGTGGTTGCACATACCCCTGTTTCCGCAATAGCAAATATTACTGTACAATGTTACAATTTGTACAATGTACAAATGTTACTGGACTTTCTATATATATATATATATTTAGAGAGAAAAAACGATGTTTTTCAATCAACCGAACATGTTTCGGAACATCACAGGTTCCATCTTCAGCGGACTCGACAAATTACAAACAACGCAATGAAGACATTTATATACAAAATTACTCTCGATAAAAACAGTTCAACTGATCTACTTGCAGACCACTTTAGAGGCAGAATAGAAGCATAGAAATCTACATATTTACAAAGGTCAAACTGCGTAATTACACTATCTACAAGTTCAAGAGGAGTGGCACTGATCCGTTTCTTTCATTGGACAACATATTGTTATTGCCTTTAATCAAAATAGATTCAAGAATCAAAGGATGTTTAGAGCTACCGACAATAGAGAAATTTACAGATTTCGGATGGTGATCATGCATCGATACTTCCGTAGGGTTGGGATAGCCTTCAAGATGCTCGTTAATGCGGACAGCCAGGTGGCGCCTTGTGGCTCCGATGTACCGCATTGAGCAGCGGTCACAAGAATACATGTAGATTACATTGGATTTCAGGGCTGTCGCAATAGGGTCTTTGTTCATGAAGTGATTTTGAATTTTCACAGTTTTGAAAGCGAGCTGAATATCAACATAAGGAGACATTTTGTTGATTTCATCAATACGGTCTTTCATCATTTTTTAGCTATGTTCAATGTAAGGAACGGGCCAATGCACTCTCTTTCTAATAATCTCTTGTGCACTATTTTGTGCAATATCACTAGATTGCAAACGCTTTCCCGTCTCCCTTTTTAGATGCAAGATCAATGGGTCTGGATACCCATTGCATCGAAAAATATTTAAAATGCGCTCACACGCGTTGTCATAGTTTTTGGAATTGCTGCAAATTTTAAAAGCTCGCGTAAAAAGTGATCTGATAGCAGACACTTTGTAAACAAATGGAGCATACGAGCAAGATGGAATATACACTCCCGTGTTCGTTTCTTTAATATGATGAAAGATGTAAAATTCACCAGAACTGATGTCAATTTCTGTATCAAGGAAAACCAACTTTCCCGAAGAACCTGTGATGTTCCGAAGCATGTTCGGTTGATTGAAAAAACATTGTTTCTTCTCTCTAAAAATATGAATCTGGGCAAACTTTGTCTTTATATATATATATATATATCAGGGAACCCTAGTTGTCTCCGCTAGGGTTCCCTGTATATATATATATATGATGTTTTAAAAAAGAATGACACGGCCAATAAATAAGCAATAAATAAGGTTTTATTTCTGAGCTGTATATTTGACTGTCTCTTTCATGAGTCCGATGTTATAAAGACTTTTAAGACTTTATAACATCGGACTCATAAAAGAGACAGTCGAATATATAGTCCAGAAATAAGACTTTATTTATTGATCGTGTCATTCTTCTTTAAAACCTTTTTATTTGGTCAATGGCGAAAATTATTATTAATATATGTGCATTATGCATATTGACAAAATTGACAAGAAAGCAAATCGCTGTCAGTTTTCGATAATTTCAAATATTTTTTCTCCAGTTTTCTATAAATTTTTGTTGTAATATAATCTTTATGCATTGCCGAATCGCATTCGAAGCGCCGATCAGAGGTGTATTAAAATGTTTCTCAAAAATAGCATTTAAGTTTTCAAATCAAAAATCAAAATTGATTTATAGAAGACTAGAGGAATAATATTTGAAATTATCGATCATTGATTGTGAATTACTTTTTGGTCAATATTGTCTCACAAATAATTTGCTGCCAAATTATTATTTATAAAGGGTACTAACTTTGAATAATGATACATTCTATGATAGGGCTTTTATAGATACTTTAAGTTAATACTACATAATTTAGATCAATGCATTATTGTCATTTCTTAAATGTTTCACGGTTACGATCACCGATCATCAGATGACAACAAAATATATATACGAGCGTATAGACAGGTTATTTCAAAAAGAATCATCTAATTTCATTGGACTATAACTATCTATTGGATTCATCCAGAGCCTCGAAATATTTTATCTTGCATCCCTGAATCCCATTATTCATGACGAGGATGCAGTTCATTTTCATCATTGACATTAGCATCGATTTCAAGAAATTGAAAGGCCTTAAGAGCTGAAATGCCTAAAAACCAAAACACTACAAATTGTTTTCATCGTTTAAGCGAGCACCTCCATTTAGCATAATGTGCGAAGCGTCATTTCAGTCTTCCTGAAGATATTGGACTGCAAACATCGTGTCAGTGTATTGACATTATCTGATGAAAAATGATGCATCTCGCCTTTTATCGGCTTAGTTTGACACTTTCAATGTGTGGTTAACAAATTATCAAACAGTTTCTGTTCAAGTAAACAAGAAGTGACATTAAGTTCGTTGTTACAATCGACGGAAAAGAGCACTTTGATGCAAAGTCTGTACTAAGACTGACACGGCAAATCGAAAAGGCAAGGTAAAAAACCTTATCTTTGAGTATCTTCCGAAAAGTGACATAGTTTTAGTCCACGTAATGAAGCTAATGACAAATCGAGGAGCAAAGAAGAGCATTCTCCATCAAATATATTCAACAATGGTGATCAATAGAATATTTTACGCTGCATGATGGCAAAGATAGGGAGAGGATCGACCAATATATAAGACGCGGAAAAATGCATGGTTGCTGTAACAGTAAAGAATCCAAAGAAATTTGAGAAAATAGTGAAAGACGACTATTTAACAAAGTTATGAAGAACCAAGACCACATTCTCCACCGACTGCAATACACAGAGTGTAATGCAATGCGCAATAACTTACCATTGCATCCGATATAGACTCCAACGTTGCTGGTTCGAAACTGCCAGTGACTGATGACTGAACAGGCCTTAACATGTCTCGTGGTGGCTTCATTTCGTGAGATGCGATCAATTTATCGCAAGATTACTTGTGAAGAAGTCAAATAAGTGCAATAATCAAGAAATGTCAAAACGAATGCAAAACAAAGTTGAGCGATGATTGGTGTCACATACCCGACAATCATTCAACAGCTGGAAGTGAAATTATAATTATCAATGCATATTGTACATTGGAGGTAACAATGGCAAGCGACAAAACTACTGAAGGAGCAGTGCAGAGATGTAGACGTAAGTCATTCAAATATGCACGTGCATGTGTAAGGCAGATACTTAAACGGCTCTTGATTCTAACGTGAAGGAGCATTCAGTTGAATTTTTTGCTTCAGTTATCTCGATACAAATGCTGCAATTGTCAAGAGAAAAAATTCCTAGGATATTTTGCCCTATGCAATTTCAAAGGCGATAGTCTCTTCATCAGTCGTGGTTTAAATAGAGGCACGCACGCACAGAATTAGACTGGTCGTCTCTTCTTCTGTTTGACTAGAAGAGAAGCATTGGAACATGTAACTTAAATGAAATGGCACAATCTCCTGACTAAATACCATAGCAATCAAACAATGAGCAGCCAGTTCAACATTATACACGCCAAATTGTACGAAGTTTCAGTGACTGTTATCAACCGGATCACACAGCAAACAGACACAGACGATGTGAAGTTCTACAGAGAAGTTTGTGAACGTTTTTTCATGCGCCTGCTAACTTTTTTTAAAATGATCGGAGGGCCCAACATTATCGAGAAAACTTTTGCGCAATGATCTGAATTCTTCGAACCTGAAGGAGTCGTGGCGATCGGAGCATTTTGAAGGAATTCAGAGCAATCCGCAAGCGACGCACGACTATTTTCCTATCTCTGCAAGGTATTAAAAATTTCTTTTTGCCCACTTATCAAGTTCCTGCATGTGCCATCTGTTTGAATCAGTTTGCACTTCTAGCAAAGTGATACGATTAAACAATCTAATTCTGTGCACGCACGTTAAAAGTAATTTCTGTCGTCCTGAACAAATTTGCAGGAGTGACATTCTCTACAACAAATTCTGTGATTTCATCGTCAACATATTTATTCGCAATGGTTGTATTCACAACTTCATTCTGAAATCTAAACGGAAGGTCGATCACATAGTTGTCAATCAAACCTATTTGTCTGACAACAACAGTCATGCTATTTCAGAAAATTCCGACAACGCTGTCATTGATTCGGAAGATCTTCACGTTAATGAAATATTGATGAATGCAGTTTACCGAAAATTACCATACATCAAATAGTCTGAAATTGAGATTGGCAAACATGAGTAGTAAGTAAAACTCCACCACTGGACCGCGCAAGATGGCCGCCATCGAAAAATGGTCGCTGACGTCCCCCCCCCCTCGGAAGCGACAGAGTGTGAGACTCGGGTGAGTTGGTTTGACGTGGGCGACCGTCTAGGTTGACGTGGGCGGCCGTCTAGGTTGTCGTGGATGGTGAAACGGAGGCCAGATTCGGATTCAGCGTGAAATTCTGCATCTGTATGGTGAATTTGAAAGCAATCGGAGAGAAAAAATTTTCGCTGACGTCCCCCCCCTGCGCCAAACTTCCAATTTTGCTTCTAGTGGATGGATTTTGTCGTGCAATAGCTCGTTTGAAAGCTAAGAGTGAGACAAATTCAGTGAAACAAACGGCTTGTTCATATCTGTCTTCGTTTAGATGTGAGACACCATTTAAGATTTTGGGACATTGGCGAAAAACGACAGAGTTAGAATTTGGGACGTTTTGGGCTGTAGCTTCAAAACGAAGCATCGGATTGGAAAACGGATTTCAGATTTGGAATCAGCGTGAAATTCTCTATCTGTATGGTGAGTTTCAAGGCAATCGGAGAGAAAAAATTTTCAAATTTTTTCAAGATGACGAATTTTTTGCAATATTTTTTGCCAAAAAACTAGATCGATTCAAGGCTTCGGACCTATTTCAGTGGACAGACCGCACTGAGATGTGCTAGATCTGAAAGTTTGAGACGGATTGGAGTCAGACTTTTTGATTTGGAGTTCATTGAAAACACCACTTCAGATATTAAATTGCACATTTTTTGAAATGATGAATTTTTCGCATTTTTGGCTATTTTTTACCGAAAAACTAGATCGATTCAAAGCTTCGGACCTATTTCAGTGGACAGACCGCACTGAGATGTACTAGATCCGAAATTTTGAGACGGATTGAAGTCAGGGTTGTGAGTTGAGATGCCATTGAAAACCGTAATAAGGCCAATTTTCCCATTTTCTAACTTAGGAATTTTTCAGGATTTGACAATTGGCCGACTATAAAAGCACGGAGCATCAACTGAGAAATCACTTTTACTAATAACTTGCTAGAGGTACGTGAACAGATCCGAGCTCCGGCTCCAAATCCGGGTGTCTGTAAAAAACCGACTTAGATAATTTCATTGCTGATATCAGCTAAGCCGTCAGACTTAGAGGTTCGTCAGGAGATGGCCTTCGTCTCCAGGCCATAAAAGACTCCAAAAATTTAAAGGCTTCTAACTTTGCTTCTACAAGTCCGTTTGACTTGATTCAAAAAGGGTTCGGTCGCTATTGACCTGCCCTAAGTGATACACTACTTATAAATTTCATAAGTAGTGCTGAAAAGTTGAAAAATTTAAATTCACTAGTTTTGGAGGTTTTCTGGGGTTTTCGACCCTGCTGAATTCAACTAAGACATTTATTAAGTTGTGGGAGACGAGCTTCGGCTTGGAATTTGCAACCTTTGTAAACAATCTACTGGTTTTCATGTCAAAATCAGGGTCCGGATACCAACACAGTGATATGACGCACGCTCTGTCCGCGGGAGGTTGGATTGGTGGCCCGAGGCCTTGGAGTTGGGATAAGATCCCCTCTGAGTAATGCCTGTAACGGACTCAAAGGTTCGACACTTTCCATTAATCTCGCAATTTAGCTGTATGATTATAAAAATGACTGCCAATGTCCCCTGTTAGTAATTCTATTTCATCCTTCCTTTACTGATAGATAAGTTACAAAATGGGAGGAAATTCAAAGTTTCATTTTAAAAAGTGCCTATGTGGCGAAGTCAAGCGAGGTGGCGAGTTCAAGCGCCATTTAAATAAATTCCCCGACTCTCCCGAAGAGCATAAGGAGATCGCAGTGGTGAGCGGATGCACATCGTGTATGAAATTCGTCAAGGGAAACCTGAACGAGTTTTTCTATAAGACGCATTCAACATGTCTCATTAAGAAGGTGAAAAATTATACCACCTCAGAGGTTGGGAAAGCCATCACCCCACTTTTTGAAAAACCTAATCAAGATGAGGAGACAGAGACGCATGCCTCAGAGGTTGGGAAAGTCATCATCCCACCGGTTGAAAGACCTCAAGTTGACCTAGATGCGGAGACATAGTTGCCGATGGCAGTTCAAGCCATACAAGACTGCAAGAATGAGCAGCCAACGACATCTCACCTCAGCTCTTCTAGCTCTGAGTCGGAAATCTCCGAATCTGAATCGGAAACGGAAGAGGCGGTCGTCCTTAACAAACCCGAGGAGGCGGTCATAGCTCCTAAACCCGATAAGGCGATCGCGAAGAGTCGGGCAGTGCCAGCGCCAAAAATGCACTCCTCACCTAAAAAAGGGAGAGGAATCAAAGCCCAAGCCAAGCGGTGGGCTAAGGATGATGGTGTGGCGCGGGTTAGCCAAGAGTACGCCATTAAGAAGCTGAAGGATGAAATGAGCCGTTATAAAAACGAATGCTCAGCATTAAGGGATGAGAATTTTGAACTAAAAAAGCAGGTGGCGGAAATTAGGAGTCTTAAGGCTCAAGTATTAAAGTTGGAAGGTTTCCAAGAGAGAGCGCTAACGAGTGAGAGTCGCGTAGAGGTTCAGGCCACATGCATTAAGAACATGAAGGCGAAGGAGGCGACGCTCAAACTCCAACATGAGCAGGAGAAGATGGCTCTTCTTGAGGCGAAGAATAACGCTGTCAAGGAGAGAAGAACAACGCTCCACCTCCCCGTAGTCGGTAGCAAAATTATCGACGATGTAATAATGGAGTCGGAGGATTTGGATAAAACGAGCGAGTGCTACGAAGGAGCAATGCCAGATATTCGCTGTCTCCACATAAGCATCAAACACAATGGTGACATCCAGGAATTGCGCCATCGTAAGCGAAAGTTGCCGGCCAAGTACCTGCCTCAGCCACCACCATCGAAGGTTCAACGAACCGGTTGAATTGATTTATGGTAAGTTAATATCATCTCTATCACTTGAATATAATTTCATCTATTTTCTTTCCATTTTCAGATGCGACGTGAACGAACCAACGGCTCCCTTAAGGGCCACCATGGGGCAAGACATGATAGAACCTCCACGCGGTTTGCCCTGGGCAGTCTTCGGACTGGCGAATACTATCATTAAGTTGAATCTGCTATCAGTCAACTTGAACGCTGCAAATGAAGTTCGGTGTAATACTTCCTTTCGACGGGCGTTCCTGTAAAGGGCGGTGGTGAAACCCGTAGCTATGTATACCGCAAGGGACATTCGGCAATGGTCAATCTTGTTAAACCTCTCTGCGTCATGTTTGCAAGTGATTGCCTCTGTCTCAACGTAGTATGCATTCGCGCCAGGGCGACATTTAGCCAACTGTCGAAGGTTGCCTAAAACTTTCCATTGCATACGTTATGAGAACCATGAGTTCTACCTGTCTCTATCAATGAGATGAATTGATGAATGGAATGAAAGGGAGGACACTCACGCGCCACACGCAACATAACACACTTCTCTCTTCCGTAGTCTAACAAGCTCTTTACACATGGATCGCAGTCGATTGCTATCCCATAATCATGTAAGCTATCTTAATTTTATTTAACACTATTTCATCTACCATCATCGCCCATATGAAATGTTATAAGATTTACAAGTTAAACTAAGCGTGCTACTATTTCCAAATGAAAAAGTATACATGGTTAAATCATCCACTGAAACCCCATTCAAGTAAGTCAGTATGAAAGCAAAGATAATACGAAATAAAAATTTATTATGGCATGTATTTCAAAAGGTCTTCATCGTCAATATCGTCCCAGAGTCTGGCTTCACATAGATAACAAAAACAGTTCACTTGCTTTAATCGTTCTTCCACTGCGAGCCTCACTTTGTCAATATACTCCCACTCTGCCATAGTTCGTGGCTGGGAGTTAGGGGTGTACCACTCCCATAATTGGTGGAGGAATTTCGTGCTGGTGATCTCCATCACATCGTCAGTATCGTACTGGAGATACTTCCACCTCACGCCTGTTTAGTCGGGACACTCCTTCTCACATACACTCTCCTCTTCCTCATCCGCTGGTAATGATAACTTCCTGATATTGTCCAGTCGGTACACCTTCTCTACCTTTCCCTTCGTTGGAGCGTTTGGTGCAACGAGCGCCTTTGGTGTTGAGCATGGAGAAGAGAATTTTGTGTTTGGTGTTGTCGGAGGGCTTGTCATGTTGACTGTGAATAATAACTTTGAAATGTTTTCTAATTCTTAAGTATCAACAAGCAACCAATCAGAATGAACAGCCAATGAATGATGAATATGAAATTATATATGCAAAGTGACATTCGTGTCACTTCACTCTGTCTTTGAGACGTGTAAGTAAACTGTTCTCTAGTGAAGTCTCTATCTTGTTTAAGCTTCAACCTTAAACTTGATATCATTGAAATGGTAAGTCGAAGATTTCCTCTCTCATCTCCCTCAAACGTGTGGCTAATAGCATCTTCCTCAATTTCAGGCATCAACTTCATCACCAACGCCCTCCCTTCTCGAGGAAAGTTTAGAGTTGTTGAGTCAAGGTAGGTTGTAACAATACACTGAGACTTGAACAGAGATGATAGAATGATTTCTCTTTCAGGTGATATGAGTTCCACCTCAGAACTGTCGCGACAAGGCAACGAGTGGGAATGTGCCGACTGCGGACATATTTTTACAAGGAAGCACAGTCTCCTTCGACACATCAAACAACGTGTTTGTCAACGCAAAGCGGCATCAGTCTCCGGAGGTGAGGTTGATTCTGACGATGATATCTCCTTTCCTTGAAATTTGTGCCCTCTTTCTTTCGATAGCCACTTTCAGCGATCTTCGCACAGACTTCAACACAGGCATGCAAATGATCACTACACCAATGGTACCTCTACCATCTCCCTCATTAATGTTTCACATAATAATTTAGTACGCGACTACTGCATGGAGTCCAATACTCAAATAGTAGATTTTCCTCAGTGGCTCCTTCAAAATTCTAACATTATCGAAGCGCTCTTCAACAATTTAGACAATTTTAGAATGAAGGCGCTCATCTACCTTAAACTAAAATATATTAAAATAGATTTTCAAACGGGTCAAGTGACGGAGAGAATACAGTTTCATGTTCCTTCCTCTTCCGCAACCGAAGTTGTAGACTGCGAGTCTTGGCTAAATTTTCACATTCAATGTTTAAAATCAAATGTAGATAAATTCAATCAGCGCGACAGCGCTCTCATTTTTGATGGTGTGGACTCAGCCATGTTCAAAATTTCCCTATTAGAAAGTCATGCAGCTCGAGGCACATTTAAACTACCAAAAACGTTGTATAATAAGAAAGCTGTCAACAATGTCGATTGTACATCACAGTGTTTTAAGTATGCAGTGTTGTCCATCCTTCACTATAATGATATCAACGCGCATCGAGATCGCACCTATAGCTATAGACAGTGGGAGGATGAACTAGACTTTGAAGGTTGTGACAGTAACAACATGAAAATCAAAGATTTAGAAACGTTCGAAAAACATAATCAGATTAAAATTGTAGTTCACGTGTGGGAGAAGGGGTTGAAGGGTGCCCGCTATAATTCACGTTCAACTTGTTATGAACGTGTAGTCAACCTCTTATTAGTAAAACAAGATGATAGCGAGGAATGGCACTACTGTGGTATTCCCAAAATCTCTCGCATGTGCACTCACTTGGGGCACTCTAAAAGAGGTGAGCATTTTGTATGCGACCGCTGCATCCGCTCCTTTTGGAGTAAAGATAAATTTGAAACTCACTATGAATGGTGCAAGCGAGGTAAATTACAAATGGAACGCATGCCCAAAGATAAAATACTTTCACATAGGGATAATGGTGACGAATTAAGTCCCCTGCGTATCATTTACGCAGACATAGAATGCTACATTGATGACATCATCCACAAGCCAGCAGCCATATCCTGCTATGAAGTATGGCATGACCACTTTAGGAATAGACAAAACAAAATCCATACTTGGCAAGGTGAAGATTGTATTTCAAAATATCTAGAATTTCTCGATAAAGCTGCCAAATTTCAGCAATCATATGATTCCCAATTGCAGCGTAAGTCACTACATATGTCAGATGAAGACAAACAAAAATTTGAAAGTTGCACATCATGCCCTAAATGTCATAAAACGTTTGATGACGATGAAATTAAGAAAGTGCGTGATCATGATCACATCACTGGTAAATTTAGAAACGCACTCTGCTCCAAATGTAACTTTTCACTTAGGTTGAGACGTTGTGTACTACCCGTCATTTTTCATAACTTTAAGGGCTATGACAGTCATATGCTCATAAAAGGAGGGTTGAGCCAGATGAAATCGTGGCAGTTCAATGTAATAGCGCAAGCGAGAGAAAAATTCATTGCAATGACAGCAAAAGTACCAGTAGATAAAACTAAAGAAAATAAGACAGTCTTCTTCGAAATAAAATTTTTAGATTCATTTCAATTCATGTCAGCGTCACTAGCTTCTCTCGTTCGTAATCTCAAGTTTCTTCCCCATAGTCAAACTTTGAAGAAACACTATCCAAACTTAACTGATGAGATAATCACTCGCAAAGGAGTCTTTCCCTATGCGTATTTTAACTCAATGTCTAAACTAAATGAAACAACCCTTCCTTCCATTGACAAATTCCAAAACGATTTGACGGGTGAAGATTGTCCAGTAGAAGATTATGAACATGCTCAAGAGGCATGGATAAAATTTGATTGTAAAACGTTTGGCGATTATATGGTCGCTTACTTAGAATTAGATGTCATTTTGCTGGCTGATGTCTTTCAGGAATTTCGACGAGTGGCATTAGAAGAAGACAAATTAGATCCTATCCACTTTTTCAGTCTACCAGCCATGTCCTTTAAATCAGCCTTTAAAATGACTGGTGAGACCATTAATCTCTTACAAGACCCCGAGATGTATAATATATTTGAGTGCGGAATACGCGGTGGTCTCACATTTGTAAATAAACATCATATAAAATCTGAAACAGTAGGTGATGATCATATCCACCTAAAGTACTATGACCAAAATAATTTATATGGCAGTTCACTGTCTAAACCACTACCTCATTCCGAGTTTAGTTGGTTAAAACAAGATGAGCTTGAGTATTATTCCAACCCCTCAAACATCCTGAAGATTCCAGATGAAGGTGATTGGGGATATTATTTTGAAGTGGATTTGATTTATCCAAATAGCATTAAAAATAAAACTGCTGATTTCTCACTCGCACCTGAATCTGGTGAAGTGACTGAAGATATGTTTTCACCATTCATGTCACAATTTCATAATAACTTAACAGAGTGTGGGCAGCCAAGGTACAAACCATGCCGCAAACTTTTACTCACCCAATATGATAAGAAAAATTATCTCGTACACTTCTGCATACTAAAATTCTATTTAGAAATGGGCATGCTTCTAAAGTCAGTTCACCGCATTATCAAATTTAGACAGAAAGCCTTCCTCAAACCCTACATAGATAGTAACAGTGAAAAACGTGCACTAGCCCAAAATAATTTTGAAAAAGATTTTTATAAATATAAGAATAACAGTCTTTTCGGAAAGACCATGGAGGATGTTAGAAAACGCATAAACTACAAACTAGTCACTGATGATCAAAAATATCACAAATTGACCTCATCACCTCTTTTCATTGATAGAGACATTATCGATGAGGATCTTGTAGGTGTTAAAATGATAAAATCCGAAGTTGAGTTGTGCAAGCCCATCTATATTGGCCAAGCTGTACTAGATTACTCCAAGCTTGAAATGTACCAACTCTTTTATAAAATACTAAAACCATGTCCTCTCGTAAAAGACGTTCGTTTGTTGGGTGGTGATACAGATAGTTTCTTCTTAGGAATTACCACTCAAAAAGATTTAAATTTTAATGAAGTAGCTAAGTCATTAGAAAAATATTTCGACACATCTAACTACAGTCCCGCTCATCCACTCTTTTCCATACAGAATAAAGCCAAACTTGGTTGTTTTAAGGATGAAACAGCAGGAAAGGAAATAGATGAAATGATTCTCCTCCGCCCTAAAATGTATTCCATGAAAATAAAAAAATGTGCAGATAGTATTAAGCGTGCTAAAGGAATATCAAAATCAATTGTCCAAAAAATGAAACATCGGTCCTATAAGAAGGCCTATAAAAATAAAAATATAACGTTTGTCAATATGACAATCTTAAAATCACAAATTCATACTGTGAAAACGTACACATTTAAGAAACGAGCGCTTTCTGCATGGGAGGATAAGAGGTGTTGGGTAGGACATAACACATATCTTCCACATGGACATCCTGATACAAACATACCTCCATCCAAAAGAATAAAACTCACGCTACCACATTCAGGAGATGTATTGGCATAATCAACTTTAACTCAGTATTTTGATGTTGCTTTTTGTAGATATACATGTTTGTTTTATGTATCGCATGAGATCGTTTCTTCCTTGTGAATATATGCCTACAGTTAGCCCATTCCCCCTATATCTGTGAAAAGACTTTTTCATACACATATTTTTATTTCAATAAACATATCACAATGACTTCACTTTGTTTTCCGAAACACTAAAGTTATGAGGGATTTAGTATCTTTCACATGGATGCACTCTTGTAAACCATTGGTAATTTTGATAGCAATAGAGGGTATAGTTTGTTTGACGACGGGATGATAGAAAATAGATTCAAACATCTTCTCGACTATTCCATATGAAGCGTCTTTATCATGAATGAAATCACGTAAAATGTATTCTTTTTTCTCACCATCAGAAATAGGTAGAATCAAATCACTTTGAATGTAAAGGTGCTGTTCATGTTTATCAAGTGTCATTGGTGTTTCTATACCAATCGTATGCGCAGCAGTAAACACAGTTTGTAGCATTGAAAAACCAAAGAGTTTTTTCAAATTTTTACTCAATTGACATTGAATGTCATCACCCAGTTTCAGAACAACGCGTTGATTTTCAATTGAAAACGAAATGTGGTGTGTCTTTACATCATATTTACTTTTCATCACATGCTTTAACTTCTGTTGTATATAAGGATTTACTACATGAATGAAGCTTTCAACTGTATGATATAGACGCGACATTATATTGATAGCAACTTTAGATTCTTCATAAGACTGGTAAATTTTCTTGATGCGATCACCATAGATGTCCACCCACCATTCATCATTAACTGAATCAGCTTTAGTGTGATATTCATGAGAACCATACACCACACCGCTTCCAATAATAGGTGTATAATGTCTTACAAAATGACGCAAGGTTGGAGAGAAATAAACTGTAAGTTTGTCATTATATTTCTGAATGACCAACTTATTTTTGTCCGTCATAATTTTCTCTCCATACTTCTTACCCACAGTCTCATTCCATCGTTTTACTAACTCAATAAGTGATAAAGGTTGAACACCACGCTTTTTCAAAATGATGCGTTCTTCACATTCTACAACATCTTCATCAAATATTTTAAATTTATAATGAAATTTGTTGATTCGATTTGAATAAACTTTCTTAACATTTGCAGTAGCAATTGACGTTAGATGTAGTCCATGGCCAAAACCGAGATGTGGATAGAATTCATTATCCAACCTCAGTGTAAGACCTTTAGTAAAAGAATGAAAGCGAAGGAACTGTCTCCCACTCCAATGATAGATAGTAAACTCATAAGCTTTCTGATTTTTATTCTTCATGATGGAAGTATTACCACTGTTGAATGCCTTAATAATTTTCTCATTCCCAAATGGACCATAATAATCTGATTTTATCTGAATCCATTCATAGTTCCACTTTCCATCTGATGTTAAATTGTATGGGAACTGGAATGCATTATTCATCGTTATTCCATCATGGGTGCGAGGAGTCAATATCATTTCTTCCAAATCATTCACATTCTGAATATTGCTATCATAGCAAATACTAGAAACGCCAACCTCCCATTCACCTTCTAATTGTAGTGGACGATTTAATTCTACTCGATAGTCTGATGGTTTATTTTTGGGAAATTTATTCATAGAAGCATTACTGGGCAAGTAGATTAGAAACGAGTCCTTATTTTCACTTTCCATATTATTCACATTGGAAAAATATATTAGCATACTTTTGCATTAACTCTTCATTCGAAAATGGAGTGTGATACTTGTTACAGCATCTTTATGAAAAGGAATCAACGCACCAGCATCGTTATAAATTGCAATATCAATTTGTGGGATGTAGTTTGATTTCAGCTTTGTATAATGCACTTTCTTGAAAGTATGCTCAGATAAAATACTGCAGCTTTTTGGCTGGTATGGTATCATTGCTAGCAATGGAGCTTCAACACACGTACATCTTCACCAATATTGGAATATATCTGAAAATAGTTAATACGACGCGATAGTGACATGTCTGCGCTAGCTTTGGTTACAGTACCACTTTTAAAGATATTTTGATCAAAACCCAAAATGTCCATTAGAGTTTTATCCATAATTAGTTCAATACTTTTTCCACTTATAGTGAGAGACAAAACACCTTCTTTTTCAGAAAATGAAATATGTTGGTCATTTATCTCTTCATTCAAATAATCTATTGCCATCTTAACTGAAGTGATCATGCGAGGCATCAACACTCTTGTTCTATGTGAGATTCCACTCAAAGGCTCTACACACTTTCTGTATAAAGATACCGACCATTCTGCATCAACTTGATTTGATCCATCACATTTCAAATAGCGCATATCAAATTTTCCATGAACGGCCGCAGAGCGATGTCGCAAGAACTGATGAAAATCTTCTGAACAAACTAATACTAGATCATCATCATCATCTAATTTACTAATGACGATTTGATCCGTTGATTTCGTATAAGTCAATGTTGCCACTTGTTTACCATCAACTCGAAGGAGAAAATTAAATTTCTTCACTAATGTTTCAGGAGTCATGTTTGTCTTTCTTGGCTTAATCACAATCTTCTTCAGCAATGTCTTTTCATTTTTCGGAATAAGATCCACATAAAAAGCTTTCTCTTTGTAAATCCAATCTTTACAACCACTTAGGTGGTAATTAACGTTATAATTATCATAGCTTGTTAAGGCGCTAGCGAGGTAACCTAAATCATTTCTTAAACTTGGACTTAAACCAACAATCAAATCTTTCTCAACTACATGATGTACATAATTATGATCATCATTGTGCGCAGTAAATTGGATGATGTTTCTACCCTCTTTATTCAGGAAATCATATATAAACTTTTTACATGATAGGAGATCTTTCTTTGGCCACTGTGGAATGTATACTCGGCAGCCCTTTTCACATTGGTAGGCAGGCTGTACGTCTCATATTAATAGTCATCACCTCATGATCAAAAGTACAGACACAGTTGCTATAAACAAGTTGAGTGACACCCACTTCCCAATTTCCATTTAGCTGTTGTGTATGATCAATGGGAGTAGAAAAGAGTGCGGCTCGATTACTAGAAAATCTCTTTGTAGCCGCATTGCTAAGCAAAATATGATAAAACGACATTTTTATATTGCTGATCTGCGGCTTTGCATAACATCATGAAGACTTGGATTTTGGACTCTCTACAATATATCAGAGTTGATCGTGATGGAAACGTGCATTTCAAAAGTTCTCATGGTCATACATCAAGAGGTATTACATTAACATGGCGACAATTTGTCAACCACAATGATATCATGAGGGATTTGGAATATTTTGAAACATTAAGATTCATCTCCTTGGGTGATCAAGTTTGGCTTCAACATTACAGAAATGAAATTCAAATCTACCATTCTCATTCCGCAAACTGTTTCTCATTTCGCAAATACAATTGGGAGAAGTATAGAAGATACATACATTGCTCCATCATGACATTTATTCGTCGTGACTTCATCGCCCTACTATGCAAATATTAATCAGACGTGACTACCACGCACCATGAGTTGGAAATTAGATTCCCTACAACGTATTGAAATGGATCATGATCGAAACGTCTATTTCAAAGATTCAACTGGAAATGTGAGAAGAGAGTTTGCTTTATCTTATCGTCATTTTCAATCTCTACATCATATCATGAAGGATTTGAAATACTTCTATATGAAAAGACATTCACGTATTGGAAATCGCATCTGGTTGCGCGTCAACAATCGGCGAATTCAACTCTATCATTCCGAACTCCATACTAACTTCACATTTCATCAAGGTAGTTGGGAAAAGTATAAAAGGAAGGTACATCGCTCAATTTACTCATTTTTTCATCATGAAGCGCCATCGCTACACCATCGTCAACATTCTCCGTCGCTTCAGACTCTACACCAAAATCGATCTCACAACATTACACCAACAGCTTCCAAACAGCAAGTATTACCCGGGCCGACCTCAAATGTTAGTGGTGAAGATGAACAATTCACGGAATCTTCAACTCTTTCCAAATGGGACATTACAGATTCTCGGCGCCCTTTCTCATTCATCGGCGCAGTCAATGCGCTTAGAGCTACAAAGACTACTACGTCGGATATGGAAGAGGGAGAGGTGTGTGATATCGAATCTGACTGTGGACAATATGGTAATCTCTACTCAATTGAGTGAAAGTGTATCATTTTTGAAGATTCGTACCAGCAGTTACAATTTGTGTTATAAACCCGAACTTTTTCCTGCAGCTCTCATTAGTTGTTGGTTACCCGTGCATGTTGCAATCTTTCATAATAGTAAAGTGATCATTACTGGACTAAAATCTCATGTGCAAGCAAATGCAATCCTAGACTATCTCATCGAGTATGTGCGTACCCAGCGGATTGTAAAATAAAAAACAATTTTTTCCAACATGATGTTTTTATTTCAAATCATGATAGAACTTACAAATCATTTTTTCATTAGAGGATGGATTACATGAAAAGTTTTGAATAACAGATACAAAACGAGATACATGTAAACGTTTTAAGATGAAGTACAGCACAAAGGCACCACACGTTGATGAAACTGGATGTTGTAGTATGCGTTCATTTCGCTGATATTGACGCGTATGTTTTCTCAACCACTGCTGTGTTGGTATATTTGGAGGTTGAGCAAGAGAGTCAAATAGTTCACCACGTCGGTCTTCTCCAATAAAGATCGCTTTCCAATGCTCACCGCCTAAATTCTGCGAATGAGTCTTTAGCACAATAAAGATTTCAACGTCGCTTCGTCTGCATTACGCTGCACTTTAGTCTTAATATCGTCAGCAGTCAACCAACTCATTAACGATTATACTGAAGAATCACGTCACGATACTTTGTAATTTCAATATTTGAATCGAAGACTGCATAGATTAATACATTGATCGTCTCATTCTTTTGAACGTCAAATCCAAACGAATATTATGAGGCACGTTCACTTGACGATAGGGTGCACTAATATCGCTGTCAGCAGTCAAATCAAATGCATAAATAGTATATCCACTCTTAAACTCTTTCATAGTCAGTCCGTTGGTGTCATCCTTATTGTAAAAGCCAAAGACATCCATAAAATCAACATAACTGCGCATAAATTGATCCGAAGCAAAATCTGGTTTGTAGGGTGGACCAGGATGACTCACGCCATTTACACGTAAAGCAATTTCACTTAACTGATTGTGTTTAAAATTGAAAGGATTCTTCTTTATACTACCATTAAATGCATCATTTTCAACCATTGCCACCATGAGGAGCTTCAGTGCTTCCGATGGAAAGAGGCCATCTTTCATGAAACTCTTTTGATCTTTAGGAATTGTAAAGGTGAGAAGCTTTGTATGCTGAACGGGGTAAATGGCATTTTGGCGGTTAAGACCTTCAGCATGCCCTCTAATGACACTTGGATTCGGTACTATTCGACGAATGTAAAGTGCAATATCTTCCACATGAATTCTAAAATTGTCAACTTTACCAAATGCATTCAGCGCAAATTCAGGCTTATTCAATGTCAGCTTGAGTCGCATGCTGGTATTACAGAGTAAAAACTTTGACTGTCTAAAGAAGTCTAAATTCAGCGGACCATATAGCTGACATACTTTACTATCTTTAATCAAAGCAGATCGCTTTACAAAGCCACTGTTTGTTTCAACATCAAATTTTCCTGCTTCATCTCTGTACCATCCCATGGCTTCCATATGACTTTTTTGTCCTGCTGGATGAAACTGTGATACATGATTGAAATATGATTTATAGGGATAATCGCTTTGACCACCTTCCACCTGCTGCTCTCCAATCGTTAGAGAAACATCGCGAAGTAATGTAGTCAATGGTAAATTGTTCAGTCCAACTTTATGTGCATCGTCAATAGCAGTTCCATCTGCTTGCTGAATTCTAAACCTCAAATCAACCATCGCATAACTCAAATCTATGTAGTCATCACTACCACCAGGAATAACAAATTCAATTGGGCCAGCATTCTCAGCTGTTCGAGGATGATAATCTACAATACTTGAACTAAGAATATCTGTCTGTATGGCTTGTTGATCAAACAAACAAAAACCGGAAGTTTTACACTCCATGATTAGAAGTTATGGCAGCGTCGTCGTTTAGCGCCTGATGAATGATTAGAGCCTCTGCGACGTTTGCGTGAATGCCTTTTGACTGAAGATCGCACCTTACCAGCTCCGCGATGTTTCCTCCTTCCTTTATTCATTCGTTTAGGTGATTTCTTTCCTTGAGTAACACCAGCAAAGGTCTGCTTCAATGTTTTTAAACCGCGTTCCTTCCAACGATTCAACAAACTGCTCTTAAAACTTCTACCTCTGGAAAGATCACTGGCAACATCACCAGCAAACCCAACGGCATTACTTAAAACATTTCGTTTTAAAGATCTACCGACATTGGATATGAGAGGTGCTACAACAGATTTCAGTGCACCAAGTATGCTACCTCCACGTTGGCAGCGAGCGCCGATGTAAATTTGTCCTCCACCACTTACATAGGAGGGTCGTGAATAAAATGAGGCAGTTGGATTCATAGCTCAAACCCTAAACATTGTTAGTTACAACTTTGCATGAATCACTGTCGATCACTTAGATGAAAGATGTCGGCACGACGCATCCAAGAGTTCATACTTGAAGGATAACCAGTCCATTTAACAAGACACCATTCTTCACCTTGCCGTTTTTTACATCGAATGATTTTCTCTACCAAATATGTTTCACTTTCAGTGACTACCTCAATCTCATCGCGGTAAAAGCTACCCTCAATTTCTTCATTATCGTAATCTTTCAACTTGTAGGTGGTGGGAGAGTCTTTTTGATTAATCCTTGATACTGTAAATACCTCCTCTGTCCAATTCGGAAGGTACCCTTTAGCAAAAACACTTTTCACTTTTGAGATACGAACTTTATCACCAATTTTCACATCACTTTTCACATGAGTGCGTTTACGTTGGAATGATTCGCGCACTTTATCTACATTGTCAGCATTTACATCTACTGGTCTGAGTCCAATAGAACGATGGATAGAGTGATTGTAGGCATGGAGTGTATCTTGTAGAACCTTTGTCCAATTTTGTGTCAAGTTGGCAGTAAAATGTCGCCACAAGCGATTTTTTAATGTGTGATTAAAACGTTCAACGAGTGCAGCTTTATAAGCACTCTTTACACTAAACAACTCAATGTCATGCCTCTCAAATAATCTTCTAACATGCTGATTTTCAAACTCTTTTCCTTGATCACTCTGAATTCTTTTTGGAATCCGACCTTCTCGAAAAATTGTTTGGAATGCTACTCCTTTCCCTTCTTTAGTTTTTAAAGGTTGAGCCCACGCATAACGCGAGAAAATATCAATGATGGTTAAAATAAAATTATTGCCCGAGTTATGTTTTGAAATGGAGGCAACATCACACAAATCTGCTTGCCACTGTTCATCGATGTCATGAACAATATAATGGCGGGTGCGGTACTTCTTTTTCGCTTGTTTGTGGAGTGTATAGGTAGCCTGACCCTTTAACCATCGTTTCACTTGTGATTGTGGAAGACCACTCGCTTTTGATAATTTCTTGATAGATGCAAATCCTGCCGGATGTTTTACATCATAATAGATTGACTTCAAACGTTCAGCCGATGACGACTGACTCTTTTTTCTCCCTCTCATCTTTTTGTTTTCTTGCCTTTCTACATTTACAACAACTGCAGCATTTAGCTTTAGCGGTTTTGCGATCGTGTTCACATTGCTTAGGGGTTTCATTGTGAGAGCTGGCGCAGCAAGTGCAAGTGACAACGACATTCACCTCTGGCGGTTCATTACATGGCAAGCAACACATCTGCTTCATATTAATAGTCTGAGAACATGTATTTCCTGGGAGGAACTGTTTTACGTTTTCCTTTTACTAGTTTCAGTGGTGATGTAGATCTACGTCGAGTTCTTCCTCTTGTTTGCTTAGTGAGTGTGGGAGGGGATGTAGCAGGTGACGTCTTAAACCAATTTGTTGGCATTTTCATCGCCTGAAGCATTGGAGCAGTAGCCACTGTTGAATCAAGTTCTTTCAATGTCTCATTATTCAAAGCAAATTTTGGCACATTATGCTTTTTCAATAGTTTAAGAAAGTATGACCAACCAGGTATAACCTAGCCCTGACGGCGTTTTCTAGGTGTCGCATACTGAATCAAGTCTTCATAACGTGAAGCATCAATCACTTTACTTTCATCTGTAATGATTTCTCCTATATCATTAACATTGAGATGGGGTTCAATACTGTTGAAAAGAGATATGGCATGTGCGCGAGATGCTAAAGGTGTAGCAGTCGATACAGAGTCACGCATCTTATTCTTCAAGTTTTTCAATTGCTCAACAGTTTCCGATTGTAATAATACAGCACGATGTGGATCTTTGATGTGAACATTTTGCTGATAATCTATTTCTTTCCTATACATTTGATTTGCAAGAGGTTGCTTTACTTGCTGCATGGCAGTCAATTGTACATATTCATCCTGAGGAATAACAATCATGCGAGAATAAGAACTCATAGTTTGTAGATAATCATGAGAGTTTTCAAAATATCACTTCGAAATCTAAATTCTTCCGGACACTCTTGCGTAAAGTCAATGAATAAGTAACCGTGTGGTTTTTCAGTAGCTGCTTGAAAAATTTCAATTAAGGCTTTTGATCCTCTGAGTGCAACTTGTCGCGCTAAAATTTCAAATTGACTTTTATCTCGCGGATTCTTGAAAATAGCATAATAGTGTGTATTCAGGTTTCGTGTACGAGCTTCTTTTCCATCAGGAAACAAATTTTGTGTGATATAGATGATAAAGCACCTTTTATGATGTGCTGCACGAGTGAACATATCTGTAACATCTTTTGAATTCTTACTTTCTTTTAATAAATCATCCAATACAACAACATCATTAGACTGAAGTTTATCCACTGCAATAATTCCTTCATGTCGAATAAAGTTGCGACTTTGCAATTCCTGAAACAGCGACGGTTGATAAATACCATAACACCAAATCACTCGATTGATAGGTTCCTTAAACGACTCCCTTCTTTTATCCAATAAATTCAGCGTGAAAACAGTTTTACCTGCATGAGATGGACCTGATACAGTCAGAACTTTATCACATTGGAGTCTGAAATCCATTTTAATACTATGAGATTCAACATTTGCATAATTAACGCTTAGAGCCAAAGATACTACCCAATACGTTGCCCACTACAGGAGCTAACATCGGTAGTAACGCTGAAAGGAAACCGCCCTTTTGTGTTAGAGTTTTCCTCTTTCTTTGAAGGGTGACTTTAGGATTGGCGATGAAACGCAATTTCGTAGCATATCGCTTAAGTAACTTTCGTTGTTTTGGTGCTAATTTCTTCGTCCTCAACTTTCTCACATGAGAAATAATTTCACGAATGAATTTATCGTTAGCATGTCGTATAGCATTGTATCGCTGATTTGCTTTCATTCGTCGGAGAGCTTGAATGGCTGAAGAAAACTTTGAAGACTTTTGACTTTTACTTTTCGTCATTTTACGTTTCGCCATTTTCCGTGTTAGTCTTTGCTAAAACCTATCTTTACCACATTTGCATAGGTACTAACTATTGCGACATAAGTGACACTCGAAATGAGTAATATCACAGTGGCTACATTTGCAAAGTTGAATGCAATTACGTATGAAACAGCGTTGACAAAAAGCGTGCTTACATCTCTTGAACATGCGCTTTTCATTTCCATCCTTTCGCTTACATACATCACAACACATAGTTTTACCGTTACTGATGTCTATAGCAAGTCTTTTTGAAGATATGAATTTGCTAGCCTTTTCTAAATAATAGACGCATGTACAGAAGGAATATACTTCGAGAGTGAGCAGACATAGCTCGAAAACCAGTTGTGCTACAATCAAGTACCACTGCATTTTCAATTTTTCTTTATGGAAAGTTGAATGTGAATATCTGAAATCGCTTCAATCACTAGACTGCTACCATGATGGTTAAATGCGTTAAGACGTTCAGCAATTTTTATCATATGTCTTTAAAAAAAATTCTTCGGGGTGATCTACCACTTCCATTGAATAAGAAGCAAAATGGAAAGAGCGACTTTCCACCTCTTCCTTTCCAAAATGACTAAACTTAATTTTCGCAACTAATCGCGCCATGACAATACTATCAGAGAATGTATTCATTAACTCTAGAAATAGAGTGCTAGCATCATCGACCACTGCTTCGATGTCGGTCTCATCTTTATGAAAATTTATCACATAATCTTGAACAACTCCTTTTAAGCTTTGCCTATAAAAATGTAATGTTCCGCAGTCGTTTGAGAAAGACATGATCGCCCTTTATCTAACCCATCCATTGCATGATAACAACAACTCTTCTCATAGTAACATTTATTGAATAACTGTAACAAGCATGCATTATAAATCAATGGTTTGAAACAGATAAAATAGATACAGCTGGTAACTATCATACAGCGAGCAATGATAACCATACAGGACTTTGGCAGTGTTGAGGTAAGGAGGAAAGAAGCATTGGTTATGAACGTAGCTACTACAACGAACAGACAAAATAGGAACACACAAATCCTTAAAACGTTTCGTGACTTCATGATAATGTTGATTCACTCTACTATCCCAAGGCGGGAGCAAAATATCATCAATGATTGGATTGAAAAATACTTTTCTCTCCTTACCAGGATTATTACAAAAGATGCGTATAACATTGAAAGCAGCTAACCATCGTTTAAAGTCAATAAGAAGAGCACTGTCACAAGAAAAGCCGTAGTCTTGCAAATATTTCAGATTAAGTCCATGAATGTGTTTTCTCGCCCATTGATCAACATTGGGATCACAGTTGGCATGTTGATGATGGACACTAACAATCTGATATGTCCAATTGTTCATAGCAATAGCACTGAGCTCCTGTACAGGTTCACCCTCACAATCCATAAAAATGATGATAGAAGCCTAAAACGGAAATTTACACATCTAAGGAAACGTTCTATAACATATTACAAAATGAAGAATTACATCGATGCTTTTCACGACAAAATACACAAATGATATGATGGCAACGAAGAAGTAAAATGTATCTAATAAGGCCACGTCTACGACACTCAAAGCACATAAGCGAATTGTCATAGGGTAGAGTTAGGAAAGGACTAGTAATTCTCCTTCTTTGATTTGCGTTTTGAGGTAGCATTCTTCTCCGACTTGCGCTTCGTACCACTGCTGTTGAGGATTTGATCAATTATGTCGTCCACGTTGGGCGGTTTTGGAATACATAGGATGGATTCCATATGCATGGAGAGAGAGGCTATTTTATTATCCTTGTGCTGACCATAATATAGTCCATTCACTTTGAAAAGGATATCCCAAGTACCTTCTCCGAGCTCGTCGCATGTGATGATTGTTGAATGATCTCCCTCCTTCTTATAGTAAGTACACCAATGTGATACCGGTAGGCAAATTTGATTACCATCCCAAATCTTTCTATAGAGAGCATCCTTGTCATATCTCGCCTTCCACTCTTGAGCAAGAGGAGTAGGAATGTCCATGTTTAATGTCACGTACTCTTCAATAATATCAAGTTGGCGGCGAATGTACGGACTCACGGGGATCAGTATGTAGTCCCCATACTGATTGCGCATTATCTTGACATCCGTGGAAGGGAGCATTCCCGTTTGGAGTACTACGCTATGATTGTCATAACGCAAGACTTGTTTAAATTTACGCTGTAGCGGTGTAGGATTATGTACCTTGGTTGTTTCTTCCACTGGCCTCAGTTGTAGATGATCTGATTGTAGCGAACCTTGTAACGTTTGACCGTCATTTTGTCCTACTAGTGCAGCAGATGGAGTAGATGCCTGAAAATGAAAAAAGATTGTATTAAGTTTACGTTCAAGGGAGGAGACGGAGGGAAGTAGCGACTTACCATTTTAGTTGGATAATAGAATAGAGAGAGAGAGAGAAAATGTGCGTCCGTCACTCGTGTGATTCAACGATGGAATGATTCTCACTGTGGAAGGCTCGCTATTTATAAAGAAATGCTTGATTCTCATTGGATGATGATCCTCATTGGACAATAAAATCAAGCTGATTCCAAATCTGAAATCCGTTTTCCAATCCGATGCTTCGTTTTGAAGCTACAGCCCAAAACGTCACAAATTCTAACTCTGTCGTTTTTTGACAATCTCCAAAATCTTAAATTGCGTCTCACATCTAAACGAAGACAGATATGAACAAGCCGATTCTTTCAGTGAATTTGTCTCACTCTTAGCTTTCAAACGAGCTATTGAACGACAAAATCCGTCCACTGGAAGCCAAAATCGAAGCGAGCTGTCCAGAGGGGGGGGGACGTCAGCGAAAATTTTTTCTCTCCGATTGCCTTGAAACTTACCATGCTGATAGAGAATTTGATGCTGATTCCAAATCTGAAATCCGTTTTCCAATCCGATGCTTCGTTTTGAAGCTACAGCCCAAAACGTCCCAAATTCTAACTCTGTCGTTTTTCGCCAATGTCCCAAAATCTTAAATGGCGTCTCACATCTAAACGAAGACAGATAGGAACAAGCCGATTCTTTCAGTGAATTTGTCTCACTCTTAGCTTTCAAACGAGCTATGGCCCGACTAAATCCGTCCACTGGAAGCCAAAATCGAAGCGAGCTGTCCAGAGGGGGGGATGTCAGCGAAAATTTTTTCTCTCCGATTGCGTTCAAATTCACCATACCGATGCAGAATTTCACGCTGAATCCGAATCCGGCCTCCGTTTTCCCATCCGATGGTTCGTTTGGGCGCTACACACCAAAACGTCCCAAATTCTAACTCTGTCGTTTTTTCGAAAAATGTTGAAAATTTTTTCTCGCCGATTGCCTTGAAACTCACCATACAGATAGAGAATTTCACGCTGATTCCAAATCTGAAATCCGTTTTCCAATCCGATGCTTCGCTTTGAAGCTACAGCCCAAAACGTCCCAAATTCTAACTCTGTCGTTTTTCGCCAATGTCCCAAAATCTTAAATGGCGTCTCACATCTAAACGAAGACAGATAGGAACAAGCCGATTCTTTCAGTGAATTTGTCTCACTCTTAGCTTTCAAACGAGCTATGGCACGACTAAATCCGTCCACTGGAAGCCAAAATCGAAGCGAGCTGTCCTGAGGGGGGGGACGTCAGCGAAAATTTTTTCTCTCCGATTGCGTTCAAATTCACCATACCGATGCAGAATTTCACGCTGAATCCGAATCTGGCCTCCGTTTTCCCATCCGATGGTTCGTTTGGGCGCTACACACCAAAACGTCCCAAATTCTAACTCTGTCGTTTTTTCGAAAAATGTTGAAAATTTTTTCTCTCCGATTGACTTGAAACTCACCATGTTGATAGAGAATTTGATGCTGATTCCAAATCTAAAATCCGTTTTCCAATCCGATGCTTCGTTTTGAAGCTACAGCCCAAAACGTCCCAAATTCTAACTCTGTCGTTTTTCGCCAATGTCCCAAAATCTTAAATGGCGTCTCACATCTAAAAGAAGACAGATATGAACAAGCCGTTTGTTTCACTGAATTTGTCTCACTCTTAGCTTTCAAACGAGCTATTGCACGACAAAATCCATTCACTAGAAGCAAAATTGGAAGTTTGGTGGAGGGGGGGGACGTCAGCGAAAATTTTTTCTCTCCGATTGCGTTCAAATTCACACCAAAACGTCCCAAATTCTAACTCTGTCGTTTTTCGCCAATGTCCCAAAATCTTAAATGGCGTCTCACATCTAAATGAAGACAGATATGAACAAGCCGTTTGTTTCACTGAATTTGTCTCACTCTTAGCTTTCAAACGAGCTATTGCACGACAAAATCCGTCCACTAGAAGCAAAATTGGAAGTTTGGCGCAGGGGGGGGACGTCAGCGAAAATTTTTTCTCTCCGATTGCTTTCAAATTCACCATACAGATGCAGAATTTCACGCTGAATCCGAATCTGGCCTCCGTTTCACCATCCACGACAACCTAGACGGCCGCCCACGTCAACCTAGACGGTCGCCGACGTCAAACCAACTCACCCGAGTCTCACACTCTGTCGCTTCCGAGGGGGGGGACGTCATCGACCATTTTTCGATGGCGGTCATCTTGCGCGGTCCAGTGGTGGAGTTTTACTTACTACTAACATGTCCATCGGTTAAATAAGACTCGCATTCACTATAAAATTTTTGTCTCTTCAGAAACTTCTAATTTTTTTCGCAGGATTGAGAGAGTGGTTATTGGTCTCTCTTCAAACATTGTTTACAAAGAATCTTGTGAATTCTGTCCAAACTGTCATATTGGTGAGATCACTGTGAAGCCGATTTAAAGAACATTTCAAAGTCGTTACCTGTCGGGAACTATTTTACATTGCAAAAGATAAGTAGGCTTTCTCTGTCATCGTCAGTCCGAATGCTCGAATCGAAGGCTCTATGAATCGCAGAATCTGTATCCAACTAGTAACCGATCTTTAGAGTAGATCAAGAAAACTGCGTCTGACTCACTAAGCTTGCAATTTGGCATGAATAGAATGATGGAATGAAAAGAAGTTCTGTAAGACGTGTAGGTTCAATCAGCTACGATCAAACGATAGGCGAAATTAGGCTGTTGGTAAAAGGAGATTTTCATTTCTAAGCATGCAATAAGGAGTCGGCAACTCCTATTACGACATTTTATGATGATCATGATCAAGCATCTGAGCACTTTGATCATAATAAAGGTTACGAAACAACTGATTCATGATGGTATCAGTCGAATATCCTATTCGCTGGGCATTTCGTAGTAATTACTCCACAAGCTCTATTCCTGCTAAGATCTTGATTTTCTTAACTTGGGTTCAAAACCGAATTTTGACGCTTTAGAAATGTTTTCAACATTTTTGTTTTTATTGCTTCTTCTTTTTAAATGCCATCATTTCATGGTTTTTTTACAATGTCCAACTTATTGAATGAGTTATCAACATTATGGGTAGTTTTAAGTGACATGAAGAGATAACCCTGAGCGGCAATTTCTGATGTACAGAAACTAAGCCACATCAACGAGCTACATCCGCATTCATAGGATTTTCTACCTCTTGGGTCAGTCTACAAGTATCGAATTTCATCCTGTCTGCTTGCCTTGTGTTGTAATGCTAGCGCTTCTTTACGAAAGTTTTCAAAAAATTTATGAAATGCCAGGTTAGCAGGAACGCCTGCATCCGCCCCTAAGCAAACAAAAGCACAGTCATCCCGTTTATTTTGTATTGCCTAAAACTTCTCTCATAGTTGTATCCGGCGTTATTGCCTTGCATCTCGATCTCTGCAGATATCAGGTGTCCTTTCATCAAAAAATTAAGAAGCTGGGCCACTATATTTGAACTTTTCAGGTCAATGATTTCAACAACAGCACCGGCTTGTTGCAAATTGAAATATGTCTACATCTCAACGCCCGATAATTGATTGACAGAAAGGTACCTTTTTAATCTATCTTCTTACTGAAATCTGACCCGATTCGTTCTTCAGCTAACATAACATGCTCCATCTTGTTGTTCCTTTTTTTGCTTGCACGAGTGAGTTACGCTTGCAAGAGTTCAAGAATTGTGACTGATGAATTATTAATGCCAAAAGAAAGATTTGATTTTAATTTGATGTGCTGAAAGTGTATCACAATTTTCAATTAAGTGCATTCACTCCCCATCAAATGATTCCCAAATACCAATAAAACATGATTACTTGGTGGCATTGTTTAGAACATCGCTTTTAAAACAAGCAGTGTCCTTTGAACCATATTCTTAACATAAACACTGTAAGGGAAACAACATTGGATTTAAACATTGTAATTGGAAGCAACAGGACATTCAGATGTACAAAACTGAACGAGTGATGGTTCATGGTTGCCAACTGAAGGCAAATTTCATTCTCAATGGTGACTGCGACTATGAAATCAGCGGTACCTCATTGACCTTTTCCATGATCCCCTTATCACTAGCAGAATAACGTAATGCCAAGAGAAGCAATTAGCACTTGAGCAGTGTTCGATGAAGCAAGACAGGCAGAAACAAAATAATCCATTTTCTCATTCTATCTCGATAGATAACTGACTATCCAAATTTCATTATTGAAGGATTTACATGAGCTGTTACCAATGAAATTCAAATTTCACATCCATGTATATCAAACACAGCTGTCGATATGTTAATGACAAAGTCGCCAACAGAACTCAACAGAACGGAATCGAATTGTATCGAATGGGATTTTTATTATGATGAAAATGAATAAAATCTGAAATTTTTCTTTTTTAATTCATTCGCATTAAGGACGTCACATCAATTCAGTGGCGTCGTTCAATGAGAGCCCCTTGGGCACCCTACTTAAAATTTAAGAATCTCAACGATCAAGTATGTAGATTTTCAGGGTAAATGGAATGAATGTTTTCGAACATTCTAACATCGTGAAAAGGGCGCCCGTCTCCACTGATTTTGCGTTTTCAGTGTTCATTAGTTTTGATGTGAAGAGGACACTCATGTAATTCTTTAGCGTTGCGCTGACACCAAGAGGGCGTTAATTGAAAAAAAACATACTTTAAACATATTCTTATAAAAATATATTTAATTCCCTTGCATTTGATATAAGCAATGTACGCTTATCAATTTTGCCGTTAAATAAATAGATTTTATCATTTGCAATGAAAAACAACTTTATATCTATCAAAATTCGGTCAACTGTTTTTGTGGAAAAAACTTTGTTCAATTTTAAATGGAATTTGAGAATTGTAAATGCTGCTTGTGTTATGCTCCGTTAGTAGCCTAAATAAATAGTGCTACCTTACTAAACAGTAGACAATAACTGACATTGAATTTACATTATCGAAAGATTAAAGAAACAATACACGGCCAACTGCCTACATCCCATGAAAATGATGCATTTAAGAAATAATGGAAATACTGATCATGAAGCAAATTAAATGAATCCTTGTATTTTATTGAGAAATAACAAAGTTCTTGATCCTGAAATAATTAAGAGCATGTTCGTGATGCAATAAATCCATCGTCACTGTTATACAGCAATATTTTGTTGTTCATCTGTTCAGCTGTTTGCAAGAGAAACGCATTTTCCACCATATGCTTATAAGCGTCCTTTTCATGCAGAATATTTTGCTTATGTACCACTTCTCCCATAGTTAATCGTATCACTTTGCTAGAAGTGCAAACTGATTCAAAACAATGGCACATGCAGGAACTTAATAAGTGGGCAAAAAGAAATTATTAATGCCTTACAGAGATAGGAAAAATAGTCGTGCGTCGCTTGCGGATTGCTCTGAATTCCTTCAAAATGCTCCGATCGCAACGACTCCTTCAGATTCGAAGAATTCAGATCATTGCGCAAAAGTTTTCTCGATAATGTTGGGCCATCCGATCATTTTAAAAAAAGTTAGCAGGCGCACGAAAAAACGTTCACAAACTTCTCTGCAGAACTTAACATCGTCTGTGTCTCTTTGCTGTGTGATCCGGTTGATAACAGTCACTGAAACTTTGCACAATTTGGAGTGTTTAATGTTGAACTGGCTGCACATTGTTCGATTGCTATGGTATTATGTCAGGAGATTGTTCCATTTCACTAACAATACATGTTCCAATGTTTCCTTTCTAGTCAAACAGAAGAAGATTCAACCGGTCTAATTCTGTGGTCCCAACTGTTCAACACACAGAATTAGATTGCTTAATCGTATCACTTTGCTAGAAGTGCAAACTGATTCAAAACAATGGCACATGCAGGAACTTAATAAGTGGGCAAAAAGAAATTATTAATGCCTTACAGAGATAGGAAAAATAGTCGTGCGTCGCTTGCGGATTGCTCTGAATTCCTTCAAAATGCTCCGATCGCCACGACTCCTTCAGATTCGAAGAATTCAGATCATTGCGCAAAAGTTTTCTCGATAATGTTGGGCCATCCGATCATTTTAAAAAAAGTTAGCAGGCGCACGAAAAAACGTTCACAAACTTCTCTGCAGAACTTAACATCGTCTGTGTCTCTTTGCTGTGTGATCCGGTTGATAACAGTCACTGAAACTTTGCACAATTTGGAGTGTTTAATGTTGAACTGGCTGCACATTGTTCGATTGCTATGGTATTATGTCAGCAGATTGTGCCATTTCACTAACGATACATGTTCCAATGTTTCCTTTCTAGTCAAACAGAAGAAGATTCAACCGGTCTAATTCTGTGGTCCCGACTGTTCAACACACAGAATTAGATTGCTTAATCGTATCACTTTGCTAGAAGTGCAAACTGATTCAAAACAATGGCACATGCAGGAACTTAATAAGTGGGCAAAAAGAAATTATTAATGCCTTACAGAGATAGGAAAAATAGTCGTGCGTCGCTTGCGGATTGCTCTGAATTCCTTCAAAATGCTCCGATCGCCACGACTCCTTCAGATTCGAAGAATTCAGATCATTGCGCAAAAGTTTTCTCGATAATGTTGGGCCATCCGATCATTTTAAAAAAAGTTAGCAGGCGCACGAAAAAACGTTCACAAACTTCTCTGCAGAACTTAACATCGTCTGTGTCTCTTTGCTGTGTGATCCGGTTGATAACAGTCACTGAAACTTTGCACAATTTGGAGTGTTTAATGTTGAACTGGCTGCACATTGTTCGATTGCTATGGTATTATGTCAGCAGATTGTGCCATTTCACTAACGATACATGTTCCAATGTTTCCTTTCTAGTCAAACAGAAGAAGATTCAACCGGTCTAATTCTGTGGTCCCGACTGTTCAACACACAGAATTAGATTGCTTAATCGTATCACTTTGCTAGAAGTGCAAACTGATTCAAAACAATGGCACATGCAGGAACTTAATAAGTGGGCAAAAAGAAATTATTAATGCCTTACAGAGATAGGAAAAATAGTCGTGCGTCGCTTGCGGATTGCTCTGAATTCCTTCAAAATGCTCCGATCGCCACGACTCCTTCAGATTCGAAGAATTCAGATCATTGCGCAAAAGTTTTCTCGATAATGTTGGGCCATCCGATCATTTTAAAAAAAGTTAGCAGGCGCACGAAAAACGTTCACAAACTTCTCTGCAGAACTTAACATCGTCTGTGTCTCTTTGCTGTGTGATCCGGTTGATAACAGTCACTGAAACTTTGCACAATTTGGAGTGTTTAATGTTGAACTGGCTGCACATTGTTCGATTGCTATGGTATTATGTCAGCAGATTGTGCCATTTCACTAACGGTACATGTTCCAATGTTTCCTTTCTAGTCAAACAGAAGAAGATTCAACCGGTTTAATTCTGTGGTCCCAACTGTTCAACACACAGAATTAGATTGCTTAATCGTATCACTTTGCTAGAAGTGCAAACTGATTCAAAACAATGGCACATGCAGGAACTTAATAAGTGGGCAAAAAGAAATTATTAATGCCTTACAGAGATAGGAAAAATAGTCGTGCGTCGCTTGCGGATTGCTCTGAATTCCTTCAAAATGCTCCGATCGCCACGACTCCTTCAGATTCGAAGAATTCAGATCATTGCGCAAAAGTTTTCTCGATAATGTTGGGCCATCCGATCATTTTAAAAAAAGTTAGCAGGCGCACGAAAAAACGTTCACAAACTTCTCTGCAGAACTTAACATCGTCTGTGTCTCTTTGCTGTGTGATCCGGTTGATAACAGTCACTGAAACTTTGCACAATTTGGAGTGTTTAATGTTGAACTGGCGGCACATTGTTCGATTGCTATGGTATTATGTCAGCAGATTGTGCCATTTCACTAACGATACATGTTCCAATGTTTCCTTTCTAGTCAAACAGAAGAAGATTCAACCGGTCTAATTCTGTGGTCCCAACTGTTCAACACACAGAATTAGATTGCTTAATCGTATCACTTTGCTAGAAGTGCAAACTGATTCAAAACAATGGCACATGCAGGAACTTAATAAGTGGGCAAAAAGAAATTATTAATGCCTTACAGAGATAGGAAAAATAGTCGTGCGTCGCTTGCGGATTGCTCTGAATTCCTTCAAAATGCTCCGATCGCAACGACTCCTTCAGATTCGAAGAATTCAGATCATTGCGCAAAAGTTTTCTCGATAATGTTGGGCCATCCGATCATTTTAAAAAAAGTTAGCAGGCGCACGAAAAAACGTTCACAAACTTCTCTGCAGAACTTAACATCGTCTGTGTCTCTTTGCTGTGTGATCCGGTTGATAACAGTCACTGAAACTTTGCACAATTTGGAGTGTTTAATGTTGAACTGGCTGCACATTGTTCGATTGCTATGGTATTATGTCAGCAGATTGTGCCATTTCACTAACGGTACATGTTCCAATGTTTCCTTTCTAGTCAAACAGAAGAAGATTCAACCGGTTTAATTCTGTGGTCCCAACTGTTCAACACACAGAATTAGATTGCTTAATCGTATCACTTTGCTAGAAGTGCAAACTGATTCAAAACAATGGCACATGCAGGAACTTAATAAGTGGGCAAAAAGAAATTATTAATGCCTTACAGAGATAGGAAAAATAGTCGTGCGTCGCTTGCGGATTGCTCTGAATTCCTTCAAAATGCTCCGATCGCCACGACTCCTTCAGATTCGAAGAATTCAGATCATTGCGCAAAAGTTTTCTCGATAATGTTGGGCCATCCGATCATTTTAAAAAAAGTTAGCAGGCGCACGAAAAAACGTTCACAAACTTCTCTGCAGAACTTAACATCGTCTGTGTCTCTTTGCTGTGTGATCCGGTTGATAACAGTCACTGAAACTTTGCACAATTTGGAGTGTTTAATGTTGAACTGGCTGCACATTGTTCGATTGCTATGGTATTATGTCAGCAGATTGTGCCATTTCACTAACGGTACATGTTCCAATGTTTCCTTTCTAGTCAAACAGAAGAAGATTCAACCGGTCTAATTCTGTGGTCCCAACTGTTCAACACACAGAATTAGATTGCTTAATCGTATCACTTTGCTAGAAGTGCAAACTGATTCAAAACAATGGCACATGCAGGAACTTAATAAGTGGGCAAAAAGAAATTATTAATGCCTTACAGAGATAGGAAAAATAGTCGTGCGTCGCTTGCGGATTGCTCTGAATTCCTTCAAAATGCTCCGATCGCAACGACTCCTTCAGATTCGAAGAATTCAGATCATTGCGCAAAAGTTTTCTCGATAATGTTGGGCCATCCGATCATTTTAAAAAAAGTTAGCAGGCGCACGAAAAACGTTCACAAACTTCTCTGCAGAACTTAACATCGTCTGTGTCTCTTTGCTGTGTGATCCGGTTGATAACAGTCACTGAAACTTTGCACAATTTGGAGTGTTTAATGTTGAACTGGCGGCACATTGTTCGATTGCTATGGTATTATGTCAGCAGATTGTGCCATTTCACTAACGATACATGTTCCAATGTTTCCTTTCTAGTCAAACAGAAGAAGATTCAACCGGTCTAATTCTGTGGTCCCAACTGTTCAACACACAGAATTAGATTGCTTAATCGTATCACTTTGCTAGAAGTGCAAACTGATTCAAAACAATGGCACATGCAGGAACTTAATAAGTGGGCAAAAAGAAATTATTAATACCTTACAGAGATAGGAAAAATAGTCGTGCGTCGCTTGCGGATTGCTCTGAATTCCTTCAAAATGCTCCGATCGCCACGACTCCTTCAGATTCGAAGAATTCAGATCATTGCGCAAAAGTTTTCTCGATAATGTTGGGCCATCCGATCATTTTAAAAAAAGTTAGCAGGCGCACGAAAAACGTTCACAAACTTCTCTGCAGAACTTAACATCGTCTGTGTCTCTTTGCTGTGTGATCCGGTTGATAACAGTCACTGAAACTTTGCACAATTTGGAGTGTTTAATGTTGAACTGGCGGCACATTGTTCGATTGCTATGGTATTATGTCAGCAGATTGTGCCATTTCACTAACGATACATGTTCCAATGTTTCCTTTCTAGTCAAACAGAAGAAGATTCAACCGGTCTAATTCTGTGGTCCCAACTGTTCAACACACAGAATTAGATTGCTTAATCGTATCACTTTGCTAGAAGTGCAAACTGATTCAAAACAATGGCACATGCAGGAACTTAATAAGTGGGCAAAAAGAAATTATTAATGCCTTACAGAGATAGGAAAAATAGTCGTGCGTCGCTTGCGGATTGCTCTGAATTCCTTCAAAATGCTCCGATCGCAACGACTCCTTCAGATTCGAAGAATTCAGATCATTGCGCAAAAGTTTTCTCGATAATGTTGGGCCATCCGATCATTTTAAAAAAAGTTAGCAGGCGCACGAAAAAACGTTCACAAACTTCTCTGCAGAACTTAACATCGTCTGTGTCTCTTTGCTGTGTGATCCGGTTGATAACAGTCACTGAAACTTTGCACAATTTGGAGTGTTTAATGTTGAACTGGCGGCACATTGTTCGATTGCTATGGTATTATGTCAGCAGATTGTGCCATTTCACTAACGGTACATGTTCCAATGTTTCCTTTCTAGTCAAACAGAAGAAGATTCAACCGGTCTAATTCTGTGGTCCCAACTGTTCAACACACAGAATTAGATTGCTTAATCGTATCACTTTGCTAGAAGTGCAAACTGATTCAAAACAATGGCACATGCAGGAACTTAATAAGTGGGCAAAAAGAAATTATTAATACCTTACAGAGATAGGAAAAATAGTCGTGCGTCGCTTGCGGATTGCTCTGAATTCCTTCAAAATGCTCCGATCGCCACGACTCCTTCAGATTCGAAGAATTCAGATCATTGCGCAAAAGTTTTCTCGATAATGTTGGGCCATCCGATCATTTTAAAAAAAGTTAGCAGGCGCACGAAAAAACGTTCACAAACTTCTCTGCAGAACTTAACATCGTCTGTGTCTCTTTGCTGTGTGATCCGGTTGATAACAGTCACTGAAACTTTGCACAATTTGGAGTGTTTAATGTTGAACTGGCGGCACATTGTTCGATTGCTATGGTATTATGTCAGCAGATTGTGCCATTTCACTAACGATACATGTTCCAATGTTTCCTTTCTAGTCAAACAGAAGAAGATTCAACCGGTCTAATTCTGTGGTCCCAACTGTTCAACACACAGAATTAGATTGCTTAATCGTATCACTTTGCTAGAAGTGCAAACTGATTCAAAACAATGGCACATGCAGGAACTTAATAAGTGGGCAAAAAGAAATTATTAATGCCTTACAGAGATAGGAAAAATAGTCGTGCGTCGCTTGCGGATTGCTCTGAATTCCTTCAAAATGCTCCGATCGCCACGACTCCTTCAGATTCGAAGAATTCAGATCATTGCGCAAAAGTTTTCTCGATAATGTTGGGCCATCCGATCATTTTAAAAAAAGTTAGCAGGCGCACGAAAAACGTTCACAAACTTCTCTGCAGAACTTAACATCGTCTGTGTCTCTTTGCTGTGTGATCCGGTTGATAACAGTCACTGAAACTTTGCACAATTTGGAGTGTTTAATGTTGAACTGGCGGCACATTGTTCGATTGCTATGGTATTATGTCAGCAGATTGTGCCATTTCACTAACGGTACATGTTCCAATGTTTCCTTTCTAGTCAAACAGAAGAAGATTCAACCGGTCTAATTCTGTGGTCCCAACTGTTCAACACACAGAATTAGATTGCTTAATCGTATCACTTTGCTAGAAGTGCAAACTGATTCAAAACAATGGCACATGCAGGAACTTAATAAGTGGGCAAAAAGAAATTATTAATGCCTTACAGAGATAGGAAAAATAGTCGTGCGTCGCTTGCGGATTGCTCTGAATTCCTTCAAAATGCTCCGATCGCAACGACTCCTTCAGATTCGAAGAATTCAGATCATTGCGCAAAAGTTTTCTCGATAATGTTGGGCCATCCGATCATTTTAAAAAAAGTTAGCAGGCGCACGAAAAAACGTTCACAAACTTCTCTGCAGAACTTAACATCGTCTGTGTCTCTTTGCTGTGTGATCCGGTTGATAACAGTCACTGAAACTTTGCACAATTTGGAGTGTTTAATGTTGAACTGGCGGCACATTGTTCGATTGCTATGGTATTATGTCAGCAGATTGTGCCATTTCACTAACGGTACATGTTCCAATGTTTCCTTTCTAGTCAAACAGAAGAAGATTCAACCGGTCTAATTCTGTGGTCCCAACTGTTCAACACACAGAATTAGATTGCTTAATCGTATCACTTTGCTAGAAGTGCAAACTGATTCAAAACAATGGCACATGCAGGAACTTAATAAGTGGACAAAAAGAAATTTTTAATACCTTACAGAGATAGGAAAAATAGTCGTGCGTCGCTTGCGGATTGCTCTGAATTCCTTCAAAATGCTCCGATCGCAACGACTCCTTCAGATTCGAAGAATTCAGATCATTGCGCAAAAGTTTTCTCGATAATGTTGGGCCATCCGATCATTTTAAAAAAAGTTAGCAGGCGCACGAAAAAACGTTCACAAACTTCTCTGCAGAACTTAACATCGTCTGTGTCTCTTTGCTGTGTGATCCGGTTGATAACAGTCACTGAAACTTTGCACAATTTGGAGTGTTTAATGTTGAACTGGCTGCACATTGTTCGATTGCTATGGTATTATGTCAGCAGATTGTGCCATTTCACTAACGGTACATGTTCCAATGTTTCCTTTCTAGTCAAACAGAAGAAGATTCAACCGGTCTAATTCTGTGGTCCCGACTGTTCAACACACAGAATTAGATTGCTTAATCGTATCACTTTGCTAGAAGTGCAAACTGATTCAAAACAATGGCACATGCAGGAACTTAATAAGTGGGCAAAAAGAAATTATTAATGCCTTACAGAGATAGGAAAAATAGTCGTGCGTCGCTTGCGGATTGCTCTGAATTCCTTCAAAATGCTCCGATCGCAACGACTCCTTCAGATTCGAAGAATTCAGATCATTGCGCAAAAGTTTTCTCGATAATGTTGGGCCATCCGATCATTTTAAAAAAAAGTTAGCAGGCGCACGAAAAACGTTCACAAACTTCTCTGCAGAACTTAACATCGTCTGTGTCTCTTTGCTGTGTGATCCGGTTGATAACAGTCACTGAAACTTTGCACAATTTGGAGTGTTTAATGTTGAACTGGCTGCACATTGTTCGATTGCTATGGTATTATGTCAGCAGATTGTGCCATTTCACTAACGATACATGTTCCAATGTTTCCTTTCTAGTCAAACAGAAGAAGATTCAACCGGTCTAATTCTGTGGTCCCGACTGTTCAACACACAGAATTAGATTGCTTAATCGTATCACTTTGCTAGAAGTGCAAACTGATTCAAAACAATGGCACATGCAGGAACTTAATAAGTGGGCAAAAAGAAATTATTAATGCCTTACAGAGATAGGAAAAATAGTCGTGCGTCGCTTGCGGATTGCTCTGAATTCCTTCAAAATGCTCCGATCGCCACGACTCCTTCAGATTCGAAGAATTCAGATCATTGCGCAAAAGTTTTCTCGATAATGTTGGGCCATCCGATCATTTTAAAAAAAGTTAGCAGGCGCACGAAAAAACGTTCACAAACTTCTCTGCAGAACTTAACATCGTCTGTGTCTCTTTGCTGTGTGATCCGGTTGATAACAGTCACTGAAACTTTGCACAATTTGGAGTGTTTAATGTTGAACTGGCGGCACATTGTTCGATTGCTATGGTATTATGTCAGCAGATTGTGCCATTTCACTAACGATACATGTTCCAATGTTTCCTTTCTAGTCAAACAGAAGAAGATTCAACCGGTTTAATTCTGTGGTCCCAACTGTTCAACACACAGAATTAGATTGCTTAATCGTATCACTTTGCTAGAAGTGCAAACTGATTCAAAACAATGGCACATGCAGGAACTTAATAAGTGGGCAAAAAGAAATTTTTAATGCCTTACAGAGATAGGAAAAATAGTCGTGCGTCGCTTGCGGATTGCTCTGAATTCCTTCAAAATGCTCCGATCGCAACGACTCCTTCAGGTTCGAAGAATTCAGATCATTGCGCAAAAGTTTTCTCGATAATGTTGGGCCATCCGATCATTTTAAAAAAAGTTAGCAGGCGCACGAAAAAACGTTCACAAACTTCTCTGCAGAACTTAACATCGTCTGTGTCTCTTTGCTGTGTGATCCGGTTGATAACAGTCACTGAAACTTTGCACAATTTGGAGTGTTTAATGTTGAACTGGCGGCACATTGTTCGATTGCTATGGTATTATGTCAGCAGATTGTGCCATTTCACTAACGGTACATGTTCCAATGTTTCCTTTCTAGTCAAACAGAAGAAGATTCAACCGGTTTAATTCTGTGGTCCCAACTGTTCAACACACAGAATTAGATTGCTTAATCGTATCACTTTGCTAGAAGTGCAAACTGATTCAAAACAATGGCACATGCAGGAACTTAATAAGTGGGCAAAAAGAAATTATTAATGCCTTACAGAGATAGGAAAAATAGTCGTGCGTCGCTTGCGGATTGCTCTGAATTCCTTCAAAATGCTCCGATCGCAACGACTCCTTCAGATTCGAAGAATTCAGATCATTGCGCAAAAGTTTTCTCGATAATGTTGGGCCATCCGATCATTTTAAAAAAAAGTTAGCAGGCGCACGAAAAACGTTCACAAACTTCTCTGCAGAACTTAACATCGTCTGTGTCTCTTTGCTGTGTGATCCGGTTGATAACAGTCACTGAAACTTTGCACAATTTGGAGTGTTTAATGTTGAACTGGCGGCACATTGTTCGATTGCTATGGTATTATGTCAGCAGATTGTGCCATTTCACTAACGATACATGTTCCAATGTTTCCTTTCTAGTCAAACAGAAGAAGATTCAACCGGTTTAATTCTGTGGTCCCGACTGTTCAACACACAGAATTAGATTGCTTAATCGTATCACTTTGCTAGAAGTGCAAACTGATTCAAAACAATGGCACATGCAGGAACTTAATAAGTGGGCAAAAAGAAATTATTAATGCCTTACAGAGATAGGAAAAATAGTCGTGCGTCGCTTGCGGATTGCTCTGAATTCCTTCAAAATGCTCCGATCGCCACGACTCCTTCAGATTCGAAGAATTCAGATCATTGCGCAAAAGTTTTCTCGATAATGTTGGGCCATCCGATCATTTTAAAAAAAGTTAGCAGGCGCACGAAAAAACGTTCACAAACTTCTCTGCAGAACTTAACATCGTCTGTGTCTCTTTGCTGTGTGATCCGGTTGATAACAGTCACTGAAACTTTGCACAATTTGGAGTGTTTAATGTTGAACTGGCGGCACATTGTTCGATTGCTATGGTATTATGTCAGCAGATTGTGCCATTTCACTAACGGTACATGTTCCAATGTTTCCTTTCTAGTCAAACAGAAGAAGATTCAACCGGTCTAATTCTGTGGTCCCAACTGTTCAACACACAGAATTAGATTGCTTAATCGTATCACTTTGCTAGAAGTGCAAACTGATTCAAAACAATGGCACATGCAGGAACTTAATAAGTGGGCAAAAAGAAATTATTAATGCCTTACAGAGATAGGAAAAATAGTCGTGCGTCGCTTGCGGATTGCTCTGAATTCCTTCAAAATGCTCCGATCGCAACGACTCCTTCAGATTCGAAGAATTCAGATCATTGCGCAAAAGTTTTCTCGATAATGTTGGGCCATCCGATCATTTTAAAAAAAGTTAGCAGGCGCACGAAAAAACGTTCACAAACTTCTCTGCAGAACTTAACATCGTCTGTGTCTCTTTGCTGTGTGATCCGGTTGATAACAGTCACTGAAACTTTGCACAATTTGGAGTGTTTAATGTTGAACTGGCGGCACATTGTTCGATTGCTATGGTATTATGTCAGCAGATTGTGCCATTTCACTAACGGTACATGTTCCAATGTTTCCTTTCTAGTCAAACAGAAGAAGATTCAACCGGTTTAATTCTGTGGTCCCAACTGTTCAACACACAGAATTAGATTGCTTAATCGTATCACTTTGCTAGAAGTGCAAACTGATTCAAAACAATGGCACATGCAGGAACTTAATAAGTGGGCAAAAAGAAATTATTAATGCCTTACAGAGATAGGAAAAATAGTCGTGCGTCGCTTGCGGATTGCTCTGAATTCCTTCAAAATGCTCCGATCGCAACGACTCCTTCAGATTCGAAGAATTCAGATCATTGCGCAAAAGTTTTCTCGATAATGTTGGGCCATCCGATCATTTTAAAAAAAGTTAGCAGGCGCACGAAAAAACGTTCACAAACTTCTCTGCAGAACTTAACATCGTCTGTGTCTCTTTGCTGTGTGATCCGGTTGATAACAGTCACTGAAACTTTGCACAATTTGGAGTGTTTAATGTTGAACTGGCGGCACATTGTTCGATTGCTATGGTATTATGTCAGCAGATTGTGCCATTTCACTAACGGTACATGTTCCAATGTTTCCTTTCTAGTCAAACAGAAGAAGATTCAACCGGTTTAATTCTGTGGTCCCAACTGTTCAACACACAGAATTAGATTGCTTAATCGTATCACTTTGCTAGAAGTGCAAACTGATTCAAAACAATGGCACATGCAGGAACTTAATAAGTGGGCAAAAAGAAATTATTAATGCCTTACAGAGATAGGAAAAATAGTCGTGCGTCGCTTGCGGATTGCTCTGAATTCCTTCAAAATGCTCCGATCGCCACGACTCCTTCAGATTCGAAGAATTCAGATCATTGCGCAAAAGTTTTCTCGATAATGTTGGGCCATCCGATCATTTTAAAAAAAGTTAGCAGGCGCACGAAAAAACGTTCACAAACTTCTCTGCAGAACTTAACATCGTCTGTGTCTCTTTGCTGTGTGATCCGGTTGATAACAGTCACTGAAACTTTGCACAATTTGGAGTGTTTAATGTTGAACTGGCGGCACATTGTTCGATTGCTATGGTATTATGTCAGCAGATTGTGCCATTTCACTAACGATACATGTTCCAATGTTTCCTTTCTAGTCAAACAGAAGAAGATTCAACCGGTTTAATTCTGTGGTCCCAACTGTTCAACACACAGAATTAGATTGCTTAATCGTATCACTTTGCTAGAAGTGCAAACTGATTCAAAACAATGGCACATGCAGGAACTTAATAAGTGGGCAAAAAGAAATTTTTAATACCTTACAGAGATAGGAAAAATAGTCGTGCGTCGCTTGCGGATTGCTCTGAATTCCTTCAAAATGCTCCGATCGCAACGACTCCTTCAGATTCGAAGAATTCAGATCATTGCGCAAAAGTTTTCTCGATAATGTTGGGCCATCCGATCATTTTAAAAAAAGTTAGCAGGCGCACGAAAAAACGTTCACAAACTTCTCTGCAGAACTTAACATCGTCTGTGTCTCTTTGCTGTGTGATCCGGTTGATAACAGTCACTGAAACTTTGCACAATTTGGAGTGTTTAATGTTGAACTGGCGGCACATTGTTCGATTGCTATGGTATTATGTCAGCAGATTGTGCCATTTCACTAACGGTACATGTTCCAATGTTTCCTTTCTAGTCAAACAGAAGAAGATTCAACCGGTTTAATTCTGTGGTCCCAACTGTTCAACACACAGAATTAGATTGCTTAATCGTATCACTTTGCTAGAAGTGCAAACTGATTCAAAACAATGGCACATGCAGGAACTTAATAAGTGGGCAAAAAGAAATTATTAATGCCTTACAGAGATAGGAAAAATAGTCGTGCGTCGCTTGCGGATTGCTCTGAATTCCTTCAAAATGCTCCGATCGCAACGACTCCTTCAGATTCGAAGAATTCAGATCATTGCGCAAAAGTTTTCTCGATAATGTTGGGCCATCCGATCATTTTAAAAAAAGTTAGCAGGCGCACGAAAAAACGTTCACAAACTTCTCTGCAGAACTTAACATCGTCTGTGTCTCTTTGCTGTGTGATCCGGTTGATAACAGTCACTGAAACTTTGCACAATTTGGAGTGTTTAATGTTGAACTGGCGGCACATTGTTCGATTGCTATGGTATTATGTCAGCAGATTGTGCCATTTCACTAACGGTACATGTTCCAATGTTTCCTTTCTAGTCAAACAGAAGAAGATTCAACCGGTTTAATTCTGTGGTCCCGACTGTTCAACACACAGAATTAGATTGCTTAATCGTATCACTTTGCTAGAAGTGCAAACTGATTCAAAACAATGGCACATGCAGGAACTTAATAAGTGGGCAAAAAGAAATTATTAATGCCTTACAGAGATAGGAAAAATAGTCGTGCGTCGCTTGCGGATTGCTCTGAATTCCTTCAAAATGCTCCGATCGCCACGACTCCTTCAGATTCGAAGAATTCAGATCATTGCGCAAAAGTTTTCTCGATAATGTTGGGCCATCCGATCATTTTAAAAAAAGTTAGCAGGCGCACGAAAAAACGTTCACAAACTTCTCTGCAGAACTTAACATCGTCTGTGTCTCTTTGCTGTGTGATCCGGTTGATAACAGTCACTGAAACTTTGCACAATTTGGAGTGTTTAATGTTGAACTGGCGGCACATTGTTCGATTGCTATGGTATTATGTCAGCAGATTGTGCCATTTCACTAACGGTACATGTTCCAATGTTTCCTTTCTAGTCAAACAGAAGAAGATTCAACCGGTTTAATTCTGTGGTCCCAACTGTTCAACACACAGAATTAGATTGCTTAATCGTATCACTTTGCTAGAAGTGCAAACTGATTCAAAACAATGGCACATGCAGGAACTTAATAAGTGGGCAAAAAGAAATTATTAATGCCTTACAGAGATAGGAAAAATAGTCGTGCGTCGCTTGCGGATTGCTCTGAATTCCTTCAAAATGCTCCGATCGCAACGACTCCTTCAGATTCGAAGAATTCAGATCATTGCGCAAAAGTTTTCTCGATAATGTTGGGCCATCCGATCATTTTAAAAAAAAGTTAGCAGGCGCACGAAAAACGTTCACAAACTTCTCTGCAGAACTTAACATCGTCTGTGTCTCTTTGCTGTGTGATCCGGTTGATAACAGTCACTGAAACTTTGCACAATTTGGAGTGTTTAATGTTGAACTGGCGGCACATTGTTCGATTGCTATGGTATTATGTCAGCAGATTGTGCCATTTCACTAACGGTACATGTTCCAATGTTTCCTTTCTAGTCAAACAGAAGAAGATTCAACCGGTTTAATTCTGTGGTCCCAACTGTTCAACACACAGAATTAGATTGCTTAATCGTATCACTTTGCTAGAAGTGCAAACTGATTCAAAACAATGGCACATGCAGGAACTTAATAAGTGGGCAAAAAGAAATTATTAATACCTTACAGAGATAGGAAAAATAGTCGTGCGTCGCTTGCGGATTGCTCTGAATTCCTTCAAAATGCTCCGATCGCCACGACTCCTTCAGATTCGAAGAATTCAGATCATTGCGCAAAAGTTTTCTCGATAATGTTGGGCCATCCGATCATTTTAAAAAAAGTTAGCAGGCGCACGAAAAAACGTTCACAAACTTCTCTGCAGAACTTAACATCGTCTGTGTCTCTTTGCTGTGTGATCCGGTTGATAACAGTCACTGAAACTTTGCACAATTTGGAGTGTTTAATGTTGAACTGGCTGCACATTGTTCGATTGCTATGGTATTATGTCAGCAGATTGTGCCATTTCACTAACGGTACATGTTCCAATGTTTCCTTTCTAGTCAAACAGAAGAAGATTCAACCGGTTTAATTCTGTGGTCCCAACTGTTCAACACACAGAATTAGATTGCTTAATCGTATCACTTTGCTAGAAGTGCAAACTGATTCAAAACAATGGCACATGCAGGAACTTAATAAGTGGGCAAAAAGAAATTATTAATGCCTTACAGAGATAGGAAAAATAGTCGTGCGTCGCTTGCGGATTGCTCTGAATTCCTTCAAAATGCTCCGATCGCAACGACTCCTTCAGATTCGAAGAATTCAGATCATTGCGCAAAAGTTTTCTCGATAATGTTGGGCCATCCGATCATTTTAAAAAAAGTTAGCAGGCGCACGAAAAAACGTTCACAAACTTCTCTGCAGAACTTAACATCGTCTGTGTCTCTTTGCTGTGTGATCCGGTTGATAACAGTCACTGAAACTTTGCACAATTTGGAGTGTTTAATGTTGAACTGGCTGCACATTGTTCGATTGCTATGGTATTATGTCAGCAGATTGTGCCATTTCACTAACGGTACATGTTCCAATGTTTCCTTTCTAGTCAAACAGAAGAAGATTCAACCGGTCTAATTCTGTGGTCCCAACTGTTCAACACACAGAATTAGATTGCTTAATCGTATCACTTTGCTAGAAGTGCAAACTGATTCAAAACAATGGCACATGCAGGAACTTAATAAGTGGGCAAAAAGAAATTATTAATGCCTTACAGAGATAGGAAAAATAGTCGTGCGTCGCTTGCGGATTGCTCTGAATTCCTTCAAAATGCTCCGATCGCAACGACTCCTTCAGATTCGAAGAATTCAGATCATTGCGCAAAAGTTTTCTCGATAATGTTGGGCCATCCGATCATTTTAAAAAAAGTTAGCAGGCGCACGAAAAAACGTTCACAAACTTCTCTGCAGAACTTAACATCGTCTGTGTCTCTTTGCTGTGTGATCCGGTTGATAACAGTCACTGAAACTTTGCACAATTTGGAGTGTTTAATGTTGAACTGGCGGCACATTGTTCGATTGCTATGGTATTATGTCAGCAGATTGTGCCATTTCACTAACGGTACATGTTCCAATGTTTCCTTTCTAGTCAAACAGAAGAAGATTCAACCGGTCTAATTCTGTGGTCCCAACTGTTCAACACACAGAATTAGATTGCTTAATCGTATCACTTTGCTAGAAGTGCAAACTGATTCAAAACAATGGCACATGCAGGAACTTAATAAGTGGGCAAAAAGAAATTATTAATGCCTTACAGAGATAGGAAAAATAGTCGTGCGTCGCTTGCGGATTGCTCTGAATTCCTTCAAAATGCTCCGATCGCAACGACTCCTTCAGATTCGAAGAATTCAGATCATTGCGCAAAAGTTTTCTCGATAATGTTGGGCCATCCGATCATTTTAAAAAAAGTTAGCAGGCGCACGAAAAAACGTTCACAAACTTCTCTGCAGAACTTAACATCGTCTGTGTCTCTTTGCTGTGTGATCCGGTTGATAACAGTCACTGAAACTTTGCACAATTTGGAGTGTTTAATGTTGAACTGGCGGCACATTGTTCGATTGCTATGGTATTATGTCAGCAGATTGTGCCATTTCACTAACGGTACATGTTCCAATGTTTCCTTTCTAGTCAAACAGAAGAAGATTCAACCGGTTTAATTCTGTGGTCCCAACTGTTCAACACACAGAATTAGATTGCTTAATCGTATCACTTTGCTAGAAGTGCAAACTGATTCAAAACAATGGCACATGCAGGAACTTAATAAGTGGGCAAAAAGAAATTATTAATGCCTTACAGAGATAGGAAAAATAGTCGTGCGTCGCTTGCGGATTGCTCTGAATTCCTTCAAAATGCTCCGATCGCAACGACTCCTTCAGATTCGAAGAATTCAGATCATTGCGCAAAAGTTTTCTCGATAATGTTGGGCCATCCGATCATTTTAAAAAAAAGTTAGCAGGCGCACGAAAAACGTTCACAAACTTCTCTGCAGAACTTAACATCGTCTGTGTCTCTTTGCTGTGTGATCCGGTTGATAACAGTCACTGAAACTTTGCACAATTTGGAGTGTTTAATGTTGAACTGGCTGCACATTGTTCGATTGCTATGGTATTATGTCAGCAGATTGTGCCATTTCACTAACGATACATGTTCCAATGTTTCCTTTCTAGTCAAACGGAAGAAGATTCAACCGGTCTATTTCTGTGGTCCCAACTGTTCAACACACAGAATTAGATTGCTTAATCGTATCACTTTGCTAGAAGTGCAAACTGATTCAAAACAATGGCACATGCAGGAACTTAATAAGTGGGCAAAAAGAAATTATTAATACCTTACAGAGATAGGAAAAATAGTCGTGCGTCGCTTGCGGATTGCTCTGAATTCCTTCAAAATGCTCCGATCGCAACGACTCCTTCAGATTCGAAGAATTCAGATCATTGCGCAAAAGTTTTCTCGATAATGTTGGGCCATCCGATCATTTTAAAAAAAGTTAGCAGGCGCACGAAAAACGTTCACAAACTTCTCTGCAGAACTTAACATCGTCTGTGTCTCTTTGCTGTGTGATCCGGTTGATAACAGTCACTGAAACTTTGCACAATTTGGAGTGTTTAATGTTGAACTGGCTGCACATTGTTCGATTGCTATGGTATTATGTCAGCAGATTGTGCCATTTCACTAACGATACATGTTCCAATGTTTCCTTTCTAGTCAAACAGAAGAAGATTCAACCGGTCTAATTCTGTGGTCCCAACTGTTCAACACACAGAATTAGATTGCTTAATCGTATCACTTTGCTAGAAGTGCAAACTGATTCAAAACAATGGCACATGCAGGAACTTAATAAGTGGGCAAAAAGAAATTATTAATACCTTACAGAGATAGGAAAAATAGTCGTGCGTCGCTTGCGGATTGCTCTGAATTCCTTCAAAATGCTCCGATCGCAACGACTCCTTCAGATTCGAAGAATTCAGATCATTGCGCAAAAGTTTTCTCGATAATGTTGGGCCATCCGATCATTTTAAAAAAAGTTAGCAGGCGCACGAAAAACGTTCACAAACTTCTCTGCAGAACTTAACATCGTCTGTGTCTCTTTGCTGTGTGATCCGGTTGATAACAGTCACTGAAACTTTGCACAATTTGGAGTGTTTAATGTTGAACTGGCTGCACATTGTTCGATTGCTATGGTATTATGTCAGCAGATTGTGCCATTTCACTAACGATACATGTTCCAATGTTTCCTTTCTAGTCAAACAGAAGAAGATTCAACCGGTTTAATTCTGTGGTCCCAACTGTTCAACACACAGAATTAGATTGCTTAATCGTATCACTTTGCTAGAAGTGCAAACTGATTCAAAACAATGGCACATGCAGGAACTTAATAAGTGGGCAAAAAGAAATTATTAATACCTTACAGAGATAGGAAAAATAGTCGTGCGTCGCTTGCGGATTGCTCTGAATTCCTTCAAAATGCTCCGATCGCAACGACTCCTTCAGATTCGAAGAATTCAGATCATTGCGCAAAAGTTTTCTCGATAATGTTGGGCCATCCGATCATTTTAAAAAAAGTTAGCAGGCGCACGAAAAAACGTTCACAAACTTCTCTGCAGAACTTAACATCGTCTGTGTCTCTTTGCTGTGTGATCCGGTTGATAACAGTCACTGAAACTTTGCACAATTTGGAGTGTTTAATGTTGAACTGGCTGCACATTGTTCGATTGCTATGGTATTATGTCAGCAGATTGTGCCATTTCACTAACGGTACATGTTCCAATGTTTCCTTTCTAGTCAAACAGAAGAAGATTCAACCGGTTTAATTCTGTGGTCCCAACTGTTCAACACACAGAATTAGATTGCTTAATCGTATCACTTTGCTAGAAGTGCAAACTGATTCAAAACAATGGCACATGCAGGAACTTAATAAGTGGGCAAAAAGAAATTATTAATACCTTACAGAGATAGGAAAAATAGTCGTGCGTCGCTTGCGGATTGCTCTGAATTCCTTCAAAATGCTCCGATCGCAACGACTCCTTCAGATTCGAAGAATTCAGATCATTGCGCAAAAGTTTTCTCGATAATGTTGGGCCATCCGATCATTTTAAAAAAAGTTAGCAGGCGCACGAAAAACGTTCACAAACTTCTCTGCAGAACTTAACATCGTCTGTGTCTCTTTGCTGTGTGATCCGGTTGATAACAGTCACTGAAACTTTGCACAATTTGGAGTGTTTAATGTTGAACTGGCTGCACATTGTTCGATTGCTATGGTATTATGTCAGCAGATTGTGCCATTTCACTAACGATACATGTTCCAATGTTTCCTTTCTAGTCAAACAGAAGAAGATTCAACCGGTCTAATTCTGTGGTCCCAACTGTTCAACACACAGAATTAGATTGCTTAATCGTATCACTTTGCTAGAAGTGCAAACTGATTCAAAACAATGGCACATGCAGGAACTTAATAAGTGGGCAAAAAGAAATTATTAATACCTTACAGAGATAGGAAAAATAGTCGTGCGTCGCTTGCGGATTGCTCTGAATTCCTTCAAAATGCTCCGATCGCAACGACTCCTTCAGATTCGAAGAATTCAGATCATTGCGCAAAAGTTTTCTCGATAATGTTGGGCCATCCGATCATTTTAAAAAAAGTTAGCAGGCGCACGAAAAAACGTTCACAAACTTCTCTGCAGAACTTAACATCGTCTGTGTCTCTTTGCTGTGTGATCCGGTTGATAACAGTCACTGAAACTTTGCACAATTTGGAGTGTTTAATGTTGAACTGGCTGCACATTGTTCGATTGCTATGGTATTATGTCAGCAGATTGTGCCATTTCACTAACGATACATGTTCCAATGTTTCCTTTCTAGTCAAACAGAAGAAGATTCAACCGGTCTAATTCTGTGGTCCCAACTGTTCAACACACAGAATTAGATTGCTTAATCGTATCACTTTGCTAGAAGTGCAAACTGATTCAAAACAATGGCACATGCAGGAACTTAATAAGTGGGCAAAAAGAAATTATTAATACCTTACAGAGATAGGAAAAATAGTCGTGCGTCGCTTGCGGATTGCTCTGAATTCCTTCAAAATGCTCCGATCGCAACGACTCCTTCAGATTCGAAGAATTCAGATCATTGCGCAAAAGTTTTCTCGATAATGTTGGGCCATCCGATCATTTTAAAAAAAGTTAGCAGGCGCACGAAAAAACGTTCACAAACTTCTCTGCAGAACTTAACATCGTCTGTGTCTCTTTGCTGTGTGATCCGGTTGATAGCAGTCACTGAAACTTTGCACAATTTGGAGTGTTTAATGTTGAACTGGCTGCACATTGTTCGATTGCTATGGTATTATGTCAGCAGATTGTGCCATTTCACTAACGATACATGTTCCAATGTTTCCTTTCTAGTCAAACAGAAGAAGATTCAACCGGTTTAATTCTGTGGTCCCAACTGTTCAACACACAGAATTAGATTGCTTAATCGTATCACTTTGCTAGAAGTGCAAACTGATTCAAAACAATGGCACATGCAGGAACTTAATAAGTGAGCAAAAAGAAATTATTAATACCTTACAGAGATAGGAAAAATAGTCGTGCGTCGCTTGCGGATTGCTCTGAATTCCTTCAAAATGCTCCGATCGCAACGACTCCTTCAGATTCGAAGAATTCAGATCATTGCGCAAAAGTTTTCTCGATAATGTTGGGCCCTCCGATCATTTTAAAAAAAGTTAGCAGGCGCACGAAAAAACGTTCACAAACTTCTCTGCAGAACTTAACATCGTCTGTGTCTGTTTGCTGTGTGATCCGGTTGATAGCAGTCACTGAAACTTTGCACAATTTGGAGTGTTTAATGTTGAACTGGCTGCACATTGTTCGATTGCTATGGTATTATGTCAGCAGATTGTGCCATTTCACTAACGATACATGTTCCAATGTTTCCTTTCTAGTCAAACAGAAGAAGATTCAACCGGTCTAATTCTGTGGTCCCAACTGTTCAACACACAGAATTAGATTGCTTAATCGTATCACTTTGCTAGAAGTGCAAACTGATTCAAAACAATGGCACATGCAGGAACTTAATAAGTGAGCAAAAAGAAATTATTAATGCCTTACAGAGATAGGAAAAATAGTCGTGCGTCGCTTGCGGATTGCTCTGAATTCCTTCAAAATGCTCCGATCGCCACGACTCCTTCAGATTCGAAGAATTCAGATCATTGCGCAAAAGTTTTCTCGATAATGTTGGGCCCTCCGATCATTTTAAAAAAAGTTAGCAGGCGCACGAAAAACGTTCACAAACTTCTCTGCAGAACTTAACATCGTCTGTGTCTGTTTGCTGTGTGATCCGGTTGATAGCAGTCACTGAAACTTTGCACAATTTGGAGTGTTTAATGTTGAACTGGCTGCACATTGTTCGATTGCTATGGTATTATGTCAGCAGATTGTGCCATTTCACTAACGATACATGTTCCAATGTTTCCTTTCTAGTCAAACAGAAGAAGATTCAACCGGTCTAATTCTGTGGTCCCAACTGTTCAACACACAGAATTAGATTGCTTAATCGTATCACTTTGCTAGAAGTGCAAACTGATTCAAAACAATGGCACATGCAGGAACTTAATAAGTGAGCAAAAAGAAATTATTAATGCCTTACAGAGATAGGAAAAATAGTCGTGCGTCGCTTGCGGATTGCTCTGAATTCCTTCAAAATGCTCCGATCGCAACGACTCCTTCGGATGCGATGAAGCGACGATGATCACAGATATTAAGGTCGAATAGACTGCTGTAGGAAGCCAAAAATAGAAATTCCGATTGCACGATACACTGGGGACACAGCGGAAATCCAAGCGCCGTCGCATTGACTGTTTCAAGATATCAGCAAGGAGCAAAATTCCCGAAATGACAAATTCTCATTACGAAAAAATTGTGCAGCAAATTCCGAAAGCGATCTGTGGAATCAATACGAGCGCAGCAAGACGAACCACATCCAACGACTGACGAACGTCTGAAAAGCCCAAACGAACACCAAAAAGACAGTGATCACAGAGACTAGATAACAAGACCGTGCGCCGTGTTTAATGAAAAGCCTTTTTTCGCTCTCATCTCTCATTTGAACAGGTAGTGAACAGAAATTGCGTGATATTGATGCATCATTTGCAATTGTTCTGCGGGTATGAAAGAGCAAATCTTGAGAACGGATTGGAAATGATTTATACTGCAAATATTTTGAAATTAGAACTTCATGAGCCGTATTTAGAATAGATGTTTTGCGAACAATGCACGACAAAAGTTTATTTCAGCAACCACATTGTATGCAGATTAATGTTTTTCATGAGTATATTGACACCGCTGGTAAAGCTGCGAAGCTCAACCAAGTGTGTCTTTAATTATATCATAATAGAAGTCATCGGGGTAGCGAGTGCAAATTGGCACGAGATCATGACATCAAAATGAAAAGAAATCGAATCGATTCAAAGACAATTTTGTGATTTCATGCATTGATAGTGAAATAACTGTTCACTGTTTGACACGAGTTTTCCAGTTTACAGAATTTCAGTATACAATTATCATCCGCCGTGGGATTTGAGATAAATCGTTGATAAAGTTAAAATTAGTTTATTGAAAAATAACATTTCTGCTGAATTATATCACACAGTTTGGACAGAAATCTTATCTCTAAATTGAAAATCATTGTGTTTACATTTTCCTTCATGATACTTTCCATAATCAAACGGATAGTTGAATAAACAAAATAAGTTTGTAGTATTTTATCGCTGTGTGGAAATACGGAAGCAATGTTCAACGTTGAACTGAGACTTCATTTTCCAAGTCTATAATACACCTTCTCAGTTCAACAATAATGAACGCACTTCTCAAATCAATTGTAAAAGGACGAAATTCTTTCGGCATTATGTTATTCGAAATCTCTCAAAGATTGTTAATGGTGTTAATTTGTTAAAAGTTTTGTGATTTTTATTGCTGTTGCTCCTAGTGTCAGTCAAAATGTCTGTATTGGTGCGTCCAACTTAAGATGCAACTTGCAATCAGCAATTTTCACTTATATGACCGGCGCTGTGGCCTTGTGGTAGAGTGTTCGCTCTGCGTCCGCGAGGCCTTGGGTTAAACCTTGGTCAGGTCAAACCTATGACTTTTGAAATAGGCACACACTGCATTCTTGATAAGCACTCAGCACAGAAAGAATGAGAGTGGGATGGATAGCAACTCGGCCACATGGAAGAATGGCTCCGTGCCTAATGAAGTCTTTGGAATTAGCACTAATTTTTTCAGAATAATTTGCCCACATCTATAACTTCATTAGAAACCATTTATTGACACGAGGAATTTGCTCATTGCAATTTCAAAGCCTAAAAGATAATGTAAATATGTCAAAAAGGTCATCTGAAAGAAAAAACTTAATGCTTAATGCCAACTTCGTGGGAAAACGAATTTGCCCGCTCAAATAGACAACTCAGCATTCACAAAAGAGTTACTCTCGAATTTGCCCACATGTATTCAATACTCTCCAACCTCCAAGTAGCCTAAATGCACATGTACCCAACTCAAAACCTAAAATTGAGTTATCCTTCACTTGAGTGTTCGGGGACATGAATTCCTTTCTCGTCATTTTGCTAACTTTGATAAATGTATTGACTTTTGTTCTTGATTCTTAAATCTATTATGTTTGACATTTCTTTTCATGTTTGTAATGCGTCAGCTGGTCTGTTTATGTTTAAAAGTTTTTAATATTTAGACAATTCCTTTTCTTAGTTTGTGATAATAGCAATTGAAAGTAGCAAAACCCATAGAAATCCGACACGCTCTATAATATCATGGACTATAATGGACATAGAAATTAACAATACCATAGAAAGTCCTAGAATGGAAATTGCATGAAAATTATGGCACACGCCGGGGGAACTTAGTTGGGTCAAAATGCAACTTGTGCGATCTGGCTTCCATGTTTTTTGATTGGCATTTATATTTATCAGGCCAATTCTTGATCTGGATTGTTGGCCCTTGTCCAAAGACCATGTACTCAAAAGCAATAGTGAATTTACAAAATGCTGCGCCAACAGGATGACAAAGAAGGAAATCCTTTTAAACGTTCTGTACGTTCATCATTTTGAAATATCGCTCCGATAATCTATCAAGAGTATAATCAGACTCTTACGCAACTTGTAATGTCGATTTACAGAGCATGCATAACTCCAGTCTGAAATCAGAGGCCAAGAAATCTTAGAGTATTCATTTTACTTTAAAGGGCTCCCCTGTTCACTAAATGTGAATAATTTTCAAAGTCTCTACATGCATTCGAATATCAGCTTCCAAAATATCACATGTGTCATTCAATGATTAATTGAAAAGTTCCAGCTACATTTCATTTATTTGAGAAATGATTGTCGGTAAAGAAACTATCAATGTGTTTATTCCAGAAAAGCGCCAGGTTTCTTAGCCGCTTGAAGAAGAAATTATCCACTGATTAGACTTTCTATCTGTGAATTCTCCAGATGTTCTTACAAACAGCACACCGACCACTTTCAATTATGATTTTGTGAACCAATTTTTAATTCGCATTCTAATATTGAAAAATAGTTGTCAGTGACTGCTACAAATAGACACACTGTATTAATCCATGGAATAGTAGGCTATTTCACATGAAACAATGCCGCCATCTCACTTGCAATTCTCTTCATGAAAATCCTGCAATTAGGTGTCAACAACTTCCACAACCAACTTGGCTATTAGTTTCACTATGATACAATGTTTTAGATCGAATCTGATCTACAAACCATAGATTTTTCCATGTGTCATCATTGTACATAGGCAAGATATCAAACTTCCATTCTAGTGTACTATTATCCACTTCTATGCTCGGAAGCATATTAGGCAAAGTCGTTGAAGCTAGTATCAACATTAGCATAAATTTTCCAAAATAATTTGCCTACATCTAGAATTTCACCAGAAACCATTTATTAAAACGAGGAATTTGCTCATTGCTACTTCAAAGCCTAAAAGATAATGTAAATAGGTCAAATAAACAACTCACCATTCACAAAAGAGTCACTCTCGAATTTGCCCACATGTTTTTAATACTCCCCGACCTCTCAAATAACCTAAATACTCTATGTACTAAAATATATAGACTAAGTTAATGTTAACTTCACCAGCTAGCAAAACGAACTTGATTTCTCCAATTGAATTTCAGATATCTTCAATGTTGAGTCTGTGATAGATATCTGAAATTCAATTGGAGAAATCTGAAATCCATCTGGAAATGTCTGAAATTCATTTGGAAAGATCTGAAATCGATTTGGAAATATCTGAAATAGACATGGAAATGGTGTAGTGTACTATTATCCACTTCTATGATGACGGACATGTGCTGTGCTGATTTTTGATTTGAATGCTGAGTTGTTTATTTGAGCGGGCAAGTTCGTTTTGCTAGCTGGTGAAGTTAACATTAACTTAGTCTATATATTTTAGTACATAGAGTATTTAGGTTATTTGAGAGGTCGGGGAGTATTAAAAACATGTGGGCAAATTCGAGAGTGACTCTTTTGTGAATGGTGAGTTGTTTATTTGACCTATTTACATTATCTTTTAGGCTTTGAAGTAGCAATGAGCAAATTCCTCGTTTTAATAAATGGTTTCTGGTGAAATTCTAGATGTAGGCAAATTATTTTGGAAAATTTATGCTAATGTTGATACTAGCTTCAACGACTTTGCCTAATATGCTTCCGAGCATAGAAGTGGATAATAGTACACTAGAATGGAAGTTTGATATCTTGCCTATGTACAATGATGACACATGGAAAAATCTATGGTTTGTAGATCAGATTCGATCTAAAACATTGTATCATAGTGAAACTAATAGCCAAGTTGGTTGTGGAAGTTGTTGACACCTAATTGCAGGATTTTCATGAAGAGAATTGCAAGTGAGATGGCGGCATTGTTTCATGTGAAATAGCCTACTATTCCATGGATTAATACAGTGTGTCTATTTGTAGCAGTCACTGACAACTATTTTTCAATATTAGAATGCGAATTAAAAATTGGTTCACAAAATCATAATTGAAAGTGGTCGGTGTGCTGTTTGTAAGAACATCTGGAGAATTCACAGATAGAAAGTCTAATCAGTGGATAATTTCTTCTTCAAGCGGCTAAGAAACCTGGCGCTTTTCTGGAATAAACACATTGATAGTTTCTTTACCGACAATCATTTCTCAAATAAATGAAATGTAGCTGGAACTTTTCAATTAATCATTGAATGACACATGTGATATTTTGGAAGCTGATATTCGAATGCATGTAGAGACTTTGAAAATTATTCACATTTAGTGAACAGGGGAGCCCTTTAAAGTAAAATGAATACTCTAAGATTTCTTGGCCTCTGATTTCAGACTGGAGTTATGCATGCTCTGTAAATCGACATTACAAGTTGCGTAAGAGTCTGATTATACTCTTGATAGATTATCGGAGCGATATTTCAAAATGATGAACGTACAGAACGTTTAAAAGGATTTCCTTCTTTGTCATCCTGTTGGCGCAGCATTTTGTAAATTCACTATTGCTTTTGAGTACATGGTCTTTGGACAAGGGCCAACAATCCAGATCAAGAATTGGCCTGATAAATATAAATGCCAATCAAAAAACATGGAAGCCAGATCGCACAAGTTGCATTTTGACCCAACTAAGTTCCCCCGGCGTGTGCCATAATTTTCATGCAATTTCCATTCTAGGACTTTGTATGGTATTGTTAATTTCTATGCTTCCGAGTATAAACAAGGTTAATTTATTTATATACTGTGTACACTTTTATCTGTTACATTATGACTTCTACAGTGATTAGATGATTGATTGTAGTGGGAGTGTGACTGACTTCTCAGTCATCGCAGATGTCTGATGACCATAACCGAAAGATTGAAGCGGCTTTGCCAACCTGTCAGAAGTTTTCTTTCATCTTCTTCTGCCTTCCAACGTCGAATCATAAATATTCTACCCATGATTTTAATCTCATTTTTACGATAACGTTTTCATAAATATTTATATATTTATCTATCTCCCCATGGGTCCCAACACGTGGATACCATGGGTAAACATTTTCATTGTTAGCTTCCTTTAATAGGTACTCCTTTATTTATGATAGCGTGAAATCATGAAAAGCAAAGGAAACATAATTATCCAGATTTTTTAGCCGCGAATGTCTCTGTTTTCTGCGTTCAAGATTGTTTGGGCTGCTGGAGCGTCATGTTGCCCACAATATCGTCTGCATATCCTTCGAAAATACGTCGCATGTGCAGCGTTAATGCATTGAAGTGTCAAATTCTTCATGTTGCTCATGAAAGAAATTTCCATGTACTCATATTATGCATGTCATCAATCATTTGCAGCATAGTATATCTTATCTATGTACTTACTTCCTTCGAATTTTATGAATTTTAGTGATTAAACAGCTCCTGATTTGACATGCCGGTGCTCAATTCAATACTTAAGCTACTCGTAAAACCCACCTAATTCAAATATTTGTTTCTTGGCACTTGACAATAAATGCAACAATTTATATAGCAAATTCTAAAAATGCAATTTTTGAAGACATCACATTTCGCGCTGGCACACTGTTAAGTTAATGTATAGCACTATGCATTGCATACTATTGAACAGCTGCTCATGTTCATCGATGTTGATTGGGGGAGGAAATCAGCAAAGGATCCTCACCCTTGTCCCTTTCTTATGTCCCCAGTAACTACGGGTCTAATGTAAATATTCAACCCAGATGTAGCTTAGCATGAACTCGATCTGAAGCGCACTCCATTCACATCTGAAGCACATTCATTAACGACTTTATTCTGTTCATAAAATCTCACCAATTACAAATTGTAGCATACGCAGACGATATGACACTGTGGACAGTTGGAAACTCATCCGAAAGCGTCCAACAAAAATTGACATCGGTGGTTCCACTAATTCTAGCTTGGTTCAAAGCCAACTATCTCCAAGTGAATCCTAGCAAGTTCCAGTTTATGGCCCTTGGAAGAGACTCGGGAAAATTCTCATCAAAATCAATGATGTGGAAATGCAAAGTCAGGACAAAATCAAGCTGTTGGGAGTAACTATTGACCGCAAATTTCAATACGATTATCATGCTAAAAAGGTTACACGTACAATCGCTTGGAAGTTATGCGGGATAAACAGACTCAAGCGAATGGTGGACAAGAAAGTTAGATGGAGACTTATCCAGACTTACATTATGGCTCACTTTGAGTATTCGTCGTCACTTCTTGTCTTCTCATCTGCTGCATCTAAGAAGAAATTGGAATCGATGTACGAGAGATGTATGAGACATGCGACAAGAGACTATAATAGCCCATTACAAGAGCTACACGTCAAGCTCAAAGTTCCGTCACTAAGTGAAAAATGGCATTTGTCGCTCTTCAGAGTTATGCAATCAACTGAGAATACCATGAAAAAGCGCAAGACCCAAGCTGAGTCAACTTTTTTGTCAAAATGTCAATTCCTACCGGGATTCTTATCTGTTGTATTTTTGGATATGTTTAGTGAATCCCCAGATGGAGCAAGAAGGAACGTTTTTCACCAGCCAAAATTCAATACGAAGACCTATGGCCATAACTCAATTCGGTATTACGGACCGAGTTTTTGGAACAAAATCCCACAGGAATCGCGGCAACACAGTCACAAATCAGACACAGCACTGCACGCCATTCGTAAACATCTGCAGAAACAAAGTAGTATCACAAATTGATTTCGTAACTGCTTGGCTAACTTTCAATGTATCGGAAATGCCCTTCTTCTCTCTTTTATACATTACTTTATGAACTTTTTTCTTTCTGTAACGTAGTCACATGTACTTTGATGTACCGTGAAAATATACATATGCTACTACTACTTATTCTACAGGGGACGGCTATTTAATTTTGAAGTTCAAAGTTAAGTTCCTCTCAGGGGTTTAAAAGAGCGGTTCTGCGAAAAAGCACTGTGAAAGACAAGTTTAAAATAATTTGAAAAAACGATGCTTCATGTGAAAATTCCAGTTAATAGACGAATGATATACAAATACAAAAGTACGAAGGACACAAATCATTGAATACACCCTGACAAGTTTGCAATGGCTGAGCATTCAATTAGCGAAAATCATCGTTGTGACTGGCAACCTTCAGAGATACTTGAGCATGCGCTGAGCTACAAAAGACACATTTTTAGAAGTTTGACACTCAAAACGTGCTAATTCTAATCATCGTTGTGAAACTTTCGTTCCAAACACTTTTCTGATAATTTGCTTTAACTTATGTACATCGAATGTACATTGCTCTTTGACTTCCTGCGCTTTTATTGTTAATGTATCATTGTTTTTGACATGGCATGATTGTCTTTCAGATACAGTTCGCTCATTTTTATGTCTCTATGTTCAGGCTAACGTCATACATTGTATTGCTTCATCTCATAAAAGCGGATTGAGCTTTAGAATATTTCATTCACTTGATGAAGCGCACAGGTTATACGTAAAGTATTGTGTGCTTTGTACTTCTGCATTTAATTCATTACACGTCGATTAACCGGAATTTTACATAATATACTCGTACATACATGCAGTATGTATAATATAATATCATGACGTACCTTCACCTTGTTCAACAATGTGTCTAGAATCCGATTTTTCTGTCTTCCAATGACTTTCTGGAGTTTTATTAAGAAAAAAATCTAGAAGAAATGCGTAGAACCTGAATGTATTAAGATATTGAAATCACAAATTTTCATCAGGTGAAAATCAAATGCGCAATTCATATACAGTTAAAAGCACAGAATTAGACCGGTTGAATCTTCTTCTGTTTGACTAGGAAGGAAACATTGGAGCATGTAGCGTTCATGAAATGCCACAATCTTCTGACATAATATCAAATCGAACAATGAGCATCCAGTTCAACATTAAACACTCCAAATTGTGCGAAGTTTCGGTGATTGTTTTCAACCGGATTACACAGCAAAGAGACAGCAAACAGACGCAGTCGAGTCAAGTTCTACAGAGAAGTTTGTGAACGTTTTTTCGTGCGCCTGCTAACTTTTTTAAAATGATCGGAGGGCCCAACATTATCGAGAAAACTTTTGCGCAATGATCTGAATTCTTCGAATCTGAAGGAGTCGTTGCGATCGGAGCATTTTGAAGGAATTCAGAGCAATCCGCAAGCGACGCACGACTATTTTTCCTATCTCTGTAAGGTATTAATAATTTCTTTTTGCTCACTTATTAAGTTCCTGCATGTGCCATTGTTTTGAATCAGTTTGCACTTCTAGCAAAGTGATACGATTAAGCAATCTAATTCTGTGTGTTGAACAGTTGGGACCACAGAATTAGACCGATTGAATCTTCTTCTGTTTGACTAGAAAGGAAACATTGGAACATGTATCGTTAGTGAAATGGCACAATCTGCTGACATAATACCATAGCAATCAAACAATGTGCAGCCAGTTCAACATTAAACACTCCAAATTGTGCAAAGTTTCAGTGACTGCTATCAACCGGATCACACAGCAAAGAGACACAGACGATGTTAAGTTCTGCAGAGAAGTTTGTGAACGTTTTTTCGTGCGCCTGCTAACTTTTTTTTAAAATGATCGGAGGGCCCAACATTATCGAGAAAACTTTTGCGCAATGATCTGAATTCTTCGAATCTGAAGGAGTCGTGGCGATCGGAGCATTTTGAAGGAATTCAGAGCAATCCGCAAGCGACGCACGACTATTTTTCCTATCTCTGTAAGGTATTAATAATTTCTTTTTGCTCACTTATTAAGTTCCTGCATGTGCCATTGTTTTGAATCAGTTTGCACTTCTAGCAAAGTGATACGATTAAGCAATCTAATTCTGTTGGTAGAAGAAGTGTGTCATGGAGTGGTAATGATAAGCGTCACATGATTTACCGAGATAGGTGTTTCAAGGGTTGGTGCATTAAAACCACAACAAGAAAATTTGGAACCCTTAAGAAACCAAACGCAAAATAGCAAAAGGCAGAGAATAACATGCAACAACAGCCAATGGATCAAATAGCATACTTTAAATAGAATAATTTTAGTATAAGACACAAACACGCAGGTAAGTGTGACAAAACAGCGCGTACTAAAATTTGATCAACATTATGACATTATACCTGCGTGATCGATAAGAGAAATTATTACACGTCCAATTCTCTATGCATCCATTCATTAATGATCTCTGGTTTCTTCTGCTGTGCAAGGCTTCTACAGACTAACGTCAGACATTTTCACTTGCGGTTTCGGCCGAAAATTTGTGATTTCAATATCTCGATACATTCAAGTTCTACGCGTTTTTTTGTATATTTTTGATAAATATTGTACTCGATGACTGGTGTTTTGGATCTTTCTGGAGCTTGACAATTTGGGTAGGAGAATTCTGTCACCGGAATAACTGCCAGAATCGGTCTGCTGCTGATAAGAATGAAGTCCATCAGAAGCTGAAAGAAGGTCCATATGGGACTATCTTGAGTGCAATCTATTGAGAATATTTTAAAACTTACCATGCTGAGGATAGCATTTCACAGTAGAAGACTTTCAAGGGCTGCGAACTTCGTGGGTGAATAGCATTTATCGAGTCACTGAGACCTCCAAAACAATTAGGCAAAAAAATGCGAGTTATGTCTGGCATGAAAAGTGAGATGAATCTAATGATGTACGGGTACTCAATAACTATAATCAGGCTAACATAGCCTATACATTGAAGCAGTCGCCTTTCGGGATGAAGTGCGAAAAAAACGATGTGTGCAATCAAAATCCCTTCAACAGGAAGTTGGGGTCTGATGACCAAACAAACCTTACAATACAAGTAGGCATGCCTTCTAAGCGACTTCATCAGCCGCTATCAATATTACTCTACAGACCTACAACTAACCTGTACCAAATAAAATGTTTTCAGACCAGAGTTAGCCCTTGTACGAATATATATGAAAGTGCTGTTACGAAATCAATCACTTTCTTTCTTTGTAGAAGTGTGGATGCCTCCATCATAGACGATATTACTTCAAGAGGCGCCAATAATTACAGGCGACAGTGTTTACAGAGTGTCTCATCAATAGATAAACAAATATTTTGAATTTTTCAAAATAGATATTTGAAAAACTGAATCACTGAGTGAAAAGACAGTTTTTCTTTCACTTCATGTCTAACTTCCTCGGCTAATAGCTTTGCACTTTTGCAATAACTTGGTTGTTTCATATTTTGGATTTGGATATAGGCCGGATTCTAGAGTCTGATCACTTCATAGAACTCCGACACCGTATCCTTGCGCAACATCAACAATCCATTATGACTCATAGCCATTACATCTTCCCAATACATTGATTAATTGTTTTAGTATCCATTCATATTAGCTGATTGCTGATGTTGCAATTAATTCATATTCTTAAATGAAATATTTCCAATCTAATGTATGTCTACAATTTTTGATGAAGATTAGCCCTATGAAACATTCTGAATTTTATAAGGTTTCTAATAGAAGCAGAAAATTAGATACCCATTTGGATGCTTCGAAATCTTGGACAATATTTTTGATATTTTTTGGCAAATTTTCAGCAAAAATCAACTTTTACAATAAAGTTTTTATGATTCTGAAACCACAATGTTGCTAACCGATTGACCGACCGACATCAAAGCGACAACTTAATCATGGAAGTCCACGAAAACCTTTTGAAACATCAGTATTTTTAATATTTCTATCAGGTAATAAAACACAACACGTTGCGTTGGAATTGAATATAGGAGTATCATCGCTTTAGGTATAGCTCAGTTAGGATTTTTAATTAATGCTGCTGATTCCTTCAGTAGACTAGTCTTTTAAATAATCGATGCAAAATCCTGAAATTAAGAAATAGACTCAAATAAAGATGAGCATTATTATTTGTTTTAAAGCATTCGAAAACATTCCTAGAAATCCTATGTGCCATTAATGTCTGAATATAGAAGAGGGCATAGTGGAATTTGACCTATGTATACGGAAGATCCGTGCAGAAGTATGCATCAAACCGGAATATATTGATGTCTGATGATAACGGATGCGTTATTAAGAAGAAGAAAATTACCCGATTTGGACATCGAAGGTATGATGTCTAAGAGTTGAATTAAAAGTAATTCATTTTTTCAATAATTCAAATAGTTTTCTAATAAGATCTGTATTCATTCACCATACAATGGTAGATTACAGTGAACATTATAAATGTACTTTAAGTATGTTTCAAATTTTAAACTCAATTTTGATGTTTTAAATATTATTAATAAAGTTCCTCAAACACAAAGTTCTCGTTGTAGATACTTTTATTTGCAAGCTTTCAAGTTATTCTTAAGTTGAGACTGAATAACTCATAAAATTATTCACATGACACACAAAAACTCAGTATGAATCACTTTAAGTAACTCACTCAAACTCTGCTGTCACCTTATTGTCACTATCTTTGAGCTACGTTACTGTGCAATGTATTGCGGATGCTAATTACAACAAATAAAATTACTACTAACACCTGCATCATAGAGTAAGTATATTAGGTAGAGTAGCAACTCGGTATTAATTAAATATCCAATATGTATACAGATTCGATTTCATCAAATGAACTCGAGTTGAGACCCAATACCAAATGTGAGAAATGCACACTTTTGTAGTTTTGAAAAAATTACCACGGAATTGACTGCTCATGATAGCAATGCAGAAGAAGTAATAGTATTTTACAGATCCTCCGTGTCATGACAGCCTTGGAGAGGTAATGTTTGTTAAATTAGCAATTCGATAATTTGCTATTACTTTAACTAATGCTCAGGCCTACTATTGATAGGAGCATTTTCTTAAGCGCAATCATATCACAAGCCACCTGCCACTGTAAGAGCAAAATACCATCATGTAAGATAATGATCATAATTAACTTTAAAGTATGCAAATGGGTCTACATTACTATTCAGATTCAAGAAATGAAATATAGATTTAGTGAATCATGAAATTATGCCGATGAAATTGGAATTAAAAGCTTGAAATGTCAATAAGCCAATAAGCAACATGAGTTCTCAACTTTTTCATGAAGACTTGCATTGTAATGCGGTCCATGAAATTACCTTGATAATCAGCTTAAAGCCCTTTTAATGAAGACACTTGTAAGCACCTGTTCAATGTTCATTCCTTTTGATATCCAACATGTTTCATACTGTTTATACCGGGTGTCCCACAGCGAACCCCCCCCCCCCAACACAAAATCAAGATTATTTACTTGAAGTCTGGTGACTTCGGCTTGATAAGAGCAGGTTGGGTTGTTGTTAGATATCAGTGTATGCTGTCATTAGGATATCGAATAGCGCTTGTCTTCATTTCGCTAACAATAATTTCAAATTCAAATTCAAATTTCTAACTGAAATGCTGCTTCATGTTTAATCATTTACAATTAGTCATGCCACGTCGCCACACGATTGAGGAACGCGTGTTCATTGTGAAAAGCTATTATCAAACTGGCAATTATCGTGAAGTAGTTCGACGCTTTGAAGACACGTATGGAAGACCAATTGAAAGGAAATCGATTCCATCATTGATCAAGAGATTTGAGTCCACTGGAAGAGTTGACGAAGAGGGACATGGTAGACCATCAAGTGAAAGCCATAGTGAACAGGTAGCCGCGGTTGCCGGTGCTATCACTGAAATGGGTGATAATTTCTCTATCCGCAAGGCATCCGCTGATGTTGACATTTCAAAATCTACTGTTCATCGAATTCTGAAAGTCGACTTGGGATTGAAAAGCTATCACTTCTCGTTGCATCAAGAACTTAATGAAGACGATCCTGATCGACGTTTGAATTTTTGTGAGGACTTACTACGTTTATTGGAACGAGATCACCAATTGATCAACAAAGTTGTCTGGACAGACGAGGCGAAGTTCTTTTTAAACGGAACTGTGAATCGCCACAATTCAGTTTATTGGTCAGATCACAACGAGCTTTGTCTAAGTACCAAGTCCATGGACCAACGTGGTGTAACAGTGTGGACTGGCATTTCATCCCGAGGTGTGACGGAGCCATTCTTCTTTCGAGAGACTGTCAAAGGAGAGAATTATCTTAGTATGCTGCAAAGCGTGCTGCCGCAAATCACCGATCTTGGGAGCATTTTCATGCAGGATGGGGCACCGGCGCATTATCACCGTTCCGTCATAAATTACTTAAACAGTAATTTTCCCAACCGCTGGATTGGACGCCGTGGTAGCCTTTTGCAATGGCCTCCAAGATCACCAGACTTAACACCGTGTGATTTTTTTCTTTGGGGACACGTAAAAGAGATTGTATACAGGAGTCATCCTCAAAACTTGGATGAATTGGAAGACTGTATTCGTACTGTGTTTCGTGACATAGACGAGCTTTTATGTATAGAAAAGTATGCTCTGAAGCTGTTCAAAATAGAATTCGACTCTGTGTGCAAGAAAATGGTCAACATATTGAACATAAATTATAAAAGTTTAATTAAGACGCGTTACGTGCTTTGTATGAACTGCAGAAATTACTCTACTAAGGGAATAATGACCTTCTGATCACAACGTATCAATGTAGGCTATATTATAATTTGAGATAATGATGGAAATCGTTTGGGGGGGGGGGCGGGGGGGTTCGCTGTGGGACACCCGGTATATTTAGTTCACGTCGTATAGTATATGAACACAGGAATAATTTGAAAACATTCAGCTTTTTAAAAAGTTACAGTAGAGTTGTGTTATTGAAAATGATTTATACTTAGTTTTTGTGTGTCATGTGAACCAATTTATGTTTTTTATTCAGACTCAACTTGCTGTGCTTGAGGAAAGGTGAATCACCTGAAAGCTTGTAAATATAAACATCACCGAGAACTTTGTCTTTGATGAATTTTCTTTAGCGAGAGCTATGTGGGTTCTCGAGACGAAGGAACGAAGGATGTCTTGAACATTCTATGATCTATGTAATCTAGATGTATGCAGCAGTCAGCAGAACTACTGAAGAACAAATTTCTATCATTATCATAAGAATCATAGAATAGGCGCTGTATTTTAGAATTCTCATCTATTGTGCATTTACACATATAAGCACTGTTTTCAGTGCCACATCGAAACATGGAGGCATTTGCATGAATGGATCAATGCATTGTCTGACCCATCTGAAATATCCATGCACATGCACATACATACATATCCCCAACATCCGTCACATTAGAAACTCCTACTGGAAACAAACTCTACTAAAGCAGCAAAATCTGAAAATACATTCTGAAAGCTCACTGTCAATTTGCCACTGATGGCGGTCACATTGACTGAATCAAGTGTGGTAATTGGATATAAATACTCGTATTTTTGTGGAATCTCTTCGGCTGTTATCTTAAAGAGCTTTCCAATAAGTTCAATAATGCAAGCTTTCCGGGGAAATCAAACGATTCAGCGGATAAAGACGAAGCGACTTTGCAAGACTATTTGCTGACATTTTGACTTTGAAGTTATGGAAAAAGAATTTCCGCTGACATATTTCATCACGTTGCACAATGACATTCTCATCTATACTTTCTTAACCTGCGAAGAATGTCAGTGACATTCTTTGTTTCATGTTTCAATATAAATGAGATTGCCGACCTTTATGCAACCTTCTGTATCCTATCTTTTCAATAGACAAATTAGACTTCGATGTTTAGATATGACTATCGGTGAAAGGTAATGGAGAAGAAAATCGATCAGTGTTGGCGATGGCAATGTGTTAAACACTCATTTCATTTCTGTCGTGGGCAGAGTTTGATATTGATGCAAAATGACGCCACAAAAACGACCTCATTCGCTTTAATTGCGACAGTTTATGATGTTTATTGTTCAAATTTATTGATATTTATCTGTAACCTGAATCTTCAGGATCTCTATGAAAGTAGTATTGACGGGTGAATAGTGATGCAAACATGAATAAACACAACAATAATGATCAGTCTCGCACTAAATTTATGGCAGCCAAGAGGAGAAGTTGTCATTGATATCACTCACATTGCCATCTGATATTTGAGAGAGAGTTCGGGCTGCTAAGATTTAAATTATTTATTCATGTAAACGCCTTTAGGCTGCGCTGTTCTCATAAAAACATGACTGTGATCTTTTATTTTCATATCATCAAAGTTCAGAATGCCGCCAAAATAGAAACAAGCATATTCGATTGATTGTGGAAGAAAAATGAAATTGACTTCTCTTTCTATAATGCTGTGAAAAATGAAATACAATTTACACCTCACTGTAGTAATGTAAGCACACGAACACAATGAGAAACCTTCAGGAGCACTGGTAAGTAAGTGTCAATGATATGCACCGACCGAGTGCATTTGGTTTTGCTCAGCTCTGGTCGATTTTGCAGATATGTGATAAATAATATAAATGAACTACATAATAAATTTCATAGTATCATAAAAATCTGTGCCATAGTGCATCTTTATAATAAATTTACCGTGCTTTATTTGAATAAATCGGTCAAAGAATAGATTTCAAACTTTTGATCACACAGAAAAACAACTGTGATGCACTTTGGATGTCGGAAAAATAATCTGTTAATCTGATCTGAGTTTGATTTATCTCATTATTAAAACAATTATCATCACAGACTAGAGCGAAATATCAAAGCTCCTGCAATTTTTCTTCATGAATTACTACATCCTGCCACCATTATTGAAGGCCAATATGCTCGCGTGTTCATCCTCACTGTTTGAGATGGCTTTTGCCATTCTAAATCACTTGCAATGATTTTCCTTTTAAGATGTTTCAGTTATACAGCATAATTTTAATATTTTATATTTACATGCAGAATAGCATGCAAGTGCTGGTGTTGCAGTACATTGTGGTAACATGTGCTGGTGATATGCATGCAGAATTACATTAGAAATTAAGTTTGGATTCAGGATGATGCGGCTTTCACAATACAGTGATGGTTTACTGCGGCCTTCATGGAGAAAATGCTGTGTACTAGGGACCTGCGAAACGGCAAATTTTTAGTCCAATCGAATCTCGAGTCGAATCATTGAAACTTTGCAGAAAGTCTACTTTAGCTTTTTGCAGCATGGTTTGCTTAAGTAAGGGACATTGAAGATCTCGTGGATTCTCAACGTAAGCAACGAGCAGCAACGAACAATTGTGGAAGCAACGTCTTCCAAATTACAAGCATCGATAGGCAGTTTTTAATTAACATCAAAAGACGCCACACGAAATTTTTCGGACTGGTTGTGAGAGAGAGTGCGATAGAGGACATAGTAAGCACCGGAATGGTGGATAGGAAACTATTTATGGGTAAACAAAAACTGACATGTGAATGCGATATGAAAAGAGTGTAGTCTTGTCTATCGCCCCTTATTGTTAGTCAAGCAACCAAGTATCGAGATAAATGGTGAAGTTTGGCCGCTATGATCTTCACGTTCCGGTGGAATGTGGGCCAAGCGGATCAGCTAATTACACTGTTGAACCAATGACAAAGTATATATAGAAACTCCAGACATTTTTCTGGATAAAAGGAGTCTAATTAAAGCACTTTTATTTTTCTGAGATAATCATAGTCCACTCCACTTTATAACTCGACCTAATTCGAATGATATCGATGCTAGATTGTTAGTTAATAGTAGATGCCGATTCTACACGCGACTTCACAATGGCCTTTTTTGCTAGACAGACAGTTTGATAATGGACACTAGGCCTACAACCTCCATCTTGTAGAGGTCCATTGAATCTCATATGTGACTGGAAGCGTGACCTTCATCAATCGTTCCTATACCTTAATCCTGAGCCAGGGAAGGCACCAATTTTCATGAGCTGAAAATCAGTGGATTATATCGATATCGTAGTTTTCAGAAAGGAATAATAGAATTATTAACAAAAAGTCCATAAAATATTGCATCGTTAAATTGTCTTTCCAATAATGCTTGTTACTTCCCATGTTGTCACTGTCCGTAATTACTATCCTTAACGGTTAAATGATGTCCTCACGTAAGACTAGGTAAATGATGAACCCGGGTCTGGCCAGACCCGTAATAAGATTGAAGATAAGCACCGCTATTCATCTATAGTGAAGGTTGTAGGAACATTGGATTTTAGAATACCATGGCTTATCATCACTTCACTTCTGCATTTAGCTAGTTTCAGCTAATAACTAGGCCTATATGCTTACCACAGTAGACCTATGTTGTGAAACTGTTTTAGGTGATGCCATGTAGTCTGTGGAAATATATGTTTATCTGGATTATCTAAAAAGTGATAGCAGCTGTCAATTATAGGCCTACATACTGTACGTATTATAATGTAAAACACAATTCATCCAGGTACCAGTATAATTGAAATAGTCAGCTGCTGTATTCCATTACTGAGTAATGGAGAAAGTTCATAAGTATCACATGCAATCAGGACAATAATAGACGGTTGTTGCATGCTGTATGCAGATGGCTTTTTGACACTCAGCACATTTGAAGCGAGTCTTCCTTTCCTTTACACCTTCATCCAAGCAGATCCCACAGCGTTGACGTTGCTGGTTGCTGTCGACAGCAGGCTGCGAGATGTTGGGTTTGATACCGACCAACTCCATGGCCACTTTGATTGAGTTGGTTAGACGAGAATGAGTAGCACGTTGACGAACAAGAGGGAGGGTCATCTCGTAGCCAAGATCCATCTTGAAGGAGTAATGGTTCGTAGCTGCCATTGTTCTCATGGCTGCAATAACAGCAACATCCATCAGTGCCATGAACACACCGTAGGGCTATCTCCGGCACTTCCGTTGGCTTCGGTAAGTACGGACCAACTTGTCTAGGTTATCGACTCCCGACTTTGTCGCATTGTAGCATTCCACGATTTCGGGCTTCTCATTCTCGTTGTGCTTGCCATAGGTGTGCTTTGTCGATAGAAGGAGAACGGGTGCATTGCCTTTGTCAAAATAGGAGCATAGCACCTTTTGACCAGATACGAAATGCCGAGAGTCACCTTTCGTTCTTCCTTGAGAAGACTTCGCAGCGGGAGGAACCCCACGCCTGTTGCTGCGGTGGTTCCAACAACACTATAGTTTTGGCATCTGTGAGTCGATCGCACAGATTGACCGAGGTAAACCAATTGTCCATTGTAATATTTCTCCCGACACCCATGTATGCCTTGGCCAGATGCATCACCACCGCTTCACTGATTGGACAGTCTCGCTCCGATTCCGGTAGGGTTTCTTTCCCAACATACACAAGGCAGCGTAAAGGAAAGCTATTTTCAGCGTCCGTAATCCAAAAGATCTTTATACCAAACTTTCCAGGCTTACTTCGAAGGTATATACTGTTGAAAGCGAACACGACCATGAAACTCCACGAGCTGTTCATCAACACACAGAAGGGATCCCGGATCATAGTGACTTTCAAGTTTGAGTTCACTTGATCAACAACTTCACGGATAGGAGCCAGTGGATCGGTGCGGTCACGTCTCATCTTGTTATCAAATCCAAGAGCAGCTTTGATCTGCTGGGATCGCTGGAAACTCATTGAAGCCCTAAATATCGGATTGCCATTTCTGAGATCCCAAAGCTCCCGAGTGTTACGGTGCCCAGCCTTCAACGCGCCAGCAATCAGATGCAGACATACGAAGGCTTCAAATTCAGTCATTGATAATGGTCTCCATGTAGTGTGCTTAGCAGCGGCGATACGGCGACCCTCACGATTAGCATGGAGAAGTGTCAGGTGCAAATTGTCACCAAAATATGCCTTGAATGCTTCTGATGGTGTCTGAGGATGAAACCCGACGCTGAATCCAATGTGAGAAGCACGGAAAGAGTTGCGCACTGGCTCTCTGGCTGGTGGATGCTGCTGGGCCGTCTGAAGACACCACAAGAGACCAGTGGGAGCTCTTAGGACAGGTGCCACTAAGGGAGGAAGTCTCGTCATAGTCGTCCTCTTCTCCGCTGAAATCCATCTCCTCTAAAGCCTCTATACTCAACTCTTCATCACTGACATGGCCACTAGCAGCAACTTGGTCTGAAATGAAATGACACGCCGATTGTAAAATCATTGCAACAAGTATGGGTGTAACATTTGCAAGAGCTAAATCACTTACCAGAAATCTCGGCAAGGGAGTCATATTCGGCGCTGCCTGCATCGTTGTCATTTATCTCAGCACTAGCTGCAACATCATCAGCTGAAATGGAGATGATTTCATTTAGAGTTACCGGCAAGTTGAATTTGCAGGGCTACATATGTATAGCATAGCGATGTACACGTACATGTGTTCATGTATACATCTGTAGCATATTGCTATAATAATATGCAGTACAGTGTACATAGTCAGATGATAAGTTCAATGGGCAGTCCATAAATTTTGTATCCATAAATATCGGCTGGTTGTCTGCTGATAGGTCTAAATGTAGGCTACACGCATAGCCAATAGGCAATCACAACATGGGTGACATCGTTATCAACCTACATGTACATGTCGGCTACGGCTACTCTACGGCACAGAACTTTTCTGTAAAAGCAAAGACGCAACAACTTAATACACGTAGGCCTAAAATGAGTTGTGTAATAGACTATTGTCAATGAATCTGAGTGAATTGATCACTTTACAACGGGCTGCAGTACGTACATAGTACAAGCTTGGTCCTTCTTCTGAAATCTCCATTAGTCTAGTCATACATGTATATCTGTGCCTAAACATAGCTCAAGATTCAAGCTCGTCATTTCAAAATAGTAACGGATGGCTCTACCGGTACTTCCACTTACAATCCTACATATAAGTACGTAAACAGTAGCTAATTCTAATCTCCCATAAGTATTCACGTGTACTAGTATAAATTGCATTTCACCCTCCCACCATGAACAGACACTAAACAGCTCCTCGAACCCTCCCTCCCCCTCAAATCTTTTCACATAGATTGGCCTTCAACGATCCCTCACACTCAGCTTACTTGATATTTCAACAGGAAAATTGTCTTCTTCTTCATCAGCATCGTATTGTAGATTGATATTAGCAAATGCAATAGACCGGGCATTGCGGGGCGGTAGTTGACGTCTTTCATTAGAAGATGCCATTGACATTCCAATACATGAGTAGACAATCGCAGAATATTCCTTCGTGCATATAAGGGAAGAAAAATGAATTCATTCAATCAGACGATTTCGTGACTCCTATTGGTCCCTTGATTCCTTCTGATCAAATAGAAAAACAGATGGGCAATAAGCGCGCGCGTGTACTTGTGTGTGTGTGTGTGTGATTCTCTAGATGTTACCATGTGTTACCAAGCCGGTAATCCATGAGAAGCACACATGTTAGGTAGGCGATGCTGCGAACGATGCACAAACATTTGACCTTGATGAGTAGCTTTACAAGTACTGCAAGTACTTTGTAAGTACATTATGCTTTACAACAGTCGAGTCTAAGGTTTACAAAGTGAGAATGTAAGCAAGAAAAGTCACGAACTTCACTAATAGCGCATAGTGACAGAAAATAAGACCGTTATCAGACGAGAAGATAGCCATAGACACGACCGGCCATAGACAGAAGCCGTTATGCCATAGACACGACCGGGTCTGGCCAGACCCGGGTTCATCATCTACCTAGTCATAGGCTCGATGTAGTAAAATAAACTATCGTGGACTCTAACAAAAGCTCTCAGATTGAGTACTCGAATAATGTAGAAAAGTCATGAAATTTCAGCCTCCTGTCGATTTTAGTTTCGGAGATATCTTGTATGAAAGATAGCCCGGGTCTGGCCAGACCCGGGTTCATCATTTAACCGTTAAATAATATATTCAGGCTGAATTCACAACGACATAGTAGGCTAAAATATGTCGACCTCCAAATTCGTGACTCAACGACACACTTCTACAAATATAAAAGATTACAGAATACATTGAGTATTAAAATGTAGACTAATTCTTGCATCAGCTTGGACTAGCTCGGGCCTCGAAATTGAAAATCATGCTAACGGTTTTATATCACTGCTAGAGTTTAGAAGTTTTCCGGAACCTGAGCTTAAATCCACAATTCATCTTAACAACATGTACTTTTCTTTTGAAGTTGAGACGCAAAAAGATGAAAATGGATATGCTGGCCATGCACATGTGACTGTGCACTGCGCGGATTTCTACTGCAATCATCATGTGGTGGCACAGCCTCACCCTTTTCATCAGTATCAGTAGTTACTTTATTTCATTAATTGTGTAGATTGTAGAGTATCTGCAAAAGGGATGTATGTATAAGCAATGATTCCATTCTCTGCGGAAATTGACGAAATCATTTGTTTTCAGAAATTTTTTCTCCCTGCGAAAGAAATTTTCAAAGCACAAGTAGCATTACTGTGCAGGTATCTAGATAGACATCGTTAGTGCGTCCGAGTATGCGTTTGAGCGTGCTCCGCAGGCCGCACGTTGCCCGCCCCTGATCTAATAGAACACTGCCTGTAATAGACCGCCACCCAAAGGAGAGGATTGTAATTAGCTGCCATGGCAGTCTATAACAGGCTTTGCGGCAATTCTCTTGGATTTTGAAAAATTAGGAAAGCCAAATTTTGAAGCACAAATCAATGAATCTTGAATAATTGATTTCTATTATTCTATGATAGTAATCGATTGACTGTAACCAATTAATTGTAATTAAATATATAGCAATTAATTTTGACAACCCCTGATGAATTGAATGAATAAAATGTCATACTTTTAGCTCCAGCGTGAAAATTCAGTATTGAAGATGAATCATGGAGATTGCAATTTTGAATGAACAAAAAAACTGCATTTTAATCCTTGCACAGAAATTGAAAGTTGAAGATTGAATCAAAAGTTTCTGATTCCACAGCCAGCATGACATGGATGATTATTTGGAATAAGCAAACTAAGCAAAGCTATCTAACACCTCATAAGTTCAAGTACAATAGCTGCAAGCACATCACGAACACCTCCTAAGTAGCTCTAAATGTGGAATATGAAAATGAAGTGACTACCTGGTTCTCCAACCACAGAAATGTTCCTTTCAATCTGCTTTTTCGACACAATTCATGCGTCTCGTCAACTTCACTATAAACGTTTATAATACAAACACTGTCAAATTAAAAACAAATTAAATTTAATGAGACCCTCATCAAAATAAGTTGAGTTTGTTATGGCTTATGCACGCAAGCTCAGGAAAACGCAATCGCATTCTGTCAGTGCTTCCAGACTAATCCTTATCTATTCAATGAGGTCTATACACCGCTGTGATCAATTTGATCACTAATGATGCTGCACATGTGTATCGGTCTGAAGAATTGGTTGCATCACACTATCGAGCAAGATGAAAAATTGAGTCGTTTGAAATTATTCAAGTAACGAGTACATAAACCAGTATTGCACTTATCAGGAAGATCGTCAATTAAGGCGCAGATGCTCTCGAAACTAGAACGGTTGTTGTAAATCACTTCGATCTTAGACTTTCGTTCTCAGGGTAGCCACCTGTCACCGTCATCAAGCGTCTACTTGTCACCGTCATCTTGAGTCTCGGCCCACAGGTCTCGAGGACGATTCAGGCAGTGTCAAGAAGGTATTAGGATTGCTGCTTCATGCAATAGTGCAATACTCAACCACAGGACTATCCCGTTAACTTCAAAGCTTACTATGCCGTTTTTCCAGCTTTCTTGTGATACCACTGAGTATATACGAGATATCACTGACATCAGGCTTCACATGGTGTAGAAAGTCTGAGTCACAATTTTAATAAGTCTCCGAAGGATATATATATATGACCGTTTCAAAAGTAATTGCACAAAAATCAACCCATGTTCAAATGTAATTTTCGTGCTGAAGTCTTGGTTAATTAGTAATAAACGATATGCCATATGAAACTTTATGCTCTATTGATTGTTTTGGCATATAATATGCTTCCTTAAAAGGTCAGGGTTTAAAAGAATGTTGGTGTTATCAGTATCAAGAATTTGTAAGTTTAACAAGGTCGGCCCATCCCCCCAACTTCAATTTTGCATTATTTTCCTGCTCAGCCATTTCGCAAGTTATAATTTCCCTCGTTTGATGTTAGGGATAACAATTCGTCCGGGATCCCGTAGATTTTGGTGAATCCCGAAATCCTGAGATACTACTCACGGGATACCGGGATTGATTTATTAGTGATTTATCAGTTATTTCAGTTATTGAAATTGCGTTATATACATACATGACTTGTGTGTGAGAATTGAATGAATTATTTAATATCTTAATTTTTTTCATTGAATTTCTAAGCTCTTACATCAATTCCTGTATATTATGTCGGTCTACATATGATTGGTTACATGTTTGTGCCTTGCACGTAAGCTTTTCACATGGTACGATGAATATTAAAGATAATTTCAGAAAAATGTGCAAGAAATAAGCTTAAATTATTATTTCCAAAAAGTCCTCTAACTTCGATTCTTGCCAACATGACGATCAGTGGGTATAGCCGGGAACACAGAACGGCGTCTTCGAGTCTACCAACTGATAGTGTGTGGTATTGACCATATGATTCTGATAGCTCGTATCTTTGTCCTTAGACTCGAACTCTAAGCCGCATGTCAGCAGCCAACTCTGAGCTCCACGGAGGGAAGTTTTTCAAAATTCCAAAATCCCGGGGTTTGTAAAAGTATCCGTGATTGCAATCCTTAGTCGAGGTCAGAAGATTTTGAATCTCTGATCTGCACACGAAACTTGTCTCTATCTGTTCACAAACAATAGGATTTTCTTCACGCCGCAGTTGCTGCCGCTTGTGTAGCAATAAGTTAATCGACAAGATTTTTTGGAACTCATTCAATGATTACAGGACAGACGAAGGCCGACTTGAAATGATCAGCCATGATATGAAGCAACAAACTTTCAATCACCAACTACTGCATTCAATTAGACAAACCATACTGTTTCCTAACCAACTGTCTCGACTGACCAAGCGAATACGTTTAGCAATCAATTAATTATGAGCTTAGGATTTAAATTTGATGAGAATAAATAAGAGATAAAAGAATTTTTCGGGTTGTGCAACGATTAAGGAAACTGATGTATATATGCATAAATCGCAGTCATTAATTCATAGTTTCAGCAAAAGTGCACAATATTTATTATAGCTCCAGATTCTCGATGAGAAGTGAACATAGCTAATTAGTGGATAGGCTGTTGACTCATGCTTTCTATTGATAGTCAGAATCTCTTACAAATTGCACTGCACTAGTCCGTGGCACGTGGGATTGTCATGGGTCGAGAACTGGTTAGTCCATCGTGATGGGATGAACATGGAAACAAGAAAAGCTTCCCATGGACATCCCTGCCAAAGGAAGATGTATCACGAAATTCAAAATCTACTTCATTCGCTGCACTAGTGCGCCCATTAGAATTCGACACTCGATATCATGGTTTTTTACATGATGGTTCTGAAACTTAGTTTTGACAAAACTGTCCAAGGGAAAGCTACAAAATGAAATTTTAATGACAGAAGCGATTTCAGCAATACGGCAGTCCGATGTCTTAATTGGGTTCGGACGTGCCACCGTACGTCCTGGTCTGAGTCCACACTTCTCTTGCACATTTTAATCGATGAGCGAAGAGCGTGAACAGACCACATCACAAACATCCACTAGGTGAGTTGAGTGAGATGAACAGCGTGCGTGCTTGAAATCACGCCAGGAAAAATAGCTGTGTGTGCAAGTGTGCAGCCTGCAGAGTGTATGCAAATGACATTCACAGCGAGATATCATTGATAAAAATGAGCCCTGTTAGGGTTTAGGGAATTTTCCTATGATAGTAGAACTGTTTTAAAGAATCGTCTGATAGATCGCATCTACTAAGCTGAGACTGGCATTTTTAACCGGGCCTAGTCGCGTCCAGCCAAGAGCCGTGTGACTCGGCATTCCACTTTTATAGTCAACTATAATTGAACTTCGGATTGGGGCAACTACCTTGCAAATAATTGAAGCAATGCCTGATGTGGATGGAATGGTAGACTGCCAACACACACATTCACAAGTTCATACTTTATTGAAATTAGAAATATAAAATAAAATTCAGTAATGAAACCGACACTGACATAGCGGAATCACAACAATTCAAAAAGACGGACGGACAAACATAGAAAGTGAATTGATTTTGGTCACACAAAATCAGTCATTTTCTGTGTTGACTCATGCAGTCTGATTTACTTTTCTTCTGAGCATTTTAGCAATAATAATAATAAACACATATATTTGTGAATGGTAATCGAAAGTTACAAGTAATAGCAGTTATTGTAAGGGTAAATAAGTAAATAAAGTAAATAATTCATCTTCTGTACAAAGAGTTGGATAACACTACATACGCCTTGCTGTCCGTCTCGGCAATAAAAAAACGACCAAATGTTGACGAATAAGTAGCAGGCACATGATTAGAGTCCAATCTTTACCACATCGAAAGGGTACAACGGCGTTTTCCTCGGTGTGTGATGCACTTATCGCGGCAACCCTACGAAGACCGCCTTCGAATACTGGGCATTCCAAAGCTTCAACCCTATGACTATAAGGACTCGTGGCCATGACTTCAAAATCTTCAAAAACCCTTCAAGGGTTCAAGCCCGTGAATATTTTTTTCCCAACTTAACATTGACGACTGGAATTCCCTGCCCCCCGACATTGTGAACTCGAAATCCTTACCAAGCTTCAAGAAGAACTTGTACAATTTGCTACTTTGAAATGCGAACTCTGTTACTTTCCCAGTAGGCCTACCTGTATGTATGATCATCTATGAATTGTCGACTTTACTTTGTATACCTGCATGTTGTAAACTTGCCTTGCCTTGGTGCTTTATGTACTTATGGGTGTAATAAAATTAAATTAAATACATAAAATTCTACGGAGCCTATGTTGAAGGCTATCCGCTTCTTATGCTCATTCCAATAAAAAGAGGAGCGCAATACTGTACGTGGATATTGCACGTATTATTTAGCGGACAAATGAATTATACACTGGTTTCATTTTCGTGAATCTCAGAGACTCCAACTCTAACATATTGATATATGTCGGCAAGATAGTTGACAAACATAGAAGGAAACCGACATTCGATCAATCTTTCCACAATGAAATCACTTCGAAGTTTTTCAAATGCTTTTCAAAAACAAAGGCGATTATCATTTTGGAAGAACTATTGATAAAACTGTACAAAACTACCTCGTGCATCCAAAAGTGATTCATTTTCTCTCTTGCTCCAGCTTGTTAGATATCTATGCCTATTCCGTCCGTCTATCCGTCCTTTTGAGTTGCTGTCATTTCGCTGTACCAGTGTAGATTGCAGCACTGTATTTCTGTCAGTTGACCAGTGTCCACCTTTGAGAAGAACGAAGAAGTGCAGGTATTACTCTTCATTTATCTTATTTTAATTTTGTTATTTCGATAGAGTTTGAACTCTAGAATATTTGTGTTTGCAGTCTCTGCATTTATCAACGGCAGACATTGCTTCTCAGTTGAAGCAAATCTCATATCGCTATTGATGATCATTCCATCATGGATTCCCGATTTACTTCTTAGGAAAAACCGATTTAGATGAAGAGTTTGCAAACTTTCAAGCAGATGAAGAGCAGAAAAAGGTTTCCTAAAACTCGCCCAGTTAATGAACTCTGGTTTGAAGTTTGAAAATCCATTTCAACTTTGTGGCAATCTTGCGAAATGTTCGTTTGGGAAATTATCACACTACGTTGGAAAGCGCAATTTATTCACCATTCATTTGATGAAAAGCTTTTGTCATCAACTGTGCTTATTCTAAAAAATGTTTTATGGTTGATGCTCAATTTGTTTCCTCTTTACACATTGTGCATCGCAGGGCAGCCACCAGATGCATTGTCGGGCAGCCATTGGAGTCTGAGACCATCTCATTTCAAGGAGAAGGAGAAGGAGTAGGTATTGAGATACATTAAACCTCATAATGAGACGCAAAAGTCATTAAGTTTGGAATCATTGCTGGATGATAGCAGCCGCTACCAGGTCACTTCGCAGAATCGAAAAAAGACTCCAAAGCCTCTCGCTTTCAAGAGATGCATTATATGCATTTATTCATGTATTGTACATGCAAGCTTCCTTAAGTTTTCTTCAAAAATGTAAGCAACATTCGAATATCTATGGAAAGTGCAAACACATTCTTCCGATAAACGAACCATTTATAATTTCATCACAGAAATTCAGCGAACACAAAGGTTATACTTTTGGCCAAGACAACATTGTTTCACATTTATTGTCCACCTAGGCAAGCATCGGGACGCTCTTCTTAACAGCATCCATAAAATTGTCTTCTATTAGATAAAGTAGAAAATGCATTTTCTTTGTTTTCTGTTTTGCACTTAGCTAACCGCTTTTGTTGATAGCCTATGGTGAGTTTAGAAAATGTAAAGATTTTAAGTGTCTCTGTTACCTTCTTGCAAAATCTTTGACATGATCAATCCATTAGAGAACATTTTCTTTATTCATTAGAGCAAAACACCCATTAGCAAAATTAAAGCATATAAATCAGCTGCTAGAGTCTATCGTCTTATTGCATGCGTCTTGTCCTTCGAATGTGAAAATTATTGTGCTGATTGATTCTGGAAAGTCTTCAAGGACTTCAAATAGATATTGCCTTCATAGGACTCAGTAAAGAACTTGATCTGCATGAATAATGATCAGTAAACAAATGTCAAGAAGGCCAACAACAATTCACAAGTGACTTTATTTCATCGCACAATAGTTTGATTTAACAAATGAATTTGCTATCATTACGAGTATACTCGTATTCGGAAAATACGATGGACATTTCTTCACATTTAGGACGAGAGCTATTGACACTTTCTTCCTAAATTCGCGCGCAATGGGCTTAATAGCATGGATTTGTAGATATTGAAACGTTGAATACAAAAATCAAATTCTTAAGTGTCACAGCCAGTCACTTTCGGAATGGTGGGTTCTTTCACAGCTACCGCTGCAAAGTGTGTAAACTTCAGGTTCTGACTTAATTTTGGCGATTTTCTTCATTTTGTAGAGGCTCTCAAACATCAAATACTGAATCATGTGACTCACTTCAACTCTTATATCGAAGTTGATGTTCTGAACTCAATCATGTTTCAAATTCCATTCTGATAAGTAGTTTCTTTTCTGCAAAAGAAAATGTACAAAAATTGCCAAGTGTTTCACAATCCATAAATATTTCTTGAATTTTACCATTGGATTACAATGTGAATCCTTTCACCTTACCTATAACCGAAAGCGACTGACTTTGACGCTCAAGAATTTGATTTTTGTATTCAGCGTTTCAAGATCTACAAATCCATGCTATTAAGCCCTTTGTGCGCGAATTTATGAAGAAAGTGTCAATAGCTCCCGGACTAATCCCGCCAGCTGTGAGTATACTCCTAGTGAGCCAAATTGAAAACTGTGTTCAGAAAATATAATAATGGTTGTTACAAATACCGAATAACACAATATTTCCCTGATTTAATTCTCACTCTGGAGGGAACTTGCATTTTCTGGCTCGGCACTTAGACGATCAACAGTCAGCGGACCAACACCCAAGCGCGTTCTCACAAAATCTGTAAGATACTTTAAAGAGTACAAACCAACCTTACGATATGAACAGAGAATTCTGTATGTGCATGATGCAAAAACAAAAATTAAATCGAGTGGATAATTGTCTGGTGGAGAACAGTCCTATAAAGGCTTGTGAAGGGATGTGGAAAAACTAAAATGCTCGTTAAGAATTTCTTTTATAAATATGGCTCTCAGATCGCGCATGCTACAGCCTCTGTTTATAAAAATTTCACAAGTGCTTTTAACGTTAAACACTAATTCGGCGTACTACGTAGTGTGAATGTGAGCACATACACAAGTAAACTAAAATCTGAATTATAAACTTCGTGTAACTCACACGGGAAGGCAGAAGACTTTTGGTAAAAGTAAAAAGAATAGAGGTAAAAGTAATTATGTCAGTATCTTCATAGGCTCATTTTGCAAGTTGTCTGGTTGTATTGCACAACAAGCAGAAAGATTCTACAGGCTTGCTTATGTGCTGTGAACCTTGGTTTTATATTTGCGCACTAAAATAGCATATGATTTCTTGCTTAAATGCAAGGATCTTGAACATAAATTTTCAAAACATGAAAAGCAGTGTTGCACTAAATGACCGCAAAGCTTCACGGAAAATATTCGCAAATATCTGATAAATTTGATGCAGTCATAATTTGAGAAATGATGACGCCACACTGAAATCAGTTAATAACAAAAAAAGCACTATATATTTTACGGATATTTCTGTCAAAATTGTGAGAAAAATTGAGGAAAATCGATATTCCTTTTAAAATATAATTGATAATATCTTGGCAGTTATGTACTCTTTTCACTGTTTACAGTTTTCCGTGTGTAATAAATTGGTTAACACCAATACTTTAGACTAAGTACTTTCAGTAACTTTCAGCATTAGTACTGGTAGTATGCGATATCTATGTAATTTTTTAAAGTCTGCGATCTTCATCATCCGGTGCTGCATTTGTCAAGAATAGAATACCGTTCACTGTAGTCGCGATTGTCGATATGTCACTTTATGCATGAAGACACTTATGATGTACAGCGGTGCTGTCTGAAATTGGTGTTAACCAATTTATTTTTATAATAAAAATACATCGTCGAAATTAAGCTCATTTTCTCATCCTTAATTGTGACGGTTGTTGATGAAGAAATTCACTATAACCTGGTTACTTATGAAATTGTGGGCAAAGTGTGTCCAAAGCGGAAATCCACCATTTCAAGCGAAAAGTCAACAATTTTGACAACCGATCAAGCACTGACTGCTACACTTAGTTGTGTCCGTTCTATAGTTCGTGTTAATTTGTGAAAACCTTGCGAGTCGATCACGCAACCTAATTTGTATACTGATGCACATTCAATTTCGTTAACGATAATTCAAGTACCTGTAATAATACCTTCATTTAATCTGATGCGCTAACTGTCTCTTAAATAAGACGATGAGAGACTGAAGGAATGAACGAGAGAGAGAGAAACGACGCTTTGTGATTGTAATCAAATCTATTTATAGCTCCCCTGCGCAGTTGGCGTCGTGACATCAAATGCGATGTGATTCAGTAATTCAGTCATTTGTACAATGTAGCAGCGGCCAAGTGGTCTAGGGGTATGATTCTCGCTTTGGGTGCGAGAGGTCCCGGGTTCAAATCCCGGCTTGGCCCTACTTTTGCAGTTTTCGTCTAATTAGCTAAAATAAAGCTTCTAATTCTATTTCTGTTGATTAGATAAAAACGGAATCTGGCGCACCCTAAGTGAGAATCATGCCCCTAGACCAGTTGAATTCATGTGAATTGGAGAGTAGTGAGACCTGGAGTAGCAAGTCTTTCAACGAAAGTTAAATCAGAATTCGTCACGTGCAACATAGACCTACTGCCAGAGGCGTCGCGACCGGGGGTGTGTGGGGGACCGTGACACCCCCCCAATATGAAATTATTAAAAGATTCAGGTAAAATGAGAAATGTCAGGTAAATCGCCGGTTTGCCGGCGATTCAGCTCCAATATTCACTGCCGTTGTTCTTAGCCACAAAAACACGTCTTGTCACAAAAACAATTCATAATGTCGGGAAATTCTTACCCTTTCTAGACACCAGAAAGTATATGGTTAGTTGCTGTCGATGATATTAATTCGTCACGCGAAAGCGGTCAAACATAGCGCGCTGAAAACGACCTCTACCCGGGATGACTGTATATGCGAGCAGGAGGAACCACAGAATTAAATATTTTGTTCATCTGCTTCGGTTTGCTAGAAGTGTGATTAATGAATGTGATAGAAGAATGTGATGGACGACACATTGAGGAACCTATTAGGTGGGCAAAAAGGAATTCCTTATACCTTACAGAGATAGGAAAAGTGATTAATGTGAATGTGAGGATTGAAAGGATTAATGTGAGTTCCAGCAAAGTGCTTCGATTGCCAAAATTCCTTCAGATTCGAAGAATTCAGATCATTGCCCACACGTTTTCTCCATAATATTGGCCCTTCCGATCATTATTAAAGAAAGTAGCAGGCGTACGAAAATTAGTTCACTTGATGATTTAACATCCTCTCCTCGGCATTGCTGACTGTATGGTGCATACATTGAATGGAAGCCAGGCATCGATGTGTGTTTTGGTGTGTGCGAGGAGTGATATCACAGCACGCACGCATCTCTCACTGGCTCTGTTGTCCTCTGCTGACGGCTTATTGTTTGCCATTTCCAATAGCAAGCGATACACGAATTATCCATTCGAGAAGGAGCAAGTTGTCTAATTCTGTGATGTACCATTTCGATATTAAGGTTAGATATAACTCTTCCTTTCTAGGAAACCGAAGCCCGCGCAGATGAATCTAATTCTGTGGGAGGAACAGTCGCCTCGCATTTTCTAAAAAAATTGGAGCATAAGGCGATGTGAGTTAGCTCTGCTAAATTTAAAATATCTAAGTGCAATTGAAATGTAATTCCAGTACCCTACCTATAATGTGGCCAGTGAATATTGGCACTGAATCACCTGACGCTGAAACGCCTGCAACTCATTCTGCCTTGCTGTGTAGTGTATTTAGCCGTTGATTCATATAAGTTCTGGCTATTGCGTTGTCCCTTGAGGAGATGACGTCATCTCTACGGTGGATTTCATCCACAGATCTAGAAAGGGATAGATGGACTACTCCCCGATTTGCGTGAAGCCTGCTTTCCCTGCCACGCGCGTGCACAATCCCGGTATGTAGGCAAGAAACAAATGTTGGCATGCACGTGTCTGTGAGAATGTAATGATAGGCCTAATAAGCACATTAACTTTCAACGACGATAATAATTGATAACGAATCATAGAAATGTTGACAATTCCTGATGACCTGCAATGTCATACTTTCTCACTCATCATGATTGCTTACATAAATGTAGCTTAAATAGAAAATTAGGTGCATGCGAAGTAACGTTTTTTTCAAAAGAAAACTAAAGACCTCTAAAGAGAATCAGCTTCATTGCCTGCTGACGTGATAGGACTTTTGAATTAAAGATATTACGTTCAAAATAGAGGCGAATTTTAACATAATTCGACGTGATCAGCCTGATAAGTTTTGTTAGATGATCAGAGTCTTGATGAAAGTCATGGTCATAAAAGTGGTCTGCAAAAAGGGTGCACGAAAATTTCATAAGTGTATTTTGATTTATAGAAATTTGGCCAGGGGGACGGGTAAGGGCCGAGCCCAGAGTGTTAGTTAGCTGCAATTATAGAATAATTGTATGAGCATACACGAAAATTTCATAAGTGTATTTTGATTTATATATTATATTTATTATATATTATATTTATTATATATATATATATATATATATATATATATATATATATATATATATATATATATATATATATAATCTTTTTAGCTTTATATACATTGTGGTCCGCTAATCGACTGATTATCTTGCTTACCGACCAACTTGAGCAGCCTGATCCATGCGTTTTGGAATTGCGCGGATATCTGAGTCTTGATCCACATCCATAGGTTCCGATGATGGCCCTGGTGACTGAGACTCGGCCTTTTCTAGATCTGTGATTTCATCGAACCTTCCTCATACCGCGTCAGTCACACGCGCACCGCGGAAAGCGCACGGTATGAATAAGGCACACCGTCATCTCTGTGCGTAGAAGTTTATTGTTAACAGCGTGTTAACTTTCTCGATGCAAACACCATCGAAAATTTCTTTAGCAGTCGAAACTACTCAATATGAATAATATTCGTATGAACCACCAATTAAATTATTTTTCATTTATAGGCGTCATTTCCGGCCGATTAGATGACTAGGTACCTCTTCTGCAGGTTATAATCATGAAACATGTTGGAATGTGTGTGTGAGTATGCGTGTGTGCAATAATCAGGTAAATTTTGGTTCTTAGTTGTAAATCAGGTAAAATTTAGCAAACACCCCCCAATGATGTGTCCTTAGCGACGCCTCTGCCTACTGCATATGAATCTTACATCTAGATAAGGGTGGAAACCATGTTTTTGAATACTTTAAAGCAAAAGAAAACTGATTACTTTCTTGATTGTTCATATCTTGATTTCCTGATTGTTTTCTTCTTAAATGGATGTGTTCATATCAGCCAGCAATTTGCATCTTTTCTCAAAATGACCAACCTATGAAGTCTACCTAATGGATAGATACAATGAAAACAGGTAGAGGTAGGCCTACTTCTATTCTCCCCCCCCACATTACTGTCGTTGACACCCGGAAGTGTTGCATCGTCACCGATCTTCTCTTACTCCTAAGGGCAGTCTCACTACTGTCGCAAAAGCGTTGAGTGTGTAAATACTGTAAAATGAGCTTGTAGAACATTTACGGCCTCAGAGCTAGACAACTGCTCGTCATTTGCCTGTAGACAACAATCCCACTAAGTTCATAATCACAGCTGTACCTTGTATTCTAACTGAGTATCCAAGGGACCAATCCTTCATCCCAGGGTTCAAGTAAGACTTCTCAGTGGTGCTGTACTGTCACTCATTGACAGAATAAGTCTATTCTAAACCCAATGTGACTAACTTTGGCGAAATTTCATGATTTTGGAAAACTTGAAAAATGTGGGGGGGGAAGAATAGAAGTACCCAGGTAGAGGCGGCCGTCCGTTCCCGACTGCGTGCAACCTAGTGTGACGTAGCCTAGATCGCAGATCATAGATGTGTTAATGAGATTTCATCTTCAATGCCATCCGTTATTATGAGCTTACTTTCGGTTTAGGGTCATGCGACGACACAATTTTTAATTAAAAGGCATGGATAGGTCATTCAGTTTTGGCATTTTAGTGCAAGTCCGGACATACTTATAATTGGATAACATAGGTGAACATTTTCAGTCTAGCACTCCTACGCCTGATGAATATTTCTGCCCGTCATTTTTACACCTATTAGCCTATGATATGTATGCAATTAGTTCGCAATATAATATAGTACTGTGAACAACCAAAATTCTTCATAACCTCTTCATGGATCTAAAAACAGAGAGAATCAAGAGCTGAATATTGAACTCTGAAATAGCCTATCGCTAGGTTAATTCTTAGAAGTAGGCTTTTATTTTCCCTGTTTCGAGTCCAGACATATTAAAACCCACGACAAGTAGAGTCAGGAGTCTTTTCGAAATGTAATGACAGGCATTGGAACTCAGTAAACACGCTTACTCCAATGAAATCGCAAATGTAGATTGCAGCAACCAATCAAAATGATGCGGTGTAGCTTTGTTTCACTTACTGCATTTGCCTTCCATGTGCCTCTAACTACACCAGCTATGCTGTCTGAATTATTTCCTTTTTAAACAATTAGATTTCTTAGTCACTATAGTTAGAAAACACTTGTAGCCATCAATGGATATAAGCTGTTAAAGATTTTCACAAGTCAAGTTACAAACCTGCGAGTTTTACTATCAACAAACGATTACTTTATACGACCACCGTCTTTTGAAAGCGCATAGGTGGTCAAAGCGACAGATCGAAGACGCGTTTACACACCCTTGCCTGGTAGATGATTTTCTCAGCTACCTATATGGTGCAATTGATAAAGATTTGTAGAAGATAGGACACAAATTTTCATATTACTCATTGGCGATGTCTATTGTGAACATGCATAGAAATTTAAGCATCTATATAAATAATACGTTCTTACATTCTTATCTTCTAATGCATATTCCAAAGTGCCTGTCGATGTAAATTGATGCAGATTTAATTATGGTAAGGAACACATCTTTGTGTGCTTCTATCACTATAACATCCATTGTATATTTGCTCTCTCATGAAAACGCATAGAATTCCAAGTCTCTACATAAAATTTAAGACAACACAAGTTACAAAACTGTTTGCTGCTTCAGCTTACTCTTGCAGAAAAAATTGACCTAAAAGAAAATCATTGCATGTTATTGCATGCGTTTTCAAATTGAAGTAATTATAAAATGAATGTCATAGTGACAGAAATACACAAAGATTATATTGTTCAACTCTATTTATCGGTTCTATTCAAATTTTAAATTTCTATGTCATGAGAATGAAACCTTTGAAAATAACGGCTATAGGCCTACAGGCTGCATCACAAAACAACCGATGCATTTCCTGATGTTGAGAAAGAAATGTAAAAAAGTGACGAAAATGCGATAATTCAAGATCACAAAAAATCATTTTAGGCTACGAAATCGCGATTCTCGCGACCTCAAAATTTTTTGAATCTCATAGTCAATACTGAGTACCCTGCTGTTGTTGCTCTTGCTAAGACCTAGCATTCCAGAGATCAACGATCCGCCCGAAAAACTTTTTCGGCATTCATTTTTTTATCATCATCACATCACGATATACAGCTTTAAGTCGAGTAACGTCGCGATTTGACATTCTCGCATTGAAATTTATATAACCGTGGCATTGTTTCGAATCTTTCTATATTTCCTGATGTGACTATCAATTCCAACTGACTATTAATTTAGTAATTGGTATCTTTTTACCATTTTTTTGTTGCATAGGTATATGATTATTTCTGTTTTCATCGAGTTTTAAAGAATTCCATTAAAACTATTGTACAGATTTGCGGGTTAAGTGTAAAGAGAGTAACATGCAAGCATTGGAAAAATATGACTGAGGAAGGCCTATTTAATTTTGTCGCAAAGTCTTTAGCACTTTTTGAATTTTCCTAATGCTCTATCAAATTTGCATTGAACTCTAGAAAACATGAACATTTATTATGAAAGATTGAGACCTTGTCTTCAGGAATTCGAAGTTCTTATTGACTCTTACAGGGTCATATAGATCTTTGATCTAGAACACGAAACAAATTATTTGTCTATGCTTTAATAAGTGCTTCAGGGAAACTTGTTAAAATTATCGGTGCTATCATACCCGGTGCATCGGTGCAAGCGGGTGCGGCCGGCGCACAGCTAAAATTTCTAGTGATTGAAGACATGAAAAAGCGATATAACCAGTTTGAAACAAGCTTGCGACACAAAACTCACAGAGGGGCTAGCTGTTCAACAGGCTTGGCTATGCCCTCTTCATCCTCCCCGATGGATCCCGGGGGCGATCGGTCCAGGTAGTAGTAAGGAATCCTCCCAACTGCGCACAGCGCCCCCCTCTCTGTAGCGCGAGTTGGGTTGTTGTGGTTCTGGGTCGATCGGCCGGGTGTGTCGTGGTCGACCGTCGTGGTTGGTCTTGGGCGGCGGTCTGTGTTTTTGGTGTGTACACTATAAATCGCTCAATACCAATCACATACGAAGGACGCATACCACAGTATTTTTTTGCTATATTTCTGTATTCTCTTGGTATATAGTTGTATGCTTTTCGTATGTTTTTTCAAATGTGGTATTCTTTACACACTAAAGCCATACCAGCACAATGTTAAAAGAAATCAGCAATCATTTTCAAAGTATGTTGATTTAAGGCCTTTTGTCAATAAAGATCACACTAATGCTACTACTGTTTTGCAAGTAGTGAGATAATGACATTCAACAGTAAAACTTCCAATACTGAATTCGATTTTAATTCATGTAAATCTAGGGCATTTAATGACTAATCAATAAGTATTCAGCCATCAATAATTATGCATTGTGTAATTTTGAAATTAAGCATATTATCAATCCGAAATAAAAACACATTATAATTAATGAACGCAAAAATAGTTATGTTTGAGATATATAAGTCAACATGGTTGCACCAAAGGTATCGTTTCAATGATTCAATGTCTATCTACTTGGTTCATAACGTAGAGCTAACTGAACGTCCTGTTGGCGTTCCCAGACAAGCAGCAACGACTTCAATCTCGAGGAGCATAAATTACACAATAAATCTAATCTACTTAAATAACACACTATCAAAAAGATATATTTACGAATGGTATTACTGAAAAATGTTATTTGACAGTAGTATGTAATATATACATATTTTTTGCTATGTCACTTAAAGCTTCTCATACGAAAGACATGCCAATTTGCATCGGGTCTCGTATGTAAAACATACCAACAACTCGTATTTCAGTGTAAAACAGCCAATCACAGATAGAATAGTTCGTATCGCTACATACTAATCACATACGAAAGTAAGTGAGGTGTGGTATGAAAAAGATACCAGATAAGATTCTGGTAAGCATACCAGAATCTCGTATCAGATGTTAGTTTCAAATTGTATGTAATTTTGGTATATGCTTGTATGTAATTTTCGTATCCAGCGATTTACAGTGTAGGATTGGTTGTAGGGTTTTTTTGTGTTTAGATTTGGTTTCCTGATGAAATTCTGTGTCGACATGTTGTGTTTCTTGGGTGTAGGTGTGGTTTAGGTGTGTTTTTGAATGAGAAAATGGCTGTAGCGGCGAAACGAGGCCTCGTACGGGAAAATGGACGGCGGATTTGGACTTTTTGACCAATTTTGGGTCTAGGGGACTTGTTTCCAAAGACGTAGGCCAAAGAACGAAGAACTTCGACCCCCCCCCTCGGCAGCGTTCTTTCAACTTTGGCTCTAGGAATGGTAGAAAGTCGTGCAATAGCTCGCTTGAAAGCTAAGAGTGCCACAAATTCATCGGAAAACACAGTTTGGCCCTATCTTTCATTGCTGAGGCTTGGGAGTGACATTGAGACTTTTGGCCATGTTAGAGAGCCGTCAGAGGTTGAATTGGTCAGTTTTGGTCTGTAGCGGCTAAACAAAGCCTCGTACGTGAAAATGGACGGCGGATTTGGACTTTTTGACCAATTTTGGGTTTAGGGACCTCGTTTCCAAAGTCGTCGGTCAAACAACGAAGAACTTCGACCCCCCTCGGCCAAACTCCAACTTCTTCCAACTTTGGTTCTAGTGATCGTAGAAAGTCGTGCAATAGCTCGTTTGAAAGCTAAGAATGCCACAAATTCATTGCAAAGCATAGTTTGGCCCTACCTTCCTTTGCTGAGGCTTCAGAGTGACATTGAGACTTTTGGTCATTTTGGAGAGCCGTCAGAGGTTGAGTTTTGTGTTTTGGACTCCAGCGGGCGAACGAAGCATCGAACGAGAAAACTGAGACCAAATTTGGAATCAGCTTGATGTCATTGACCAATGAGGAGCACATCCAATGAGAATCCAGCATTTCTCTATAAATAATGAGGTTTTCAGAGTGACAATCATTGTATCTTTGAGTCGCACAAGTGTCGGACGCACGTTCTTCCTCTACATTCCTATTATATTATTGATCTGAAATGGTAAGTCGGAACCTTCCTTGAGTGTTAACTTAATAGCATCTCTTTTATTTTCAGGCATCTACTACATTTACAGGACAAGATAGTGTTCAGGCGTTACAAGGATCTTTACAATCAGATCGTCTGATGTTGAGGCCAGTAGAAGAGACAACAAAGGTACATAATCCTACCCCACTACAGCGTGAATTTAGACAAGCCATACGTTATTACGATCATAATATAGTATTGCAAACGGGAATGATTCCTTCCACTGAAGTGAAGATATTGAACAATCAGTATTGGGACTACGTAGTCATTCCTGTGAATCCATACATTCGTCGCCAACTCGATATTATTGAAGAGTTTGCAACATTAAATATGGACATCCCTACTCCCCTTAGCAAGGAATGGAAGGCGAGAGACGACAATGATACTCCATATAGAAAGATATGGGATGCTAAAAAGCTTTCTTTACCACTATCGCATTGGTTCTCATACTATAAAAAGGAAGGAGATGAAGTGACACCCATGTGAAGACCTCGCAGAAGGCACTTGGAATATTGGTTTTGCTATCAGTGGAATATATTATGGCTATTACCAGAACAACAAATTAGCCTCTATATCGATGCATGCTCAATCCATCCTATATATACCAAAGCAACCAGACGTTCATGACATTATTGATCAAATCCTCAACGACAGCAGTACAAAGCGCAAGTCAGAGAAGAATGCTGCCGCTAAATGCAAGCCAAAGAAAGAGAATCAGTAATCCTTACCTATCTCTACCTTATGACAATTCGCTCATGTGCTTTGAAAAAATAAAAATTGTAAGTTCCTTTTAGTAAAAATTTGTAATGTCTTTTTTAGTCATCCATCAACATTTTTATGGATTGTGAGGGTGAACCTGTACAGGATCTCAGTGCTATTGCTATGGACAATTGGTCGTATCAACTTGTTGGGGTCTACCATCAACATGCCAAGTGTGATCCCAACGCTGATAGCTGGGCGAGAAAACACATCCATGGACTTAATCAGCAATACTTGCAAGACTATGGCTTTTCTAATGAATGTGCTCTTCTTATTGACTTTAAAAGATGGTTAGCAGCTTTTAATGTTGTATGTATCTTTTGCAATGATCCTACTAAGGAGAAGAAACTATTTCCAAATCTAATCATCAATGATATTCTACTTTCACCATGGGATAGTAGAGTTAATCAACACTACCATGAAGTCACTAAACGTTTCAAGGAATTGAGTGTTCCTATTTTAAATGTTCGTTGCAGTCGCTACATTCATAATCAATGCTTTTTTCCTCCATATCTCAACACTGCTAAAGTAATGTTTGGTCATCATTGCTCTTTATATGATAGCTACTAACTGTATCTATTTTATCTGTTTCAAACCCAAAATTTGTAATGTATGCTTGTTAAAGTCGTTTAATAAATGCTTTATGAAGAGACTTGTTATTTTCATGCAACGGGTGGGATAGACGAAGGATGATAATTTCTTTCTCAAATGATTGTGGAACATTAAGTTTTCATAGACAAAACTTAAAAGGGAACTATTCAAGATTATGTGATAACTTTTCATAAAGATGAGATCAACATCAAATCAGTTATTGGTGATACTAGTACTCTATTTTTGAAGTTAATGGATACATTTTCTGATAGAATTGTAATGGCGAGATCAGTTACAAAAATTCATTTCATCCATTTTGGGAAAGAAGAAGTAAAAGATCGTTTCTTCCACTTTGCTTCTTATTCGATGGAAGTTGTAGATAATCTCGAAGAATTTTTTGAAAGACATACGGGAAAAATTGCTCAACGTTTTGATGCATTTAACCATCATGGTAGAAGTTAAGTGATTGAAGCGATTTCACATATTCACATTCAACTTTGTATAAAAGAAACTTAAAGATGTAATGGTACTTGATCGTAGCACAATTGGTTTTCGAGTTGTGTCTGTTTACTCTCGAAGTATATTCCTTCTGCACATGTGTCCATTATTTAGAAAAGGCTAGCAAGTTCATGTCTTCAAAAAGACTTGCTTTAGAAGTTGTTAGTAAGAGTGAAAATATGTGCGATGTATGTAAGCGAAAGGATGGAAGTGAAAAACGCATCTTTAAGAGATGTAAGCATACTTTCTGCCAGCGCTGTTTCATACGATACTGTATTCAACTTTGTGAATGCAGTCACTGTGATATAGCTCATTTTGAGTGTCATTTCTGTCGTTAAAGTTAGCACCTATGCAAATGTGGAAAAATCAAGTTGTAACAATGGTTAAGAGAAAAATGGCGAAACGCAAAAGTCGAAAGTCTTCAAAATTTTCTGGAGCCATTCGAGTTCTTCAACGAATGAAAGAAAATCATCGATATAATGCTATACGACATGCTAATGATAATTTTATTTGAGAAATTGTTTCTCATGTGAGAAGTTTGAGGACAAAGAAATTATCACCTCAACAATGAAAGTTACTTAAGCGACATACTACGAAATTGCGATTCATCTCTAATCCTAAAGTTACCCTTCAAAGAAAGAGAAAAACTCTAACACAAAAGGGCGGTTTCCTTTCAGTGTTACTTCCGCTTCTGGCTCCTGTAGTAGGTGACCTATTGGGTAGGATATTTAATCCTAAGCGTCAATTATGCAAATATTGAATCCCAAAGTATTAAAATGGATTTCAGACTTCAATGTGACAAAGTTCTGACTGTATCAGGTCCATCCCATGCAGGTGAAACTGTCTTCACTCTGAATTTTCAAGATAAAAGAAAAGAGCTGTTTAGGGAACCTATCAATCGAATGACTCTGTGTTATGGTATTTATCAACCGTCACTCTTTCAGGAATTGCAACGTCGTAACTTTATTCGAAATGAAGGAATTATTCTAGTGGATAAGATTCAGTCCAATGATGTCGCTGTATTGGATGATCTATTAAAAGAAAGCAGGAATTCTAAAGATGTTACAGATATGTTCACTCGCGCAGCACATGACAAAAGATGCTTTATAATCTATATCACGCAAAATTTGTTTCCTGATGGGAAAGAAGCCCGCACACGAAACCTGAATACACACTATTACGCTATTTTCAAGAATCCGCGAGATAGAAGTCAATTTGAAATTTTAGCGCGACAAGTTGCGCGAAGAGGTTCAAAAGCCTTCATTGAAATTTTTCAAGCAGCAACTGAAAAACCACACGGTTACTTATTTATTGATTTTACACAGGTGTCCGGAAGAATTTAGATTTCGAAGTGATATTTTGAAAGTGCCTATGATTATCTACAAACTATGAGTTCTTATTCTCGCATGGTTGTTATTTCTCAGGTTGAATATGTGCAATTGACTGCCATGCAACAAACAAGACAACCTCTCGCAAATCAAATTTATAAGATTGAATTAAATTATCAGCAAAATGCCCATATCAAAGATCTACATCGTGCTGTATTATTACAATCGGAAACTGTCGAAGAATTAAAAAGTTTGAAGTATAAGATGCGTGACTCTGTTTTGACGGCTACACCTTTAGCATCTCGCGCACATGCAATGTCCCTTTTCAACAGCATTGAACCATATCTCACTGTGAATGATAGAGGTGAAATCATTTCAGATGAAAATGAAATTATTAACGCTTCACGTTATGAAGACTTGATTCAGTATGCAACACGCAGAAAGCGCCGTCAAGGCTATGTCCCACCTGGTTGGTCTTACTTTCCTAAACTATTGAAAAAGCACAATGTTCCAAAATTTGCTTTGAATAATGAAACATTGAAAGAACTTGATTCTATTTCAGCAGTTAATGCTACTTCATATACTTATCTACTTCACCGGTTAAGAGTAAAATGAAAATGCCAAGGAATTGGTTTAAGAGATCACCTTCTAAATCCCCTTCCACACCCATCAAGCAAACAAGGGAAGAGAACGTCGTAGAAGAACTCCTCCAAAGCAATACATGTTCTCAGACTATTAATATGAAGCAGATGTGTTGCTTACCATGTAATGAGGCGTCGGAAGTAAATGTAACTGTAACTTGTACTTGCCGTGCCAGCTCTCACAATGAGACTCCTAAGCAATGTAAAAGTAAATCCCATAAATCCTGTGGTTGCTGTAAGTGCAAAAAGGTAAGAAAGCAAGAACATGAGAAGAAGGAGAAAGAGTCAGTCGTTTTCCATGACTGCGGGAAGCCTAAAACGACGATCTTTGCGTATTACTATATATACGAGGCCTTTCGGACGTCACCGACGACCATCGTCAGGCACAGGAAAATGACAGAGTAACTCGACAATGTCTTGTGGAGTAGCAATCATGATCACATGACAGAAAATAGCGTCATTCAGAATAAAATTTCACAACGATAAAATTAACGAACTCTAGAAAGAATTACAAAGAGTGCATGCTACTACATGAAGGAATTAAGTAAGACCGTTAACTGTAAAATAGCTAATGACAGAAAGAAAAAATAATGTAAGTTATCGCCATGCACTGTCGACAGTAAAGCTGATTTTGTTGCAGGAGTTCAAAGTTTTGGTCTTCCCGCAGTCATGGAAAACAATATTCCTAGCCCTCTATTTCCTGTAAAGAGTCAGTCGTCATCGGATGAACTTTTAAAGTCAATATATTATGATGTAAAACATCCAGCAGGATTTGCATCTATAAGGAAATTGTCAAAAGCGAGCGGTCTTCCACACTCACAAGTTAAACAATGGTTAAATGGTCAAGCTACATACACACTCCACAAACAAGCGAAAAAGAAGTACCGTACCCGTCATTATATTACTCATGACATTGATGAACAGTGGCAGGCAGACTTGTGTGACGTTGCCTCTATTTCAAAACACAACTCGGGAAATAATTTTATTTTGACAGTAATTGATATTTTTTGGCGATATGCGTCGGCTCAACCTTTAAAAACTAAAGAAGGCAAACGAGTAGCAAAGGCATTCCAGTCAATTTTCCGAGAGGGTCGTATTCCAAAGAGAATTCAGAGTAATCAAGGAAAAGGGTTCGAAAATCAGCATGTGGGAAGATTATTAGAGAGACATGATATTGAGCTGTTTAGTGTAAAAAGTGCTTATAAGACTGCACTAGTTGAACGTTTTAATCGCACATGAAAAAATCGCTTGTGGCGACATTTCACTGCCAACTTAGCAGAAAAAATTGGACAAAGGTTCTACAAGATACGCTTTATGCCTACAATCACTCTATTCATCGTTCTATTGGACTCAGACCAGCGGATGTGAATGTTGACAACGTCGATAGAGTGCGTGAAACATTCCAACGCAAGCGTAATAATGCAAAAGGTGATGTGAAAATAGATGATAAAGTTCGTATCTCAAAAGTGAAAAGTGTTTTTGCTAAAGGGTACCTTCCGAATTGGACAGAAGACATTTTACAGTTTCAAGCATCAACAAAAAAGACTCTCCCACAACATAGAAGTCAAAAGATTACGATAATGAAGAAATAGATGGCAGCTTTTACCGTGATGAGATTGAGGTAGTCACTGAAAGTGAAACATATTTAGTAGAGAAAATCATTCGAAGTAAAAAACGACAAGGTGAAGCATGGTGTCTTGCTAAATGGGTCGGTTATCCTTCAAGTATGAACTCTTGGATGCGTCGTGCAGGCATCTTTCATCTACGCGATCGTCAGTGATTCATGCAAAGATATGACTTGTAATGTCAAGGTCTAAGTTATGAATCCGACTTCATCGTTTTATTCACGCCCCTCCTATCTAAGTGGCGCGGGTGCAATCTGCAGTGGTGCTCGCCGTCAACGTGGAGGTAGCATATTTAGTGCGCTGCAATCTGTTGTAGCTCCTCTCTTATCTACTGTCAGAAGATCTTTAAAACGAACTTTTTTCAATAATGCTGTTGGCTTTGCTGGTGATGATGTTAATGATATTACTAGTGGTAAAAATGTAAAGAGTACTTCACTAAATCGTGGGAAGGAACGCGGTTTAAGAACATTACAGCAAACTTTTAATGCTAGTCAACAAAAGAAAGCACCCAAACGAATGAATGTTAGAAGAAAAAGAAAACAGGGCGGAGGTGGTAAGAAGCGAACTTCAAGCAAAGCTAAGAAAATGCATTCACGCAAACGTCGGGCGCGCTGTAATCTTTCATCAAGTGCTAAACGACGACGCTGTCATAACTTTTAATCATGGAGTGCAAAACTTCAGGCTTTTGTTTGTTTGATCAACAAGCAATACAGACAGATATCCCTAGCTCAAGTATTGTAGATTATCATCCTCGTACAGCTGAGAATACTGGTCCTATTGAATTTGTTATTCCTGGCGCTAGCGATGATTATATTGATTTGAGTTATGCGATGGTTGATGTCAGGTTTAGAATTCAACAAGAAGATGGAACTAAAATTGAAGATGCACATAAAGTTGGTCTGAACAATTTACCGCTGGCTACATTATTTCGCGATGTTTCTCTAACTATTGGAGAGAAACAGGTGGAAGGTGGTCAAAGCGATATAAAGACTAAAGTGCAGTGTAATGCAGATGAAGCTACGTTTAAAGCTTTTGATATTGTCTATTCGCTAGATACCTTACCGACTACTGTAAAACAGTATCCCATCTTTATCGTATTGAACACTCATTCACAGAATTTAGAAGGTGAGCATTGGACAGCTATCTTTATTGGAAAAGACAGACGTGGTGAACTATTTGAATCTCTTGCTCAACCTCCGAATATACCAACACAGCAGTAGTTGAGAAAGCATACTCGTCAATATCAACGAAATGAGCGCATACTGCAACATCCACTTTCATCAACTTGTGGTGCTTTCGTATCGTACTTCATTTTAAAACGTTTATATGTACACCAATTTAAATCTATTACTCAAAAGTTTTCATGTAATCCATCTTCTAATGAAAAGATGATTTGTATGTTCTATAATGATTTGAAATAAAACATCATCATATTGGAATAAAATATGGTTTTATTTTTCAATCCGTTGGTTATGTACATACTCAACTAGATAGTCTAGGATCGTATCTTTTTGCATTTCAGATTTCAGTCCAGTAATGATAACTTTACTATTATGAAAGATTGCAACATGTAGAGGTAACCATCAGCTAATGAGAGGCGCGGGAAAAAGTTCTGGTTCATAACACAAATTGAAACTGCTGGTATGAATCTTTAAAAACGATACATCTTCACTCAATTGAGTAGAGATCACCATATTGTCCACAGTCAGATTCGACATCACACACCTCTCCCTCTTCCATATCCGTCGTAGTAGTTTCTGCGGCTCTAAGCGCATTTGCCGCGCTGATGAATGAGAAAGGGCGCCGAGAATCTGAACAGTTCCATTTGGGAAGAGTTGAAGATTCCGTAAATTGCTCATCTTCACCACTAACTTTTGCGGTCGGCCCGGATAATACTTGCTGTTTGGAACTTGTTGATGTAATGTTGCGAGATCGATTTTCGTGTAGAGTCTGATGCGTCGGAGAATGTTGACGATGGTGTAGCGATGACGTTTCATGATGAAGAAATGAGTAAAAAGAGCGATGTATCTTCCTTTTATACTTTTCCCAACTGCCTTGATGAAACGTGAAGTAGGTAGAGAGTTTTGAATGATAGATTTGAATTCGCTGTTTGTTGAGTCGCAACCATATCCAATTTCCTATGCGTGAGTTTTTTTTCATATAGAAGTATTTTAAGTCCTTCATAATATGATTTAGAGACTGAAAATGTCCATATGATAAAGCAAATACTCTTCTCACATTTCCAGTATAATCTTTGAAACATACGTTTCGTTCATGATCAATCTCAACATATTGTAGGAAATCCAATTTCCAAGTCTTCATGAAGGAGTGTAACATTGTGTTGAAGATGGTGTCTGATTAAGATTTGCGTAGCAATGCGATGAACTCGCGTCGAATGAATGACATAATGGAGCGATGTACGCAACTTTTCTATTTTTCCCAATTACATTTGCGAAATGAGAAATAGATGGAGAGATGAGAATGATATATTTGAATTTCATTTCTGTGATGTTGAAGCCAAACTTGATTACCCAAGGAGATGAATTTCAACGTTTCGAAATATTCCAAATCCCTCATGACATCATTAAGATTGAAAAATTGTCGCCATGTTAATGTAATTCCTTTCGATGTATTTCCATAAGAATTCTTGAAATGAACGTTTCCATCGCGATCAACTTATATATATTGTAGAGAGTCCAAAATCCAAGTCTTCATGATGTTATGCAAATTGGTAATGCATAGATTACCGAAATGAAAATGTCATTCTATCATGTTTTGCTTAGCAATGTTGCAACAAATAGATTTGTTGGCAATCGAGCTGCTATCTTTTCTACTCCGATTGATAATACACAACAGCTGAAAGGGAAGTGGGAACTAGGCGTCACCCAAGTTGTTCACAGCAACTATGTCTATACTTTTGATCATGAATTGATGACTACTACTATGAGACGTACAGATGCCTATCAGTGTGAAGAGGGATGTCGAGTTTACATTCCGAAATGGCCGAAGAAAGATTTCTCAACATGTAAAAAATTCGTATTTGATTTCCTGAATAAAGCATATAGACACATTGTCGAGTTTACTCCCCACAATGGTGAATATGATCATATGTATCATGCAGTTGGTAAAGATTGGATTGTTGCTTTGAGTCCGAGTTTAAGAAATGATTTAGGTTACATTGCTAGCGCCTTGACAAGCTATGATAATTATAAAGCTAATTACTATCCAAGAGGTTGCAAAAATTTAATTCATAAAGAGAAAGCCTATTATGTGGATCTTATTCCGAAAATTGAAAAGACGTTGGTGAAGAAGATTGTGATTAAGGCAAGAAAGACGAACATGACTCCTAAAGCATTATTGAAGAAATTTGATTAACTCCTTCGAGTAGATGGTGAACAAGTGGCAACATTAACTTACAACAAAGGGTCTAATAATATCGTAATCAATAAAATTAAATGATGATGATCTAGTATTGGTTTGTTCAGAAGATTTTCATCAGTTCTTGCGACATCGTTCTGGAGCTCTTCATGGAAAATTTAATATGCGCTATCTTGGACATAATCGTTCAAATCAATTTGATACAGAATGGTCCGTATCTTTATACAGAAATTGTGTAGATCCTTTAGGTGGTATCTTACATAAAACAAGAGTGTTGACACCTCGCATTATCACTTCAGTGAAATAGGCTATAACTTATTTGAATGAAGTGATTAATGAACAGCATATTTCTTTTTCTGAAAAAGAAGGTGTTCTGTCGCTTAGTGTAAGTGGGAAAAACATTGAGCTGATTATGGACAATGCCCTAATGGACATTTTGGGATTTGATCAAAATACTTTTAAAAGTGGTACTGTAACAAAAGCTAGCGCGAGCATATCGTTATCGCGTCGTATTAACTATTTTCAGATATATTCCAATATTGGTGAAGATGTACGTGTGGGAGATGTTGCAGCTCCACTTCTTAGCAATGATACCCTACCAACCAAAAAGCAATAGTACTCTATATGAGCATACTTTTCAGAAAGTGCATTATACAAACTTGAAATCAAACTATATACCACAAATTGATATTGCAATTTATGACGATGCTGGTGCGTTGATTCCTTTTCATAAAGATGCTGTGATGAGTATCACACTCCATTTTCGAATGAAGAATTAATGCAAAAGTGTGGAAATATATGTCTCCAATGTGAATGATATGGAAAGTGAAAATAAGGATTTATTTCTAATTTGCCTACCCAGTAATGCTTCTATGAATAAATTTCCCAAAAATAAACCGTCAGACTATCTAGAAGAATTAAATCGTCCATTACTTCTAGAAGGTGAATGGGAAGTAGGTGTTTCCAGCATTTGTTATGATAGTAATATTCAGAATGTGAATGAATTGGAAGAAATGGTATTGACTCCTCGCACCCATGATGGAATAACGATGAATAATGCATTCAAGTTTCCATACAATTTAACATCAGATGGAAAGTGGAATTATGAATGGAATCAGTTGGAATCAGATTATTATGGATCATCAGATGAAGATAAAATCATTAAGGCATTCAACAGTGGCAATGCTTCTATTATGAAAAATAAGGGTCAGAAAGTTTATGAGTTTACTATCTATAAATGGCACGGGAGACACTTCTATCGTTTTCACTCTTTTACTAAAGGTCTTACATTGAGGTTGGATAATGAATTCTATCCACATCTCGGTTTTGGACACAGTCTGCATCTGACATCAGTGGCTATTGCAAATGTTACAAAAATCTATTCAAACCGAATAAACAAATTTCATTATAAATTTAAAATATTTGATGAAGATGTTGTAGAATGTGAAGAACGCATCATTTTGAAAAAGCCTGGTGTCAAGCCTTTGACACTTACTGAGTTAGTAAAATGATGGAATGAGACTGTGGGTAGGAAGTACGGAGAGAAAACTATGGCGGAGAAGGATAAGTTGGTTATTCAGAAATATAATGACAAACTTGCAGATTATTTCTCTCTAACCTTGCGTCATTTTGTAAGACATCCAACACTTATTATTGGAAGCGGTATGGTTTATGCTTCTCATGAATATCACACTAAAGCTGATTCAGTTAATGATGAATGTTGGGTGGACATCTATGGTGATCACATCAAGAAAATTTACCAATCTTATCAAGAAACTATAGTTAGTATCAATGCAATGCCGCGTCTATACAATACAGTTGAAAACTTTATTCGTGTCATAAATCCATATGTACAACATAAGTTGAAGCAAGTGTTGAAAAGTAGATATGATGCAAAGGCACATGATATTTCGTTTTCAATTAAAAATCAAAGTGCTGTTCTGAAGCTGGGTGATCACATTCAATGTCAATTGAGTAACAATTTGAAAAAACTCTTTGGCTTTTCATTGCTACAAGATAAGTTTGCTACTCCATACACGATTGGTGTAGGAATACCAATGACACTTGATGAAAATGAACAACATCTCTACATTCAAAGTGATCTGATTTCACCTATTTCTGTTGGTGAGAAAAAATAATACATTCTACGTTATTTCATTCATGATAAAGACGCTTCCTATGGAATCGTTGAAAAAATGTTTAAACATATTTTCTACCATCCTGTTATCAAACAAACTATCCCGTCTATTTCTCTCAAAATTACAAATGGTTTACATGAGTGCATCAATGTGAAAGAATCTATATCCCTCATAACTTTAGTTTTTCGGAAAACAAAGTAAAGTCATTGTAAACTTTTATTGAAATAAAAAGATATGTATGTGAAAGTGTTTTGAAGAAGTGTTGAAAAAGTGGGAAAGTCTTTTCACAGATATAGTGGGAATGAACTTACTGTAGGCATATATTCACAAGAAAGTGCAATCTAAAGCGATACATAAAGCAACAATGAATATCAACAAAAAACATCATCAAAATACTGATTTAAGAATGAATCTATTTACACATTTCCTGAATGTGGTAGTGTGAGTTTAATTCTTTTGGGTGGTGATATGTTTGTGCTAGGATGTCCATGTGGAAGCGATATGTTATGTCCTATCCAACACCTCTTATCCTCCCACGCTGAAAGTGCTCTCTTCCTAAATGTATGAGTTTTTACCTCATGTGTCTTTGATTTTAAGATGTTCATGTTGACAAACGTTATGTTCTTATTTATGTAGGCCATCTTATAGGCCCTATGTTTCATATTTACAACAATCGATTTAGATATGCCTTTTGTGCGCTTAATACTGTCACTGGAGTCTTTTGGTTTCATAGAATACATTCTAGGACGAAGAAGAATCATTTCCTTAATTTCCTTTCCTGCCGTTTCATCTCTAAAGCATCCTAATTTTGCTTTATTTTTAGTAGAGTATAGTGGGTGATCTGTAGGATAATTTGATGTATCAAAATATTTTTCTAAAGATTTTCCAACTTGATTGAAATTTAACTCTTTCTGAGCAGCGATACTTAAAAAGAAACTGTCGGTATCACCGCCCAGCAAACGCACGTCTTTAATTAGAGGGCATGGTTTTAATATTCTACAGAAGAGTTGATACATTTTAAGCTTGGAATAATCTAACACAGCTTGTCCAATGTAGATGGGCTTGCACAACTCTACTTCTGATTTTATCATTTTAACACCAACCGACTCGTCATCTATAATATCTCTATCAATAAAGAGAGGTGATGTCGCTAACTTTTGAAATTTATCATCATGATTCACAAGTTTATAGTTAATACGCTTTCTAACGTCTTCCATTGTCTTACCAAAAAGACTATTATTCTTATATTTATAGAAATCCTTTTCGAAATAATTTTGGGCGAGTGCACGTTCCTGGCTGTTACCATTAATATAAGGTTTCAGAAAGGCTTTCTGTCTAAATGTGATAATGCGGTGAACTGTTTTTAAAATCATCCCCAATTCTAAATAAAATTTTAAGATAGAGAAGTGGACTAAATAATTTTCTTTATCAAATTGAGTGAGCAAAAGTTTACGGCAAGGCCTACACTTGCGCTGTCCGCTCCCTTCTAAATCTTTATAAAATTGTTTCATAAAGTCCGAAAACATATCTTCAGTCACTTCGCCTGATTCGGGTGCAAGTGGAAAATCCACAGTTTTATTTTTAATACTATTTCGATAGATAAGATCTATCTCAAAATAATATTGCCAATCACCATCATCTGGAATAGCTAGTATGTTTGAAAGGTTGGAGAAATGCTGAATTTCATTATCACCCAACTAGCTAAACTCAGAGTAAGGTAGAGGCTTGCACAGTGAACTACCATATAAATTATTCTGGTCATAGTACTTAAGATGAATCTGATCATCATCAACTATTTTTGATTTTATTTGATGCCTATTTACAAATGTGAGACCACCGCGAATTCCTCGTTCAAATATTTTATACATCTCTGGATCTTGCAAAAGATGGATGGTCACTCCAGTCATTTTAAAAGCAGACTGGAATGACATGGCTGGAAGACTGACAAACTGAACAGGATCTAATTTATCTTCTTCTAATGCCACTCGTCGAAACTCCTGAAAGACATCAGCCAGCAAAAATACATCTAATTTTAGACAGGCGATCATATAATCGCTAAACGTTTGACAGTCAAATTTTGTCCATGCAACTTGAGCATGATTGTAATCTTCTACCTTGCATTCTACACCAGTCAAATCATTTTTAAATTTGTCTATTGATGGAAGAGAAGTCTCACTAAGTTTAGAAATGTTATCAAATATGCATATGGAAACACTCCTTTGCGTGTGATGACTTCATCCGTTAAGTTAGGATATTGTTTCTTCAAATTTTGAGTTAGTGGAAGAGACTGAAGAGTTTGAACGAGAGATGCTAGTGATGAAGCCATGAATTGATAGGAATCTAAAAATTTTATATCAAAATAGACTGTTTCATTTTCTTTAGTTTTGTCAACTGCTACTTTTGCTGTCATGGCCATGAACTTTTCTCTCGTTTGAGCTATTACACTTGACTTCCACTCTTTCATTTTTCTTAACCCATTTTATTATCATATGACTGTCATAACCTTTGAAGTTATGAAAAATAACGGGTAGAGTACGCCGTTTCAGTCTCAGTGAAAAATTGCATCTTGTACATAGCGAGTTTCTAAATTTACCAGTGATGTGATTATGGTCGCGCACTTTCTTGATTTTATCTTCATCAAACGTTTTATTACATTTTGGGTAGACTTTACAACTTTCAAATTTTACTTGATCATCTGCGTTGGAGTTCACTATCATATTTTTGCTGAAATTTGACAGCGCTTTCAAGGAATTGTAAGAATTTATGCATACAATCCTCACCTTGCCAGACGTGCATTTTATTATTTTCATTTTTGAAGTAATCATGCCATACCTCATAACATGATATGGCTGCCGCTTTATGGGTGTTATTACAATATAGCATTCGATGTCAGCATAGATGACACGAAGAGGACTTAATTCATCACCTTTCTCTCTATATGAAAACTCTTTATCTTTGGGCATGCATTCTATTTGCAGTTTACCTCGCTTACACCATTCATAATGTGTTTTAAATTTATCTTTTGACCAGAAGGGGCGAATACAGCGGTCACATATGAAATACTCTCCTCTTCTAGATGCTAAGTGGGAATATAGTCGAGTCATTTTAGGAATACCGCAGTAATGCCAATTTTCACTATCATTTTGATATACTAGCAGGAGATTGACTACCTGATCATAAATTCACGAAATGTTGTTGTAGCGCACACTCTTAAGCCCCTCTTGCCAGATGTGAACAACTATTTTAATTTCATTTAATTTTTCAAATTTCTCTATATCTTTAAACTTCATGTCTTCGCTATTGCAGTCATTAATCTTCAATTCATTCTCCCATTCATGATATTTGCTTCTACGGAAACGGTTGTTCTGTACATCATGATAGTGGAGAATAGACGCTACCGCATACTTAAAACACTGTGATTCACAATCAACAGAAATGACTGCATTCTTAGCTGTTAACGTTTTCGGAAGATTGAAGGAGCCTCGACCACGGAAATTTTCTAATAGAGTAATTTTAAACTTGGCAGATTTTGTGCCATCAAAAATTTGACCACTATCGCGCTCGTTAAATTTATCAATATTTGATTTTAGTCCTTGGATGTGAAAATTTGACCAAGCTACTTTATCGACTACCTCTGTAGCAGTAGAAGAGGGTATGTAAAACACCAACCTCTGTACTATTTCACCAGTATGATAATCAACTTTGACATATTTTATTTTAAGGTAGATGAGCGCTTTTATTCTTAACTGCTCTAAATTATGAAAGAGCGCATCTATCAATGTTGAATGTTGATGGAACCACTCCGGAAAGTCAGCAATAGTTTCCTAGGATTCCATATGGTAATTTCTCACTACATTATTGAGCGATACTTCAGTTAGTCGAACAGAGGAGGTGCTGCTTCTATATTTATCATTTGTGTGTGTGTGGTGAAGTCTATGTGAAGATAATTCAAAACCTGTTTCAAAAGATTGGAAACAAAAGTCACAAGTAATTGAGACATGTTGAATAGAATCATCCTCACCTCGGGAGATTGATGATGGCTTAGGTTGACATACACGTTGTCTGATGTGTCGGGTGAGATCACGCTTCCTCGTAAAGATGTGACCACAATCAGCACATTCCCGCTCATTAGATTGCCGCGACTGGCCGCTTTAGCTGGAACTAGCATCACCTGAAAGAGAAATCATTCTATCATCTCTATTAAAGTTATAGTTTATTGCTACAACTTACCTTCACTTATTAGGTCTAAAGTTTCCTTGAAAAAGGAGCGTTTTGGTGATGAAGTAGATGCCTGTAATTGAGAAAGATGCCACTAGCCAAACGTTTGAGGGAGATCAGTGAGGAAATCTTCAACTTACCATTTCAACGAAATCAAGTATAAGTATGATACTTCAATGTCAGAAAATGGTGTAGTTTATCAAGATAGAGATTTCAAATATTCTCAACACGTCTCAAATATAGAATGAAAATAAGTCTGTTTCCTCCCCCTTTATGCTCTCATACTCATCATTGGTTGGTTGTTCATTTGATTGGCTGCTTACTTGTACTGAAGCACTAAGAAATCAAGTTTATGGCATGCGATTTGAAGTCATGAATTCCCCAACAGCAACTCTCTCCGTGAACACACCAACTTGCCCTCCCGCTCCGAAAAAGGTAAAGGTGGAGAAGGAGAGAAATCTAGATGACATTCCAAAGTTGGAATTACCACCTCTCACAGAACAAGAAGAACTAGAGATGATCTATGTGCGGTGGAAATATCTAATGTATAATAAGGAGGATGTGTCGAAGGAGGATGACATCAGCCTTCTCCATGACATACGGAGATGGTACAGCCCATCGTCCTAATCCAGAAACGAAGTGGAATAGAAGTACGTCTTTGGTGTGCTGGCTGCAGCGGAGGAAAGACTGCGACAACTGAAATGTAACTGTAGTAACTGTGAATCGCTGTGGGACAATATCAGTAGTGAAGAACTTTTAAACTACTTGTAATTTTCCAATAAATGTTTTATTTGCTATATCTGTCTGTTTTCGCTTATTTCTGGGTAATGTAGTCATCAACATCATAGTGAAAATCTAATCATTTGACAGCTCAGTATAAATCATAGCAGCTGATGCTAGACACTATCATTTTTCCTAAATACTACCTCAATCACTAAGGGCAAATATCAAAAAGTAGTGACATGTGGTTCTTTAGATTTATTTAAAATCAAAGCATATTTGATCGTTGGGAGCATCTGACACTCTTCTCTCACGAGTTGTTTTCGGTGTCCACTCTTCGTCTGTCCAGATAATTCTTACAATTTTGTTACCACTCTCCTGACTACTTATGCCTACTCATTGACGAACACAAAATTGTCATTTTAGCTGAGATTGACATATCTTGCAATCTTCTGACTTTAGCAGTCTTTATCTGAATTAGAGTTCAAAACTGCCTTCAAAAAACCTTCACCGCGCTTCGCATCCGATCTATCTCATCATCCTTCCTCCACAAATTCGCCTGCAGACTGCACACGAAACTTGCTTTCTTCATCAGCTCACTCCTTTCCACCATCCACTCTTTCTCCTTCTGCCTCATACTTTCCAACTCTTCTCTCGTCACCTTATACCATTCAGTCTTCGCAGTCAACTTCTCATTCCGCATCACTAATACTTTATTCTTCTCCTCAACCGCCCTCAATCGATCCTTCATCCTTACATGTTCATCCCTCGTGTTCCCTTCATCCCTCCGAGGTGATGATACCGCCAACGGCTTACCCACTTCCTTTCCCTCATCCTTCTCATTCTCCTCAAGATCACCAATGTTACCAAATAATTCCTCCAACACGTCATCCAAATCAACATCAACATCAGGCTTCTTGATGTCCCCTCTCAACTCCACTTCTTTCCCACCGCACCCTCAATCGTCGCCACTGCCATTCTCACCTCTTCCATATCCATCAAAACTCCCTCAAACCACGACTTGAACCCCTGCATACTAATATTGCCACTAGGGCACTGGCTATGGTTCCTAATGAACTCTACATCAGTCCCATCCTCACATACTACCTTATGATGCACACACACCTTCAACAACACTTTTCTCACATGCTCGCCCAACGTCCCCTCTTTGATGTTTTTCTTCAACTCGCTGCCTCTGGCAATACGGCCGCAGCTACACTTGCCGATGAGCATTCGTGCATTGATCATTTTAGTCATAGTAACGATTCTGCAAAGATAGAGTAAAAATTTGATAGCAAGTGCTTATAAGATACTACTTGCTGATATGCATTGAAAGACTAAGTCCAAAAACATTTGATAGCAGTCGTCTAGGCGTCAGGCTCTTGAATCCGTTACAGGCATTACCCAGAGGGTATGTTATCTCAGCTCCAAGGCCTCGACCCACAAATCCAACCTCGGGCGGACACAGCGTGCGTCATGTCACTGTGTTGGTATCCGGGCCCGATTTTGACATGAAAACCGGTGGAGTTATTTACAGGAGGAAACATCCCAAGTCGCAGAGACTCATAAACGACTGCTTTTTATTCAAAAACTTTAATCATCATCATTAAATACGAATTTAAATTTTTCAGTATTTTAGTACTACTCATAAAACGTTTATAAGTAGTCTGTCACCTACATTACATCATGAGCTGTCAAACGTTTTTTGAATCAAGTCCAAAGGACTTGTAGAAGCAAAGTTATAGCCGTTTGAAGATTTCGGCCTACTATCATCAAATGGTCAGTCATGCTATACTGACTAACCTATAAGTCTGACTTTTTAGCTGATGTCAGCAATGAAAAGTCAGGAGTCCGATATCGGACCTCAAGAGAAACGACTTACCTGGGGTCAGTTTCTCAACTTAGTGAGAGTCCCGAACTCGTACTTATATATCCTGTGAATATGCAATCGATAAGAGGGGGGTTAGACATTGGTTATCCAAAATTTGACGCTGAATCCTAATCTGGTCTTAGTTTTCTCGTCCGATGCTTCGTTCGCCCGCTGGAGTCCAAAACACAAAACTCAACCTCTGACGGCTCTCTAACATGACCAAGTCTCAATGTCACTCTCAAGCCTCAGCAAAGGAAGGTAGGGCCAAACTGTGCTTTCCAATGAATTTGTGGCATTCTTAGCTTTCAAACGAGCAATTGCACGACTTTCTACGATCTCTAGAACCAGAGTTGGAAGAAACGCTGCCGAGGGGGGTCGAAGTTCTTCGTTTTTAGCCCTATGACGCTGGAAACAAATCTCCTACACCCAAAATAGGCCAAAAAGTCCAAATCCGCCGTCCATTTTCACGTACGAGGCTTTGTTTAGCCGCTACAGCCATTTTCTTACTCAAAAACACACCTAAACCACACCTACACCCAGGAATTTCATCAGGAAACCAAATCTAAACACAAAATAACCCTACAACCAATCCTACACACCAAAAACATAGACCGCCGCCCAAGACCAACCACGACACACCCGGCCGATCGACCCAGAACCACAACAATCCAACTCGCGCTCCACAGAGGGGAGCGCTGTGCGCAGTTGGGAGGATTCCTTACTACTCCCGGTCACCGCGATTTAAAAAAAGCTGTAATTGAGATAAATCAAGGGTGCAGTCACCTTCATTGTATTGAATAAATGAATAGCAAAATCTACGTGTGCTTTTGTATGTCTTTTTTGCTTTTGTGCTAAGTGTTAGTCTTATCTGGGGACTTATTATAGTCTTATTCGGGTTGCTCCCGAATTGAATGTGGAATTTTGTAGATTGTATGGGATGGCTTTTTGAAAACATCAGCGGCATGAGTAATCCAAATTGGGCTGTGCACACGTAAGACATTGGTCTTATGTTCAAGGCATGCTGTATAATAGAACAAAACCGTTTCTTTGATTTCAGCATTTAAGCACATCACTTCGGCAAGTCGCACACGGAGTGGGAACCGGACCGGATTACAGATGTAAATTATGTTTGATAAATCAATCATCATATCTCAAGATCCGCTCGATGTGTTTTCCTGTTCAGAATTGATGCACAAGCATTCATTGAGCTCATACAGATAGCCATTACATAGATGAGATTTTTGATGATTATAGTAAGTGCACGTATTTATTTTCTTTCATATAAGCTTATAAATAAATTGAAGCATGCAAACGTGAGCTCGCTTTTCAAACCATAGCTATGGCTCGCGCCCTTTCTATTTTTTGTGTTATCAGTAACTTATCCCGTCACTAAGGCCGCTATAGGGATGTCACCGACTACGAGGTTGTCGCGTTGTTATAAACTATATAGTGTGTAGAATCATGGATAATTACTACAATTCATTTGCGAGGCCTATGTGTTGCATTGTGTTATTATAGAAGCATTATATTTTTCCACGACAACACAACGGTCATGTGTGGTTACATCATATAATCAATCAAATCAATTGGGGAACAAAAAAATTGTGAATGGAGAGATTAAGACGTTCATGGGTCGTTTGGTTGATGACCTCACAAGGCAACTCATTCCATTTAGAGATAACGCGAACGGAAAAGTTATTTTCCCAAACTTTGCACTTTGTGATCGATGGATTTCTCTATGTCATTGAGTAACCGAGTTTGCATGATCTCCGCAGATCTCCAGTCCTCTCAAAATAAGTCGCTTCACCTTCGATCATTTCAATCATCAGTTTGTGAACATGACACATATCAAGATAGATTCTTTTTTTCTTCAATGGAACAAGACTCAATATCCCAAGTCGATCTTCATAGATTGATTCCTTCAGTCCTGGAATTCTGCGCGTGTATTGGTGGACAACTTCCAATGCATTTATTTCTTTCTGTAGATAAGGTGACCAAATGCATGAAGCATAGTCAGCTATTGGCCGGATACATGTGCAGAACATCCGCTTTAAGAAAGTAGGATCTCTTATATTATTAGGGGTTGTCGCTATTCACTGTTCTATATAATATTTTTTTGATGTTATGTGCAATTCATTCTTCTACTTTATATTCATTTTTCCTCAATTTTTCGAGAGAATCCGACTGCATTTTATCGATAGTAGCAATTGTGTTTCCGAGGTAATTAATCCTCAAATTGCATTGCTTTTTTCAGAGCATACTTAATCACCGCGATTTTGTAAAACTGGGACATGCATATGTCTCGATAGACACTTTCGGGACACCAGGACAAATGCACACAAACCGGGACGTCTAGCAACACTGGCCTGTCCTGAGAATATAGATTTCCAATCAAGAATTAGCATTTTTATATGGTCCAATATGAAAATCTCTGCATTTTCCAAAAATGCCTTGAAAGTAATATAAGATTTTACGTGAAACGAGATGCTGTTTATCCTATCAGGTGAGAGAAAATGAAGGAAATTCCTACAAAATTGAGTACCCGTGAAGATAATGATACTTCAAAATCATTCAAATTCTTAATCTTATGCAAAAAGAGTCATTGAAAATTTATAATGGAAGCTGTAAATTCATACAAAAAGAAATCAATAGTCAATGCATACATTTCAACAATGATAGTTGACAGATAATAGCTGATAATCAGATGAAAATAGAATTATTTCTTATCGAAGCGGCGTAAAGCCTGTGAATATTTTGTCTACGAGACAAAACGAAACAATGTAAGTTTCATTTCGGCCTACAAACAATAGACTTCGGCTTATTGATATGAAAGCGATGTCTAGAACAGTACTCTCACTTCATCAAAGCCACGTTTCAATTTGAATTAATAGCGTTTTTCGACTTCCCGATGTCGTGTTGTCATTGATGTGGATACTAAAAGCTTTCTTGTTTTCTATTTTCATTAACAAAGCACTGGTGCGAGAGAACAGAAACACAGAGAAACAACGCAGCCTATCACAACCACAGGAATCTGAAGACACACTGTCAGTATGCAACTTTGCGTCGAAACTGTAAATATCGACAAATTTGACTTTAGATACAATCAATACATTATCGCAGAACTATCACTTTCAAACGGAATAAATTCCCAAAAAGTCCTGACGATATTGCAAAATGGGATGTTTCTGGTTAACTCCAGAAAACCAAAGTGCTTGGAAGACATCCTCTGAATGAGAAGAAAAATTTAAGAGAATAGTACCTACATGTACGTAGTGCAAGTTTCTCGCATAGTCAGCTGCAGAAGGCACGACATAGGGAGCATTATTTGATGAGGGTTCTGTTTCATGAATATAGTATAGCAAATGTTCCATGAATGCATTCAAGAAATTGATAATTACAAAGTATACAATTCCTGTCATCGTCTAATACTGATCAGATTACAGAATTACCTCCAAAACATCGTGAATTCCATGGCAAACTAGTAAAATTCTGAATTCATGAAAATTACTTTCTTCGATGACTTATTACTCGTGAATTTATATTTCAGATTCACGCAGAATCCGTTCTGGCTAATTTCAAAAAGTCGCGCAAAAAGTAAAAAGCGCGTCTAGCGTAGCACCATTGACAAAGAGCAAAACTTCGAATAATGATCAACTAATGTCACTCGCAACATGTCACTAGCAGTCAGCCGAATTAACGTGAATTATTTTTTGCTTTATTATTTTTGCAGTGTGCATTAGGTATTTCGCACTTACAATACGTCAGCCTCGTAACGGTTTGATTTCATTAAAAATCATGAAGATTAAACGTGTTAGATTAAGGAGAATCATAAAAATACATGAATTATTACTTGCAATGAGTCTAGGCTGCAATGTTTAGACGCTATTCATGTGAACGGAAATGTCCTTGGAAAATCACATTGACCAGAAAGTCAGACCTAAAGTCTTGACCTGAAATTGTCAAGACAGGAGATGTAAAAACGCAGTGTGGGATCAGCGAAAAATCGTAGAATGCAGATGCAATTGTGTTTTTGTGAAGAGTGTAAATGTGAAGAGGGAAGAGGGTTGCGATGAAAAAGTTTGAGAGCACGTTTTTATGTTCCCAGAACACTTTCGCGTGTCGAGTGCGCGTCAGTGCATTTTGTAAATGACATGCAAGGTCAAAAATCTGCAGTCGGTGTGAGAGAGCACAGATATGCCCTCGATTATTGTTGGTGCGCAACTGTGCAGTTATACACTCGATCGACTAGAGTTTTGCTTTGATTTTTCATTGAACTTGCATGATGCCAGTGTACTTCAGTGACAATGAGGAAAATGTTGAAAGAAGTTTGAAAAATACCTCCTATTGAACTGATTTGAATTAAGCTTACACATTTGCTGCTTTCATCACAAGGATTCTGAAGCTAGAATTAACATTTTTGATGGAAAAATGAGAATGTGACATTTTCAGCCAGCAGAGTCACGATTTTTGATGACTATACGATATCACTTTTTCCTAGTTCACATACAACTCAGGAGATGCTCGTTCTCTTCATATCATCATACTCACTTTTTCATATTGAAAAACTGCGATTTGAAAATTGTGTATTTAAACCACTTTCCAGCAAGTACAATAACGGATGCCAGTTTATTACAGCCTATTTGAAAGGTGAGGATGCAAGCTCTCGATGCATGGCACGTTGATGTGCGACACGATTGGAAAGTATGAGAATCAATTGAATTTCGGTATACACGTAATTCGGCAGGTGGTTCGTTTTTTTGTGATTGACAATTGATGACAGATACCTATTGATGCATTGATTTCAATCACAACTGAAAATTTTCCCTACTGAGCCCTATTTATATGATTGGAAAGGTTCTTTTTGCCATTCTATCATTGTTGGATGGTGTGCAGCCGTTGTCAGTGTTACTTCCTCTCCAGTAAATAGCCAAATATTCCGGCTCGCATCCAAATGAGTGCAGACTGGATTTGTGGCATTTTCGATGGTCTAAGAGTCTTTTACATAGAGCTCTAGTATAGAAATGGTCAGTTATTTTCCGATGAATGTAGATTGACCACTTGCAAATATTTCCCATGATCAGGTTCTTCTGACGAGAACATCAAAGTTTAATATTAGAATCACTGTAGCATTTTGATGCATTCAATATCCTTTTACCAAGAAAGAAGACGGAAATCTTTCTCGTAGATGATAAACGATGACGACATTTAACGACACCTAGGAGCATTTAGAGTGTAGAAACGTGAGGGGATGATAGGAAAGGACTTTTCATTGCTATTAGCGGTGATAAAAAGGAGGCGATCAAATATCTGATATTTCCATTAAGATATCCCAGATGATGGTTTCTGACCCATCCTGTTACTCGTCTCTCAGACGCAGTCACAATCGTTTAAGACAAAATCTGAAGACATGGCAGTGCAAAGTGTCAGTATCAAAGACGAAGGAAGGGATAATTTTGTCAAAGTTGCTGTAGTTCGATAGTGGGGGTGAAACAATAAAAGTTGAGGAAGTGAACGGATAGTGGCATTGCCATAAGAGAAACAGAGACATTTTCACTCAGCCATTAGTATAAAATATAAAAGAAGAGAGAGAGAGATCAAGCGTCAAAACTTCGCTGAGAATTTCCTTACAGCATAATGTCCCTATAGTCTTTTTATAAATGTCTTTTAATAAACAATGTAAAAAGGTCGTCTCTTCAGTCAAATACCACAGGGATACATAGGCAAAGACAAAATCTTTGACACTCAGTAAACTGCTGAATTATGATTGAGAAACTTCTATTTTGTAGTTTTTTTCATTTGCGCTTATTCAAGTGCAAACTTGATAAGACAATACATATCAAGGATCTATATGCAAAATTGCACTGAAGATGCGGTAGTTATTGAAATGCGCAAATGTGAAAAATTACCGGAGATGTACATGGTCGACATAGTATACTTTTGAGAACATAGTCCAAGTCAGAATTCTCGAGTAGGGTGACTAAAGATTCGATTCAATTAATTTTAAATATTTCAAATCTGAATCCTATAGAAATGGAGTAATAGTAATAGTAATAATAAAAATAAAGCGTTTATTCATAATCAATGAAAATCACAATCACAAAGATAAGATAAGAATCAAGAAAAGGTCAATTTCACGCTTCAAGTAAATTAAAGAAATTGCGAATGCACAGTCATTCCCGAATTATTATTCAAACAAGCGTATGGGAAAACATCTTCTGTATTCAAACGTCTTGGCGTAGAACATGGTGGTAGACGGTAGTGATCCGAAGCTGGTAGCTTTGGAGGCACCAGATGTTTTAAAGGATAACCAAGGTAGTTACAATTTAGAAGAAACTTGAGAGATGCAGATTTGTGCATTTGCATCAGGTCAGGGATGATGAGACACTGGCAAGTTTCGTTACCTACAAATGATTCTGGGTGTTCGCTTCCGAAGCCTCTCAATTTGATAAGCGACAGACATTAGAATATCACAAGATGCATGTGATGCATTCATCAAGATGGTCAAAATGAAGCAATTGAAAACTTCAAGTAATCGATTCTTAGAGACGAACGGTTTCAAAGTTAGAATGGTGTAAAGTCTGCGTGAAACAGTCAATATGACCCTAGCAAAATGTCCCTTCCAATGCAACTTGTCATTGACAGCAATCCCAAAAATCTTGACGCCGGATGCACTTTCGATGCTGTCATATGGATATGTTCTCCCGCGCTTCTTTCTAAGAATCATCATCTGACGACACTTCCGAAGATTTAGCAACATATTGCTCAGTTCCCAGGTTGTTGGGATTCGCGTGGGCATCTGTGCATGACTTGATCAAGGTCATGTCATCAGCGAATTTTCCGATGCAAGCTGAAGTAGAATGCCACTGGAGTGTAGCGATGAAGGTAGAGAATAGATAGGGTCAAGCACGGCACCCTGAGGAATACCAGATAACAAGCTAGCCAACGCAACCATGGATGGAAATTCTTTGGAATCTAGCCTATTTGTAAGATAGGAGAGTATCACCTGCAGATAGCCCTTCCTTAAAACTGACTCACCCAAAATGTTGATCAGCCGATGATGTTGAACCTTGTCGAGAACCTTTGCATAGTCCAGGAAAGTTAGACGAATACAAACATTATCATTTTCCTCCATAAATGACGTCATATAATCATAATGTCAATCAACGCACTGGTAGTAGAACCCCTCGGTCTAAAAGCATGCTGGTCATCACCAAACAGCTGCAGCATCGGATCACGCATTTGGGAAAGAATTGTGTGATCTTTCGAAGACCTTAGAAATCATTGGAAGCATCGAAATCTGCTGATAATCATTGATGATCGGATGACTAGTCTTTGGAATAGGCCTGACGAAGGAGCTTCTCCAAAGTTTCAGAAATTCGCGGGATGCTAGTAACAAACGATATCTGTCAGTGGCTTTTTTCAGTGACGATATCTGTTTGTGAGCACACTCCCACAAAATTCTGCATTGATTTCGTCATAGTCACACAACTGCTTGAAACGTAGGCTTTTCAAATCGCAATATACCTCAAAAGAATCAACTGAAATATCCCAGTGATCATCCTGAAGGCATCAAGCTCAAAATCTGCATTTTGATAAGCCATCGAACGATGCTCAATCGTTTTCTTCAACACTGGTGTAATCCAAGGTTTATCACTTTCTGAGATTGCAATTTCGCAACAAGGAATGCAATAAAGTGCTCGAGAAAATAACTCGTCAAATGCAAGGCATTTGTCATCTACAGAATCTGCGCAAAATACTGCATCAAAAAACTCGCAGAAAATCATCAATATGGCTCTGCCGAAATCATGAACAGTTTTTCTGACAACACCACTTTTCGAAGTAACACCGCAAGTCTCCACACAAAGAAACTTCTGCATGAGCTGGAAAACATCTTAAGGGAGTCCAAAAAAGAATGACAGCTTCAGACAAATTGCGATGACAGGGGGGCAAAGAAATTCGGTGGCATGTAAAAGCAGCAAAGAATTAGATTCAATGCAATAAACCTTTCCATCAGACTCTACATCAGAAAAAATCAATTTTTGAATTTTCTAGGGTTTTTAATTTATATGAAGGTACATGCATATACCACAACCTTGACACTGGGATAGATCCGAACGAAACACAGAAAAATTCAGAATTTTGAGAAAATCCTCGGAGATATCATCAGATAACCAAGTTTCTGTCATGGCAACACACTCAGGAGAAGTGTTGCTAACCAGAACATGAAGTTCGTCAAATTTTGAAGAAAGTGAGCGAACATCAGGCATCAAAATAGCTGTCTTATTTGGAGATAAAATCAATTTCGAAAATTTCTTAGAGCACCACGATCTCGAATTTGCCCCTTGTAAACAGCGACATTATTGCCTAAATCCCGCTGTCGTTTGAGTTCGAGTCGTGGCAGCTCTGCTCCGACTCCAAAAAACATGCTTAAATTGTGAGTTACGCAGATTTTTCAACTTCCGCAAACTTAAGTGATCTTTGAATTTCAAACGTAAAGGACGAGTTTCACCACTGAACATTTTGCCAACTCTCCTATGGTCCAATGGCGTGATATCATCAAATCCGATTATCCTAAAAATTCTCAAAATAAGAGAACCATCACTATCCCTTCGCTCAGTCAGAGAACCATCAGACTTTTCAGGCAATCCAAATAAAATCAGATTATCTCGACGCATCTCCCTTTCTTCAATTTCCGGATGTCATTTAAAGTGTCACTATTGCTGCATGTCTGTGAATGCTTCAAATTATCAACCACTCCTTTAAGTTTATCTACTTCCCCTTGCATTCATCTTGTGCATCCTTGAATGACCTCAAAGACATTTCTATCCCCAAGATTCGATCATCCAGAGAAGTCAGATGATCGTGCAGCCTCCCAAACTCAGCCTTCAGAGATTGTATTGATTGCAAAACTTCCATATTCGATTCAACAATCATTGACTTCTTATTAGCCAAAGAAAGTGCTTTTTAGAGAACCAGCAAGCTCAAATCATCGATACATGAGTAAAGACGAGAAAACGACAATTCGAATGATGCAAGAAACTAAAATTTGATCAGTCAAACAAAGAAATATTCCATAAGCTTCAATTTACAATAATGGCTATCGGAGCCACAACCATTCACCAGCAACGTGACGGTGAGTCCAGCACGCTACAAGCTAATAACTCAACGACGAGCGTGTTCATTTTTGACACGTTTACATGTATGTGTGTCACTTTAAATCCATCTGGTTTAATTGTGCAATTGAATGATTATAAAATTGCATCTACACATGTATCTGTAAATGCATGATAATTGAGTACGCACTAATGTGCATCAAACCAGCTCGACTTATTTTACACAAGCTTGGACGTGAATCCATAATTCACGGATTCGTACATTCTCAAATCGTCTATTCGATAGATTCGCGCGAATCCCAAAATTTTGCGGAAAATGTGCATGTCATTCTTTGATGCAATGTGATGATGATGCTTCTAAAATTCCAATTGGGAAATGAACTAATGTCTGACAATTCATATTTTATCATGTCAATATACTACTGGGCTATACACTGTCTAAGAGATTTATGAGACTGCATATATGAATGGCTATCTTATATAGTCAAGCATATTTCTATATTGCATTCACAATGTTTTGTACATGCACATACACAATTTATGATTGTGCATCATTCAGGATTAATTGTAATTGCTAATTTCGAAAATCAGTCATCGCAAATAACATTTAATAATGATGATAGTTTAATAATGGCCTCGATAATGGTAATCTTTTGTGATTTCGTGCTCATTTGTACCCACAAACGTTGTGCACACGGTAGCATAATCCTTCCTTCATGGTAGACTTATGCGTACAAGTGCCCTGAAACTACAGCGGGCCCACAAGAAAAAAAATCACAAAAAATTCGGTGCTATTATCTGATTAGTTTTCATAACTTGTCGTTCACTTGTTGATTTTTTTAATTTAGCTTACCTTGACGCACTTTGTTACGTTGAATTGATTGTAAATAATCAAGTAAACCGATGACACTGGCATCATTCTCAAAATCTAGGCCGATAACAAGCACACTGTGCACACGCATTCAGCCAGATTGCTATAATAAGTTCAATGAAAGTCTAACAGTCTAATTTGCACGCAGTCTTTCTTAATTTGCAATCTACCAGGTCGTTGTTTAACCTATGTCGTCCAGGACCTACGTCTAGCGTGCACTGTTGTGCACTTATCAATTAAGGGAGATTCATCAGCCGTGGCCAATCTTATATTGATTCTTGGCATTGGCCATCACAGCTTAAAAATCGACAGATTAATACATCGAAAGTCTAAATCGACACAGAAAATTGGCAGCTTAATCACAGATTAAGAATCGACAATATCGCCCATAATTAAGGCTTCGCCCGTGAACAGACGCTCGTGCGTGTCGGTTGCATGAGTCCTACCAATTGATTGGACTGCGACGTTGACTCCAGCAAAAATGATAGAACTCCAACTCCGTATCCCTTCTATAAACTGCCCAACTGACATTGCACCTGATGGCGTCGAAAGTGTTATATCACTTGAAGACTATCACTTAGCACTTAGTACTCGGTGCAACGGCCACAGTAACTTTAAATTTGATGAATAATTGAAAGAAGTACCTGCTTTATACGAGCTGTAAATATTTCTTCATCCATTAACCTATGCCTGCCCTGATCAATGCTTTTTTGTGTCTTGCCACAAAGCACTCGAATGCGTTATCGACAACATCATCGGGCGTAGTCACCGCATCATTCACGTCGCCTTTGTTCGTGTGATACCGCTAATCATAGTACTCATTTAGCCTGTGTGCAAGATTTTGATTTTTATTACTTGCAGATATACACTTTCTTGTCTTGTCTTGACTAAAAAAGCAACTTGACTTTGCAGTGATATTTTGCTAATTTTTTGCCTCCATGATGCATAACGTATTTAGCGGTATATGCATTGACAGTAACGGCTCAATCCTACTTCTTTCTCCCTAGATCACATTTTTGTTTGAATAATTTCATACAACTGATATGGAAGCACTTTCTTCTACACGTGCCGTTGTGTACAGACAGGAGGAAAAAATGAACAAAATATCACATCGTGACAAGATAGATTGACGGCCGTTCGAACTATCATAGAGATTATGGACGTGTGTCCATCACAGTCAATATTCACAAAGTCGGTTCCTGTGAACAAGGAATGTTGGTAAATTGAGATGTTGGGATTTGACCTCCATTAATTACTTATGTGAAAACCACGGAGAAAGTTCGCATGGATATCTTCTTGTCTGCTGCTATCATCTCCCGTCAATTTCAAAGTCTGGAGATTATTTCAAACACTCTCGGCAACAACCACTATCTGAAATCAAATCAGCAGCGTTATTAACGACACCGAACCGAACTATCACCAAAATGACCAACAGTGATTACATAACATCTTGCCCAATAATCAATGTGACTACTTAATTGGCAACATTTTTGATGAGATTGTGACACAGATGTTCAGCATGGCATGTGTAATCTTCTTAGATTGGAGTGACCAAATTCAGAGAACCATCCATAATAATGCCAGCCATAAGGCCAGGTGAAACTTTCGATTAGATTTGACAAATCGGTTTCAGCAAACTGGTTTTGATAAAACCGTTTTATTAAATCGCAGCAATATTAAAGCGGATTACTGTAAACGCATGTTTGACCTCATGTAAATTTGGATTAATTAAAACCGTTTCAATAAAACGTCAGTAGTAAGCAAGTGACAAACACTCGACCGGCGCCCCCCCCCTCTGGAACGGCAGAGTGTCGTGGTCGGCCGCCGTGGTGCTTTGAGTCTGACGTCCCCCCCCTCTGGAACGACAGAGTGTCGTGGTGTGCCGGCCAGGTGGGTCCACGTTCACAAACTGTTCGCTGACGTCCCCCCCTCTGGAACGATAGATTGTCGTGGTGGACTTGGGCGACCGCCAGGATTAGTCTTGAAGCTATAGTGTGTGATGTTTTTCGTGCTGAATGTTGGGTTGTAAAATGGGCTGTTTCGAGTGGAAGGAGTGGTCGGATGAGAAAACGGAGGCCAGATTCGGATTCAGCGTGAAATTCTGCATCGGTATGGTGAATTTGAACGCCAACGGAGAGAAAAAATTTTCGCTGACGTCCCCCCCCCTCTGGACAGCTCGCTTCGATTTTGGCTTCCAGTGGACGGATTTTGTCGTGCCATAGCTCGTTTGAAAGCTAAGAGTGAGACAAATTCACTGAAAGAATCGGCTTGTTCCTATCTGTCTTCGTTTAGATGTGAGACGCCATTTAAGATTTTGGGACATTGGCGAAAAACGACAGAGTTAGAATTTGGGACGTTTTGGGCTGTAGCTTCAAAACGAAGCATCGGATTGGAAAACGGATTTCAGATTTGGAATCAGCGTGAAATTCTCTATCTGTATGGTGAGTTTCAAGGCAATCGGCGAGAAAAAATTTTCAACATTTTTCGAAAAAACGACAGAGTTAGAATTTGGGACGTTTTGGTGTGTAGCGCCCAAACGAAGCATCGGATGAGAAAACGGAGGCCAGATTCGGATTCAGCGTGAAATTCTGCATCGGTATGGTGAATTTGAACGCAATCGGAGAGAAAAATTTTCGCTGACGTCCCCCCCCTCTGGACAGCTCGCTTCGATTTTGGCTTCCAGTGGACGGATTTTGTCGTGCCATAGCTCGTTTGAAAGCTAAGAGTGAGACAAATTCACTGAAAGAATCGGCTTGTTCCTATCTGTCTTCGTTTAGATGTGAGACGCCATTTAAGATTTTGGGACATTGGCGAAAAACGACAGAGTTAGAATTTGGGACGTTTTGGGCTGTAGCTTCAAAACGAAGCATCGGATTGGAAAACGGATTTCAGATTTGGAATCAGCGTGAAATTCTCTATCTGTATGGTGAGTTTCAAGGCAATCGGCGAGAAAAAATTTTCAACATTTTTCGAAAAAACGACAGAGTTAGAATTTGGGACGTTTTGGTGTGTAGCGCCCAAACGAACCATCGGATGAGAAAACGGAGGCCAGATTCGGATTCAGCGTGAAATTCTGCATCGGTATGGTGAATTTGAACGCAATCGGAGAGAAAAAATTTTCGCTGACGCACCCCCCCCTCTGGACACCTCGCTTCGATTTTGGCTTCCAGTGGACGGATTTTGTCGTGCCATAGCTCGTTTGAAAGCTAAGAGTGAGACAAATTCACTGAAAGAATCGGCTTGTTCCTATCTGTCTTCGTTTAGATGTGAGACGCCATTTAAGATTTAGGGACATTGGCGAAAAACGACAGAGTTAGAATTTGGGACGTTTTGGGCTGTAGCTTCAAAACGAAGCATCGGATTGGAAAACGGATTTCAGATTTGGAATCAGCGTGAAATTCTCTATCTGTATGGTGAGTTTCAAGGCAATCGGCGAGAAAAAATTTTCAACATTTTTCGAAAAAACGACAGAGTTAGAATTTGGGACGTTTTGGTGTGTAGCGCCCAAACGAACCATCGGATGAGAAAACGGAGGCCAGATTCGGATTCAGCGTGAAATTCTGCATCGGTATGGTGAATTTGAACGCAATCGGAGAGAAAAAATTTTCGCTGACGTCCCCCCCCTCTGGACAGCTCGCTTCGATTTTGGCTTCCAGTGGACGGATTTTGTCGTGCCATAGCTCGTTTGAAAGCTAAGAGTGAGACAAATTCACTGAAAGAATCGGCTTGTTCCTATCTGTCTTCGTTTAGATGTGAGACGCCATTTAAGATTTTGGGACATTGGCGAAAAACGACAGAGTTAGAATTTGGGACGTTTTGGGCTGTAGCTTCAAAACGAAGCATCGGATTGGAAAACGGATTTCAGATTTGGAATCAGCGTGAAATTCTCTATCTGTATGGTGAGTTTCAAGGCAATCGGCGAGAAAAAATTTTCAACATTTTTCGAAAAAACGACAGAGTTAGAATTTGGGACGTTTTGGTGTGTAGCGCCCAAACGAACCATCGGATGGAAAAACGGAGGCCAGATTCGGATTCAGCGTGAAATTCTGCATCGGTATGGTGAATTTGAACGCAATCGGAGAGAAAAAATTTTCGCTGACGTCCCCCCCCTCTGGACAGCTCGCGTCGATTTTGGCTTCCAGTGGACGGATTTTGTCGTGCCATAGCTCGTTTGAAAGCTAAGAGTGAGACAAATTCACTGAAAGAATCGGCTTGTTCCTATCTGTCTTCGTTTAGATGTGAGACGCCATTTAAGATTTTGGGACATTGGCGAAAAACGACAGAGTTAGAATTTGGGACGTTTTGGGCTGTAGCTTCAAAACGAAGCATCGGATTGGAAAACGGATTTCAGATTTGGAATCAGCGTGAAATTCTCTATCTGTATGGTGAGTTTCAAGGCAATCGGCGAGAAAAAATTTTCAACATTTTTCGAAAAAACGACAGAGTTAGAATTTGGGACGTTTTGGTGTGTAGCGCCCAAACGAACCATCGGATGAGAAAACGGAGGCCAGATTCGGATTCAGCGTGAAATTCTGCATCGGTATGGTGAATTTGAACGCCATCGGAGAGAAAAAATTTTCGCTGACGTCCCCCCCCTCTGGACAGCTCGCTTCGATTTTGGCTTCCAGTGGACGGATTTTGTCGTGCAATAGCTCGTTTGAAAGCTAAGAGTGAGACAAATTCACTGAAAGAATCGGCTTGTTCCTATCTGTCTTCGTTTAGATGTGAGACGCCATTTAAGATTTTGGGACATTGGCGAAAAACGACAGAGTTAGAATTTGGGACGTTTTGGGCTGTAGCTTCAAAACGAAGCATCGGATTGGAAAACGGATTTCAGATTTGGAATCAGCGTGAAATTCTCTATCTGTATGGTGAGTTTCAAGGCAATCGGCGAGAAAAAATTTTCAACATTTTTCGAAAAAACGACAGAGTTAGAATTTGGGACGTTTTGGTGTGTAGCGCCCAAACGAAGCATCGGATGAGAAAACGGAGGCCAGATTCGGATTCAGCGTGAAATTCTGCATCGGTATGGTGAATTTGAACGCCATCGGAGAGAAAAAATTTTCGCTGACGTCCCCCCCCTCTGGACAGCTCGCTTCGATTTTGGCTTCCAGTGGACGGATTTTGTCGTGCAATAGCTCGTTTGAAAGCTAAGAGTGAGACAAATTCACTGAAAGAATCGGCTTGTTCCTATCTGTCTTCGTTTAGATGTGAGACGCCATTTAAGATTTTGGGACATTGGCGAAAAACGACAGAGTTAGAATTTGGGACGTTTTGGGCTGTAGCTTCAAAACGAAGCATCGGATTGGAAAACGGATTTCAGATTTGGAATCAGCGTGAAATTCTCTATCTGTATGGTGAGTTTCAAGGCAATCGGCGAGAAAAAATTTTCAACATTTTTCGAAAAAACGACAGAGTTAGAATTTGGGACGTTTTGGTGTGTAGCGCCCAAACGAACCATCGGATGAGAAAACGGAGGCCAGATTCGGATTCAGCGTGAAATTCTGCATCGGTATGGTGAATTTGAACGCAATCGGAGAGAAAAATTTTCGCTGACGCCCCCCCCCTCTGGACAGCTCGCTTCGATTTTGGCTTCCAGTGGACGGATTTTGTCGTGCAATAGCTCGTTTGAAAGCTAAGAGTGAGACAAATTCACTGAAAGAATCGGCTTGTTCCTATCTGTCTTCGTTTAGATGTGAGACGCCATTTAAGATTTTGAGACATTGGCGAAAAACGACAGAGTTAGAATTTGGGACGTTTTGGGCTGTAGCTTCAAAACGAAGCATCGGATTGGAAAACGGATTTCAGATTTGGAATCAGCGTGAAATTCTCTATCTGTATGGTGAGTTTCAAGGCAATCGGCGAGAAAAAATTTTCAACATTTTTCGAAAAAACGACAGAGTTAGAATTTGGGACGTTTTGGTGTGTAGCGCCCAAACGAACCATCGGATGAGAAAACGGAGGCCAGATTCGGATTCAGCGTGAAATTCTGCATCGGTATGGTGAATTTGAACGCAATCGGAGAGAAAAAATTTTCGCTGACGTCCCCCCCTCTGGACAGCTCGCTTCGATTTTGGCTTCCAGTGGACGGATTTTGTCGTGCCATAGCTCGTTTGAAAGCTAAGAGTGAGACAAATTCACTGAAAGAATCGGCTTGTTCCTATCTGTCTTCGTTTAGATGTGAGACGCCATTTAAGATTTTGGGACATTGGCGAAAAACGACAGAGTTAGAATTTGGGACGTTTTGGGCTGTAGCTTCAAAACGAAGCATCGGATTGGAAAACGGATTTCAGATTTGGAATCAGCGTGAAATTCTCTATCTGTATGGTGAGTTTCAAGGCAATCGGCGAGAAAAAATTTTCAACATTTTTCGAAAAAACGACAGAGTTAGAATTTGGGACGTTTTGGTGTGTAGCGCCCAAACGAACCATCGGATGGGAAAACGGAGGCCAGATTCGGATTCAGCGTGAAATTCTGCATCGGTATGGTGAATTTGAACGCAATCGGAGAGAAAAAATTTTCGCTGACGTCCCCCCCCTCTGGACAGCTCGCTTCGATTTTGGCTTCCAGTGGACGGATTTTGTCGTGCCATAGCTCGTTTGAAAGCTAAGAGTGAGACAAATTCACTGAAAGAATCGGCTTGTTCCTATCTGTCTTCGTTTAGATGTGAGACGCCATTTAAGATTTTGGGACATTGGCGAAAAACGACAGAGTTAGAATTTGGGACGTTTTGGGCTGTAGCTTCAAAACGAAGCATCGGATTGGAAAACGGATTTCAGATTTGGAATCAGCGTGAAATTCTCTATCTGTATGGTGAGTTTCAAGGCAATCGGCGAGAAAAAATTTTCAACATTTTTCGAAAAAACGACAGAGTTAGAATTTGGGACGTTTTGGTGTGTAGCGCCCAAACGAACCATCGGATGAGAAAACGGAGGCCAGATTCGGATTCAGCGTGAAATTCTGCATCGGTATGGTGAATTTGAACGCAATCGGAGAGAAAAAATTTTAGCTGACGTCCCCCCCCCTCTGGACAGCTCGCTTCGATTTTGGCTTCCAGTGGACGGATTTTGTCGTGCCATAGCTCGTTTGAAAGCTAAGAGTGAGACAAATTCACTGAAAGAATCGGCTTGTTCCTATCTGTCTTCGTTTAGATGTGAGACGCCATTTAAGATTTTGGGACATTGGCGAAAAACGACAGAGTTAGAATTTGGGACGTTTTGGGCTGTAGCTTCAAAACGAAGCATCGGATTGGAAAACGGATTTCAGATTTGGAATCAGCGTGAAATTCTCTATCTGTATGGTGAGTTTCAAGGCAATCGGCGAGAAAAAATTTTCAACATTTTTCGAAAAAACGACAGAGTTAGAATTTGGGACGTTTTGGTGTGTAGCGCCCAAACGAACCATCGGATGAGAAAACGGAGGCCAGATTCGGATTCAGCGTGAAATTCTGCATCGGTATGGTGAATTTGAACGCAATCGGAGAGAAAAAATTTTCGCTGACGTCCCACCCCTCGGGAGAGCTCGCTTCGATTTTGGCTTCCAGTGGACGGATTTTGTCGTGCCATAGCTCGTTTGAAAGCTAAGAGTGAGACAAATTCACTGAAAGAATCGGCTTGTTCATATCGGTCTTCGTTTAGATGTGAGACGCCATTTAAGATTTTGGGATATTGGCGAAAAACGACAGAGTTAGAATTTGGGACGTTTTGGGCTGTAGCTTCAAAACGAAGCATCGGATTGGAAAACGGATTTCAGATTTGGAATCAGCGTGAAATTCTCTATCTGTATGGTGAGTTTCAAGGCAATCGGCGAGAAAAAATTTTCAACATTTTTCGAAAAAACGACAGAGTTAGAATTTGGGACGTTTTGGTGTGTAGCGCCCAAACGAACCATCGGATGAGAAAACGGAGGCCAGATTCGGATTCAGCGTGAAATTCTGCATCGGTATGGTGAATTTGAACGCAATCGGAGAGAAAAAATTTTCGCTGACGTCCCCACCCCTCTGGACAGCTCGCTTCGATTTTGGCTTCCAGTGGACGGATTTTGTCGTGCCATAGCTCGTTTGAAAGCTAAGAGTGAGACAAATTCACTGAAAGAATCGGCTTGTTCCTATCTGTCTTCGTTTAGATGTGAGACGCCATTTAAGATTTTGGGACATTGGCGAAAAACGACAGAGTTAGAATTTGGGACGTTTTGGGCTGTAGCTTCAAAACGAAGCATCGGATTGGAAAACGGATTTCAGATTTGGAATCAGCGTGAAATTCTCTATCTGTATGGTGAGTTTCAAGGCAATCGGCGAGAAAAAATTTTCAACATTTTTCGAAAAAACGACAGAGTTAGAATTTGGGACGTTTTGGTGTGTAGCGCCCAAACGAACCATCGGATGGGAAAACGGAGGCCAGATTCGGATTCAGCGTGAAATTCTGCATCGGTATGGTGAATTTGAACGCCATCGGAGAGAAAAAATTTTCGCTGACGTCCCCCCCCTCTGGACAGCTCGCTTCGATTTTGGCTTCCAGTGGACGGATTTTGTCGTGCAATAGCTCGTTTGAAAGCTAAGAGTGAGACAAATTCACTGAAAGAATCGGCTTGTTCCTATCTGTCTTCGTTTAGATGTGAGACGCCATTTAAGATTTTGGGACATTGGCGAAAAACGACAGAGTTAGAATTTGGGACGTTTTGGGCTGTAGCTTCAAAACGAAGCATCGGATTGGAAAACGGATTTCAGATTTGGAATCAGCGTGAAATTCTCTATCTGTATGGTGAGTTTCAAGGCAATCGGCGAGAAAAAATTTTCAACATTTTTCGAAAAAACGACAGAGTTAGAATTTGGGACGTTTTGGTGTGTAGCGCCCAAACGAACCATCGGATGGGAAAACGGAGGCCAGATTCGGATTCAGCGTGAAATTCTGCATCGGTATGGTGAATTTGAACGCAATCGGAGAGAAAAAATTTTCGCTGACGTCCCCCCCCTCTGGACAGCTCGCTTCGATTTTGGCTTCCAGTGGACGGATTTTGTCGTGCCATAGCTCGTTTGAAAGCTAAGAGTGAGACAAATTCACTGAAAGAATCGGCTTGTTCCTATCTGTCTTCGTTTAGATGTGAGACGCCATTTAAGATTTTGGGACATTGGCGAAAAACGACAGAGTTAGAATTTGGGACGTTTTGGGCTGTAGCTTCAAAACGAAGCATCGGATTGGAAAACGGATTTCAGATTTGGAATCAGCGTGAAATTCTCTATCTGTATGGTGAGTTTCAAGGCAATCGGCGAGAAAAAATTTCAACATTTTTCGAAAAAACGACAGAGTTAGAATTTGGGACGTTTTGGTGTGTAGCGCCCAAACGAACCATCGGATGGGAAAACGGAGGCCAGATTCGGATTCAGCGTGAAATTCTGCATCGGTATGGTGAATTTGAACGCAATCGGAGAGAAAAAATTTTCGCTGACGTCCCCCCCCTCTGGACAGCTCGCTTCGATTTTGGCTTCCAGTGGACGGATTTTGTCGTGCCATAGCTCGTTTGAAAGCTAAGAGTGAGACAAATTCACTGAAAGAATCGGCTTGTTCCTATCTGTCTTCGTTTAGATGTGAGACGCCATTTAAGATTTTGGGACATTGGCGAAAAACGACAGAGTTAGAATTTGGGACGTTTTGGGCTGTAGCTTCAAAACGAAGCATCGGATTGGAAAACGGATTTCAGATTTGGAATCAGCGTGAAATTCTCTATCTGTATGGTGAGTTTCAAGGCAATCGGCGAGAAAAAATTTTCAACATTTTTCGAAAAAACGACAGAGTTAGAATTTGGGACGTTTTGGTGTGTAGCGCCCAAACGAACCATCGGATGGGAAAACGGAGGCCAGATTCGGATTCAGCGTGAAATTCTGCATCGGTATGGTGAATTTGAACGCCATCGGAGAGAAAAAATTTTCGCTGACGTCCCCCCCCTCTGGACAGCTCGCTTCGATTTTGGCTTCCAGTGGACGGATTTTGTCGTGCCATAGCTCGTTTGAAAGCTAAGAGTGAGACAAATTCACTGAAAGAATCGGCTTGTTCCTATCTGTCTTCGTTTAGATGTGAGACGCCATTTAAGATTTTGGGACATTGGCGAAAAACGACAGAGTTAGAATTTGGGACGTTTTGGGCTGTAGCTTCAAAACGAAGCATCGGATTGGAAAACGGATTTCAGATTTGGAATCAGCGTGAAATTCTCTATCTGTATGGTGAGTTTCAAGGCAATCGGCGAGAAAAAATTTTCAACATTTTTCGAAAAAAACGACAGAGTTAGAATTTGGGACGTTTTGGTGTGTAGCGCCCAAACGAACCATCGGATGAGAAAACGGAGGCCAGATTCGGATTCAGCGTGAAATTCTGCATCGGTATGGTGAATTTGAACGCAATCGGAGAGAAAAAATTTTCGCTGACGTCCCCCCCCTCTGGACAGCTCGCTTCGATTTTGGCTTCCAGTGGACGGATTTTGTCGTGCCATAGCTCGTTTGAAAGCTAAGAGTGAGACAAATTCACTGAAAGAATCGGCTTGTTCCTATCTGTCTTCGTTTAGATGTGAGACGCCATTTAAGATTTTGGGACATGGGCGAAAAACGACAGAGTTAGAATTTGGGACGTTTTGGGCTGTAGCTTCAAAACGAAGCATCGGATTGGAAAACGGATTTCAGATTTGGAATCAGCGTGAAATTCTCTATCTGTATGGTGAGTTTCAAGGCAATCGGCGAGAAAAAATTTTCAACATTTTTCGAAAAAACGACAGAGTTAGAATTTGGGACGTTTTGGTGTGTAGCGCCCAAACGAACCATCGGATGGGAAAACGGAGGCCAGATTCGGATTCAGCGTGAAATTCTGCATCGGTATGGTGAATTTGAACGCCATCGGAGAGAAAAAATTTTCGCTGACGTCCCCCCCCCTCTGGACAGCTCGCTTCGATTTTGGCTTCCAGTGGACGGATTTTGTCGTGCCATAGCTCGTTTGAAAGCTAAGAGTGAGACAAATTCACTGAAAGAATCGGCTTGTTCCTATCTGTCTTCGTTTAGATGTGAGACGCCATTTAAGATTTTGGGACATTGGCGAAAAACGACAGAGTTAGAATTTGGGACGTTTTGGGCTGTAGCTTCAAAACGAAGCATCGGATTGGAAAACGGATTTCAGATTTGGAATCAGCGTGAAATTCTCTATCTGTATGGTGAGTTTCAAGGCAATCGGCGAGAAAAAATTTTCAACATTTTTCGAAAAAACGACAGAGTTAGAATTTGGGACGTTTTGGTGTGTAGCGCCCAAACGAACCATCGGATGAGAAAACGGAGGCCAGATTCGGATTCAGCGTGAAATTCTGCATCGGTATGGTGAATTTGAACGCAATCGGAGAGAAAAAATTTTCGCTGACGTCCCCCCCCCCTCTGGACAGCTCGCTTCGATTTTGGCTTCCAGTGGACGGATTTTGTCGTGCCATAGCTCGTTTGAAAGCTAAGAGTGAGACAAATTCACTGAAAGAATCGGCTTGTTCCTATCTGTCTTCGTTTAGATGTGAGACGCCATTTAAGATTTTGGGACATTGGCGAAAAACGACAGAGTTAGAATTTGGGACGTTTTGGGCTGTAGCTTCAAAACGAAGCATCGGATTGGAAAACGGATTTCAGATTTGGAATCAGCGTGAAATTCTCTATCTGTATGGTGAGTTTCAAGGCAATCGGCGAGAAAAAATTTTCAACATTTTTCGAAAAAACGACAGAGTTAGAATTTGGGACGTTTTGGTGTGTAGCGCCCAAACGAACCATCGGATGGGAAAACGGAGGCCAGATTCGGATTCAGCGTGAAATTCTGCATCGGTATGGTGAATTTGAACGCCATCGGAGAGAAAAAATTTTCGCTGACGTCCCCCCCCTCTGGACAGCTCGCTTCGATTTTGGCTTCCAGTGGACGGATTTTGTCGTGCAATAGCTCGTTTGAAAGCTAAGAGTGAGACAAATTCACTGAAAGAATCGGCTTGTTCATATCTGTCTTCGTTTAGATGTGAGACGCCATTTAAGATTTTGGGACATTGGCGAAAAACGACAGAGTTAGAATTTGGGACGTTTTGGGCTGTAGCTTCAAAACGAAGCATCGGATTGGAAAACGGATTTCAGATTTGGAATCAGCGTGAAATTCTCTATCTGTATGGTGAGTTTCAAGGCAATCGGCGAGAAAAAATTTTCAACATTTTTCGAAAAAACGACAGAGTTAGAATTTGGGACGTTTTGGTGTGTAGCGCCCAAACGAACCATCGGATGGGAAAACGGAGGCCAGATTCGGATTCAGCGTGAAATTCTGCATCGGTATGGTGAATTTGAACGCCATCGGAGAGAAAAAATTTTCGCTGACGTCCCCCCCCCTCTGGACAGCTCGCTTCGATTTTGGCTTCCAGTGGACGGATTTTGTCGTGCCATAGCTCGTTTGAAAGCTAAGAGTGAGACAAATTCACTGAAAGAATCGGCTTGTTCATATCTGTCTTCGTTTAGATGTGAGACGCCATTTAAGATTTTGGGACATTGGCGAAAAACGACAGAGTTAGAATTTGGGACGTTTTGGGCTGTAGCTTCAAAACGAAGCATCGGATTGGAAAACGGATTTCAGATTTGGAATCAGCGTGAAATTCTCTATCTGTATGGTGAGTTTCAAGGCAATCGGCGAGAAAAAATTTTCAACATTTTTCGAAAAAACGACAGAGTTAGAATTTGGGACGTTTTGGTGTGTAGCGCCCAAACGAACCATCGGATGGGAAAACGGAGGCCAGATTCGGATTCAGCGTGAAATTCTGCATCGGTATGGTGAATTTGAACGCCATCGGAGAGAAAAAATTTTCGCTGACGTCCCCCCCCCTCTGGACAGCTCGCTTCGATTTTGGCTTCCAGTGGACGGATTTTGTCGTGCCATAGCTCGTTTGAAAGCTAAGAGTGAGACAAATTCACTGAAAGAATCGGCTTGTTCATATCTGTCTTCGTTTAGATGTGAGACGCCATTTAAGATTTTGGGACATTGGCGAAAAACGACAGAGTTAGAATTTGGGACGTTTTGGGCTGTAGCTTCAAAACGAAGCATCGGATTGGAAAACGGATTTCAGATTTGGAATCAGCGTGAAATTCTCTATCTGTATGGTGAGTTTCAAGGCAATCGGCGAGAAAAAATTTTCAACATTTTTCGAAAAAACGACAGAGTTAGAATTTGGGACGTTTTGGTGTGTAGCGCCCAAACGAACCATCGGATGAGAAAACGGAGGCCAGATTCGGATTCAGCGTGAAATTCTGCATCGGTATGGTGAATTTGAACGCAATCGGAGAGAGAAAATTTTCGCTGACGTCCCCCCCTCTGGACAGCTCGCTTCGATTTTGGCTTCCAGTGGACGGATTTTGTCGTGCCATAGCTCGTTTGAAAGCTAAGAGTGAGACAAATTCACTGAAAGAATCGGCTTGTTCCTATCTGTCTTCGTTTAGATGTGAGACGCCATTTAAGATTTTGGGACATTGGCGAAAAACGACAGAGTTAGAATTTGGGACGTTTTGGGCTGTAGCTTCAAAACGAAGCATCGGATTGGAAAACGGATTTCAGATTTGGAATCAGCGTGAAATTCTCTATCTGTATGGTGAGTTTCAAGGCAATCGGCGAGAAAAAATTTTCAACATTTTTCGAAAAAAACGACAGAGTTAGAATTTGGGACGTTTTGGTGTGTAGCGCCCAAACGAACCATCGGATGAGAAAACGGAGGCCAGATTCGGATTCAGCGTGAAATTCTGCATCGGTATGGTGAATTTGAACGCCATCGGAGAGAAAAAAATTTTCGCTGACGTCCCCCCCCTCTGGACAGCTCGCTTCGATTTTGGCTTCCAGTGGACGGATTTTGTCGTGCCATAGCTCGTTTGAAAGCTAAGAGTGAGACAAATTCACTGAAAGAATCGGCTTGTTCCTATCTGTCTTCGTTTAGATGTGAGACGCCATTTAAGATTTTGGGACATTGGCGAAAAACGACAGAGTTAGAATTTGGGACGTTTTGGGCTGTAGCTTCAAAACGAAGCATCGGATTGGAAAACGGATTTCAGATTTGGAATCAGCGTGAAATTCTCTATCTGTATGGTGAGTTTCAAGGCAATCGGCGAGAAAAAATTTTTCAACATTTTTCGAAAAAACGACAGAGTTAGAATTTGGGACGTTTTGGTGTGTAGCGCCCAAACGAACCATCGGATGAGAAAACGGAGGCCAGATTCGGATTCAGCGTGAAATTCTGCATCGGTATGGTGAATTTGAACGCAATCGGCGAGAAAAAATTTTCGCTGACGTCCCCCCCCCTCTGGACAGCTCGCTTCGATTTTGGCTTCCAGTGGACGGATTTTGTCGTGCCATAGCTCGTTTGAAAGCTAAGAGTGAGACAAATTCACTGAAAGAATCGGCTTGTTCCTATCTGTCTTCGTTTAGATGTGAGACGCCATTTAAGATTTTGGGACATTGGCGAAAAACGACAGAGTTAGAATTTGGGACGTTTTGGGCTGTAGCTTCAAAACGAAGCATCGGATTGGAAAACGGATTTCAGATTTGGAATCAGCGTGAAATTCTCTATCTGTATGGTGAGTTTCAAGGCAATCGGCGAGAAAAAATTTTCAACATTTTTCGAAAAAAACGACAGAGTTAGAATTTGGGACGTTTTGGTGTGTAGCGCCCAAACGAACCATCGGATGGGAAAACGGAGGCCAGATTCGGATTCAGCGTGAAATTCTGCATCGGTATGGTGAATTTGAACGCCATCGGAGAGAAAAAATTTTCGCTGACGTCCCCCCCCTCTGGACAGCTCGCTTCGATTTTGGCTTCCAGTGGACGGATTTTGTCGTGCCATAGCTCGTTTGAAAGCTAAGAGTGAGACAAATTCACTGAAAGAATCGGCTTGTTCCTATCTGTCTTCGTTTAGATGTGAGACGCCATTTAAGATATTGGGACATTGGCGAAAAACGACAGAGTTAGAATTTGGGACGTTTTGGGCTGTAGCTTCAAAACGAAGCATCGGATTGGAAAACGGATTTCAGATTTGGAATCAGCGTGAAATTCTCTATCTGTATGGTGAGTTTCAAGGCAATCGGCGAGAAAAAATTTTCAACATTTTTCGAAAAAACGACAGAGTTAGAATTTGGGACGTTTTGGTGTGTAGCGCCCAAACGAACCATCGGATGGGAAAACGGAGGCCAGATTCGGATTCAGCGTGAAATTCTGCATCGGTATGGTGAATTTGAACGCCATCGGAGAGAAAAATTTTTCGCTGACGTCCCCCCCTCTGGACAGCTCGCTTCGATTTTGGCTTCCAGTGGACGGATTTTGTCGTGCCATAGCTCGTTTGAAAGCTAAGAGTGAGACAAATTCACTGAAAGAATCGGCTTGTTCCTATCTGTCTTCGTTTAGATGTGAGACGCCATTTAAGATTTTGGGACATTGGCGAAAAACGACAGAGTTAGAATTTGGGACGTTTTGGGCTGTAGCTTCAAAACGAAGCATCGGATTGGAAAACGGATTTCAGATTTGGAATCAGCGTGATGTTATTGTCCAATGAGGATCATCATCCAATGAGAATCAAGCATTTCTTTATAAATAGCGAGCCTTCCACAGTGAGAATCATTCCATCGTTGAATCACACGAGTGACGGACGCACATTTTCTCTCTCTCTAGTTCCCTGTTCTATTATCCAACTAAAATGGTAAGTCGCTACTTCCCTCCCTCTCCTCCCTTGAACGTAAACTTAATACAATCTTTTTTCATTTTCAGGCATCTACTCCATCTGCTGCACTAGTAGGACAAAATGGCGGTCAAACGTTACAAGGTTCGCTACGGTCAGATCATCTACAACTGAGGCCAGTGGAAGAAACAACCAAGGTACATAATCCTACACCGCTACAGCGTAAATTTAAACAAGTCTTGCGTTATGACGATCATAGCGTAGTACTCCAAACGGGAATGCTCCCTTCCACGGATGTCAAGATAATGCGCAATCAGTATGGGGACTACATACTGATCCCCGTGAGTCCGTACATTCGCCACCAACTTGATATTATTGAGGAGTACGTGACATTAAATATGGACATTCCTACTCCTCTTGCTCAAGAGTGGAAGGCGAGAGATGACAAGGATACTCCCTATAGAAAGATTTGGGATGGTAATCACATTTGCCTACCGGTATCACATTGGTGTACTTACTATAAGAAGGAGGGAGATCATTCAATACCCATCAGATGTGATGAGCTCGGAGAAGGTACTTGGGATATCCTTTTCAAAGTGAATGGGCTATATTATGGTCGACACAAGGATAATAAAATAGCCTCTCTCTCCATGCATATGGAATCCATCCTATATATTCCAAAACCACCCAACGTGGACGACATAATTGATCAAATCCTTAACAGCAGTGGTACGAAGCGCAAGTCGGAGAAGAATGCTGCATCAAAACGCAAATCAAAGAAGGAGAATTACTAGTCCTTTCCTAACTCTACCCTATGACAATTCGCTTATGTGCTTTGAGTGTCGTAGACGTGGTCTTATTAGATACATTTTACTTCTTCGTTGCCATCATATCATTTGTGTATTTTGTCGTGAAAAGCATCGATGTAATTCTTCATTTTGTAATATGTTATAGAACGTTTCCTTAGATGTGTAAATTTCCGTTTTAGGCTTCTATCATCATTTTTATGGATTGTGAGGGTGAACCTGTACAGGAGCTCAGTGCTATTGCTATGAACAATTGGACATATCAGATTGTTAGTGTCTATCATCAACATGCCAACTGCGATCCCAATGTTGATCAATGGGCGAGAAAACACATTCATGGACTTAATCTGAAATATTTGCAAGACTATGGCTTTTCTTGTGAGAGTGCTCTTCTTATTGACTTTAAACGATGGTTAGCTGCTTTCAATGTTATACGCATCTTTTGTAATAATCCTGGTAAGGAGAGGAAAGTATTTCCCAATCTAATCATTGATGATATTTTGCTCCCGCCTTGGGATAGTAGAGTGAATCAACATTATCATGAAGTCACGAAACGTTTTAAGGATTTGTGTGTTCCTATTTTGTCTGTTCGTTGTAGTAGCTACGTTCATAACCAATGCTTCTTTCCTCCTTACCTCAACACTGCCAAAGTCCTGTATGGTTATCATTGCTCGCTGTATGATAGTTACCAGCTGTATCTATTTTATCTCTTTCAAACCATTGATTTATAATGCATGCTTGTTACCGTTATTCAATAAATGTTACTATGAGAAGAGTTGTTGTTTTCATGCAATGGATGGGTTAGATAAAGGGCGATCATGTCTTTCTCAAACGACTGCGGAACATTACATTTTCATAGGCAAAGTTTAAAAGGAGCTGTTCAAGATTATGTGATAAATTTTCATAAAGATGAGACCGACATCGAAGCAGTGGTCGATGATGCTAGCACTCTATTTCTAGAGTTAATGAATACATTCTCTGATAGCATTATCATGGCGCGATTAGTTGCGAAAATTAAGTTTAGTCATTTTGGAAAGGAAGAGGTGGAAAGTCGCTCTTTCCATTTTGCTTCTTATTCAATGGAAGTGGTAGATCACCCCGAAGAATTTTTTAAAAGACATATGATAAAAATTGCTGAACGTCTTAACGCATTTAACCATCATGGTAGCAGTCTAGTGATTGAAGCGATTTCAGATATTCACATTCAACTTTCCATAAAGAAAAATTGAAAATGCAGTGGTACTTGATTGTAGCACAACTGGTTTTCGAGCTATGTCTGCTCACTCTCGAAGTATATTCCTTCTGTACATGCGTCTATTATTTAGAAAAGGCTAGCAAATTCATATCTTCAAAAAGACTTGCTATAGACATCAGTAACGGTGAAACTATGTGTTGCGATGTATGTAAGCGAAAGGATGGAAATGAAAAGCGCATCTTCAAGAGATGTAAGCATGCTTTTTGTCAACGCTGTTTCATACGTAATTGCATTCAACTTTGCCAATGTAACCACTGTGATATTGCTCATTTCGAGTGTCACTTATGTCGCAATAGTTAGTACCTATGCAAATGTGGTAAAGATAGGTTTTAGCAAAGACTAACACGATGGCGGAAAATGGCGAAACGTAAAAGTCAAAAGTTCTTCAAAGTTTTCTTCAGCCATTCAAGCTCTCCGACGAATGAAAGCAAATCAGCGATACAATGCTATACGACATGCTAACGATAAATTCATTTGTGAAATTATTTCTCATGTGAGGAAGTTGAGGACGAAGAAATTAGCGCCAAAACAACGAAAGTTACTTAAGCGATATGCTACGAAATTGCGTTTCATCTCCAATCCTAAAGTCACCCTTCAAAGAAAGAGGAAAACTCTAACACAAAAGGGCGGTTTCCTTTCAGCAATACTTCCAATGATAGCTCCTGCCGTGGGCAACCTATTGGGTAATATCTTTGGCTCTAAGCGTTAATTATGCAAATGTTGAGTCTCAAAGTAATAAAATGGATTTCAGACTTCAATGTGATAAAGTTCTGACTGTATCAGGTCCATCTCATGCAGGTAAAACTGTTTTCACGCTGAATTTATTGGATAAAAGAAGGGAGTTGTTTAAGGAACCTATCAATCGAGTGATTTGGTGTTATGGTATTTATCAACCGTCGCTGTTTCAGGAATTGCAAAGTCGCAACTTTATTCGACATGAAGGAATTATTCCAGTGGATAAACTTCAGTCTAATGATGTTGTTGTATTGGATGATTTATTAAAAGAAAGTAAGAATTCAAAAGATGTTACAGATATGTTCACTCGCGCAGCACATCATAAAAGGTGCTTTATCATCTATATCACACAAAATTTGTTTCCTGATGGAAAAGAAGCTCGTACACGAAACCTGAATACACACTATTATGCTATTTTCAAGAATCCGCGAGATAAAAGTCAATTTGAAATTTTAGCGCGACAAGTTGCACCCAGAGGATCAAAAGCCTTAATTGAAATTTTTCAAGCAGCTACTGAAAAACCATACGGTTACTTATTCATTGACTTTACGCAAGAGTGTCCGGAAGAATTTAGATTTCGAAGTGATATTTTGAAAACTCCCATGATTATCTACAAACTATGAGTTCTTATTCTCGCATGATTGTTATTCCTCAGGATGAATATGTACAATTGACTGCCATGCAGCAAGTAAAGCAACCTCTTGCAAATCAAATGTATAGGAAAGAAATAGATTATCAGCAAAATGTTCACATCAAAGATCCACATCGTGCTGTATTATTACAATCGGAAACTGTTGAGCAATTGAAAAACTTGAAGAATAAGATGCGTGACTCTGTATCGACTGCTACACCTTTAGCATCTCGCGCACATGCCATATCTCTTTTCAATAGTATTGAACCCCATCTCAATGTAAATGATAGAGGAGAAATCATTACAGATGAAAATAAAGTGATTGATGCTTCACGTTATGAAGACTTGATTCAGTATGCGACACGTAGAAAGCGCCGTCAGGGCTATGTTCCACCTGGTTGGTCATACTTTCTTAAACTATTGAAAAAGCATAATGTACCAAAATTTGCTTTGAATAATGAGACATTGAAAGAACTTGATTCAACAGTGGCTACTGCTCCAATGCTTCAGACGATGAAAATGCCAACAAATTGGTTTAAGACGTCACCTGCTACATCCCCTCCCACACTCACTAAGCAAACAAGAGGAAGAACTCGACGTAGATCTACATCGCCACTAAAACTAGTAAAAGGAAAACGTAAAACAGCTCCTCCCAGGAAATACATGTTCTCAGACTATTAATATGAAGCAGATGTGTTGCTTGCCATGTAATGAGCCGCCAGAGGTGAATGTCGTTGTCACTTGCACTTGCTGCGCCAGCTCTCATAATGAAACCCCTAAGCAATGTGAACACGATCGCAAAACCGCTAAAGCTAAATGCTGCAGTTGTTGTAAATGTAGAAAGGCAAGAAAACAAAAAGATGAGAAGGAGGAAAAAAGAGTCAGTCGTCATCGACTGAAACGTTTGAAGTCAATCTATTATGATGTAAAACATCCGGCAGGATTTGCATCTATCAAGAAATTATCAAAAGCGAGTGGTCTTCCACAATCACAAGTGAAACGATGGTTAAAGGGTCAGGCTACCTATACACTCCACAAACAAGCGAAAAAGAAGTACCGCACCCGCCATTATATTGTTCATGACATCGATGAACAGTGGCAAGCAGATTTGTGCGATGTCGCCTCCATTTCAAAACATAACTCGGGCAATAATTTTATTTTAACCGTCATTGATATTTTCTCGCGTTATGCGTGGGCTCAACCTTTTAAAAACTAAAGAAGGGAAAGGAGTAGCAAAAGCATTCCAAACAATTTTTCGAGAATTCGAGAAGGTCGCATTCCAAAAAGAATTCAGAGTGATCAAGGAAAAGAGTTTGAAAATCAGCATGTGAGAAGATTATTTGAGAGGCATGACATTGAGTTGTTTAGTGTAAAGAGTGCTTATAAAGCTGCACTCGTTGAACGTTTTAATCGCACATTAAAAAATCGCTTGTGGCGACATTTTACTGCCAACTTGACACAAAATTGGACAAAGGTTCTACAAGATACACTCCATGCCTACAATCACTCTATCCATCGTTCTATTGGACTCAGACCAGTAGATGTAAATGCTGACAATGTAGATAAAGTGCGCGAATCATTCCAACGTAAACGCACTCATGTGAAAAGTGATGTGAAAATTGGCGATAAAGTTCGTATCTCAAAAGTGAAAAGTGTTTTTGCTAAAGGGTACCTTCCGAATTGGACAGAGGAGGTATTTACAGTATCAAGGATTAATCAAAAAGACTCTCCGACCACCTACAAGTTGAAAGATTACGATAATGAAGAAATTGAGGGTAGCTTTTACGCGATGAGATTGAGGTAGTCACTGAAAGTGAAACATATTTGGTAGAGAAAATCATTCGATGTAAAAAACGGCAAGGTGAAGAATGGTGTCTTGTTAAATGGACTGGTTATCCTTCAAGTATGAACTCTTGGATGCGTCGTGCCGACATCTTTCATCTAAGTGATCGACAGTGATTCATGCAAAGTTGTAACTAACAATGTTTAGGGTTTGAGCTATGAATCCAACTGCCTCATTTTATTCACGACCCTCCTATGTAAGTGGTGGAGGACAAATTTACATCGGCGCTCGCCGCCAACGTGGAGGTAGCATACTTGGTGCACTGAAATCTGTTGTAGCACCTCTCATATCCAATGTCGGTAGATCTTTAAAACGAAATGTTTTAAGTAATGCCGTTGGCTTTGCTGGTGATGTTGCTAGTGATCTTTCCAGAGGTAGAAGTTTTAAGAGCAGTTTGTTGAATCGTGGGAAGGAACGCGGTTTAAAAACATTGAAGCAGACCTTTGCTGGTGTTACTCAAGGAAAAGAATCACCTAAACGAATGAATAAAAGGGAAGGAGGAAACATCGCGGAGCTGGTAAGGTGCGATCTTCAGTCAAAAGGCATTCACGCAAACGTCGCAGAGGCTCTAATCATTCATCAGGCGCTAAACGACGACGCTGCTATAACTTCTAATCATGGAGTGTAAAACTTCCGGTTTTTGTTTGTTCGATCAACAAGCCATACAGACAGATATTCTTAGTTCAAGTATTGTAGATTATCATCCTCGAACAGCTGAGAATGCTGGCCCCATTGAATTTGTTATTCCTGGTGGTAGTGATGACTACATAGATTTGAGTTATGCGATGCTTGATTTGAGGTTTAGAATTCAGCAAGCAGATGGAACTGCTATTGACGATGCACATAAAGTTGGACTGAACAATTTACCATTGACTACATTACTTCGCGATGTTTCTCTAACGATTGGAGAGCAGCAGGTGGAAGGTGGTCAAAGCGATTATCCCTATAAATCATATTTCAATCATGTATCACAGTTTCATCCAGCAGCACAAAAAAAGTCATATGGAAGCCATGGGATGGTACAGAGATGAAGCAGGAAAATTTGATGTTGAAACAAACAGTGGCTTTGTAAAGCGATCTGCTATGATTAAAGATAGTAAAGTATGTCAGCTATATGGTCCGCTGAATTTAGACTTCTTTAGACAGTCAAAGTTTTTACTCTGTAATACCAGCATGCGACTCAAGCTGACATTGAATAAGCCTGAATTTGCGCTGAATGCATTTGCTAAAGTTGACAATTTTAGAATTCATGTGGAAGATATTGCACTTTACATTCGTCGAGTAGTACCGAATCCAAGTGTCATTAGAGGGCATGCTGAAGGTCTTAACCGCCAAAATGCCATTTACCCCGTTCAGCATACAAAGCTTCTCACCTTTACAATTCCGAAAGATCAAAAGAGTTTCATGAAAGATGGCCTCTTTCCATCGGAAGCACCGAAGCTCCTCATGGTGGCAATGGTTGAAAATGATGCATTTAATGGTAATATAAAGAAGAATCCTTTCAATTTTAAACACAATCAGTTAAGTGAAATTGCTTTACGTGTAAATGGTGTGAGTCATCCTGGTCCACCCTACAAACCAGATTTTGCTTCGGATCAATTTATGCGCAGTTATGTTGATTTTATGGATGTCTTTGGCTTTTACAATACGGATGACACCAACGGACTGACTATGAAAGAGTTTAAGAGTGGATATACTATTTATGCATTTGATTTGACTGCTGACAGCGATATTAGTGCACCCTATCGTCAAGCGAACGTGCCTCATAATATTCGTTTGGATTTGACGTTCAAAAGAACACTACCTGAGACGATCAATGTATTAATTTATGCAGTCTTCGATTCAAATATTGAAATTACAAAGTATCGTGACGTGATTCTTCAGTATAATCGTTAATGAGTTGGTTGACTGCTGACGATATTAAGACTAAAGTGCAGCGTAATGCAGACGAAGCGACGTTGAAAGCTTTCGATAATGTCTATTCACTCGATACCTTACCACCTGCAGTAAATCACTATCCCATCTTTATTGTGCTAAACACTCATTCGCAGAATTTAGGCGGTGAGCATTGGAAAGCGATCTTTATTGGAGAAGACCGACGTGGTGAACTATTTGACTCTCTTGCTCAACCTCCAAATATACCAACACAGCAGTGGTTGAGAAAACATACGCGTCAATATCAGCGAAATGAACGCATACTACAACATCCACTTTCATCAACGTGTGGTGCTTTTGTACTGTACTTCATCTTAAAACGTTTACATGTATCTCGATTTGCATCTATTATTCAAAACTTTTCATGTAATCCATCCTCTAATGAAAAAATGATTTGTAAGTTCTATCATGATTTGAAATAAAAACATCATGTTGGAAAAATTGTTTTTTATTTTACAATCCGCTGGGTACGTACATACTCAATGAGATAGTCTAGGATCACATTTGCTTGTACATGAGATTTTAGTCCAGTAATGATCACTTTACTATTATGAAAGATTGCCACATGCACAGGTAACCAACAACTAATGAGAGCTGCAGGAAAAAGTTCGGGTTCATAACACAAATTGTAACTGCTGGTACGAATCTTCAAAAATGATAGACTGTCACTCAATTGAGTAGAGATCACCATATTGTCCACAGTCAGATTCGACATCACACACCTCTCCCTCTTCCATATCCGACGTAGTAGTCTTTGTAGCTCTAAGCGCATTGACTGCGCCGATGAATGAGAAAGGGCGCCGAGAATCTGTACAGTCCCATTTGGGAAGAGTTGAAGATTCCGTGAATTGTTCATCTTCACCACTAACATTTGAGGACGGCCCGGGTAATACTTGCTGTTTGGAAGCTGTTGGTGTAATGTTGTGAGATCGATTTTGGTGTAGAGTCTGAAGCGACGGAGAATGTTGACGATGGTGTAGCGATGGCGCTTCATGATGAAAGAATGAGTAAATTGAGCGATGTACCTTCCTTTTATACTTTTCCCAACTACCTTGATGAAATGTGAAGTTAGTATGAAGTTGGGAATGATAGAGTTGAATTCGCCGATTGTTGACGCGCAGCCAGATGCGATTTCCAATACGTGAATGTCTTTTCATATAGAAGTATTTCAAGTCCTTCATGATATGATGTAGAGATTGAAAATGACGATAAGATAAAGCAAACTCTCTTCTCACATTTCCAGTTGAATCTTTGAAATAGACTTTTCGATCATGATCCGTTTCAATACGTTGTAGGGAATCTAATTTCCAACTCATGATGTGTGGTAGTCATGTCTGATTAAGATTTGCATAGTAGGGCGATGAACTCACGACGAATAAATGTCATGATGGAGCGATGTATGTATCTTCTATACTTCTCCCAATTGTATTTGCGAAATGAGAAACAGTTTGCGGAATGAGAATGGTAGATTTGAATTTCATTTCTGTAATGTTGAAGCCAAACTTGATCACCCAAGGAGATGAATCTTAATGTTTCAAAATATTCCAAATCCCTCATGATATCATTGAGGTTGACAAATTGTCGCCATGTTAATGTAATTCCTCTTGATGTATGACCATGAGAATTTTTTGAAATGTACGTTTCCATCACGATCAACTCTGATATATTGTAGAGAGTCCAAAATCCAAGTCTTCATGATGTTATGCAAAGTTGCAGATCAGCAATATAAAAATGTCGTTTTATCATATTTTGCTTAGCAATGCGGCTACAAAGAGATTTACTAGTAATCGAGCCGCACTCTTTTTCTACTCCCATTGATCATGCACAACAGCTAAATGGAAATTGGGAAGTGGGTGTCACTCAACTTGTTTATAGCAACTGTGTCTATACTTTTGATCATGAGGTGATGACTATTAATATGAGGCGTACAGCTGCTTACCAATGTGAAAAGGGGTGCCGAGTATACATTCCACAGTGGCCAAAGAAAGATCTCTTATCATGTAAAAAGTTTTATATATGATTTCTTGAATATAGAGTGTAAACATATTGTCCAATTTACTCCGCACAATGATGATTATAATTATGTACATCATGTAGTTGAGAAAGATTGGATTGTTGGTTTAAGTCCAAGTTTAAGAAATGATTTAGGCTACCTCGCTAGCGCCTTAACAAGCTATGATAATTTTAACGTTAATTACCACATAAGTGGTCATAAACAGTTAATATATCGAGAGGAAGCTTATTATGTAGATCTTATTCCAAGAAATGAGAAGACGTTGGTGAAGAAGATTGTGATTAAGCCAAGAAAGACAAACATGACTCCTGAAACATTATTGAAGAAAATTAATTATCTCCTTCGAGTTGATGGTAAACAAGTGGCAACATTGACTTATATTAAATCATCTAATCATATTGCAATAAGCAAATTAAATGATGATGATCTAGTATTAGTTTGTTCAAAAGATTTTCATCAGTTCTTACGACATCGTTCTGCAGCTGTTCATGGAAAATCTGATATGCAACATTTACCATGTGAAAGGTCAAATCAATTTGATACAGAATGGTCCGTATCTTTATACAGAAAGTGTGTAGAGCCTTTAGGTGGTATCTTACATGAAACAAGAGTGTTGATGCCTCGCATTATTACTTCGGTTAAATTGGTTGTAGATTATTTAAATGAAGTGATTAATGACCAACATATTTCATTTTCTGAAAAAGAAGGTACTTTGTCTCTCACTATAAGTGGAAAAGGTATTGAACTAATTATGGATAAAACTCTAATGGACATTTTGGGTTTTGATCAAAATATCTTTAAAAGTGGTACTGTAACCAAAGCTAGCGCAGACATGTCGCTATCGCGTCGTATTAACTATTTTCAGATATATTCCAATATTGGTGAAGATGTACGTGTGGGAGATGTTGAAGCTCCATTGCTAGCAATGATACCATACCAGCCAAAAAGCTGCAGTATTTTATCTGAGCATACTTTCAAGAAAGTGCATTATACAAAGCTGAAATCAAACTACATCCCACAAATTGATATTGCCATTTATGACGATGCTGGTGCGTTGATTCCTTTTCATAAAGATGCTGTGACAAGTATCACACTCCATTTCCGAATGAAGAGTTAATGCAAACGTATGCTAATATATTTTTCCAATGTGAATAATATGGAAAGTGAAAATAAGGACTCGTTTCTAATCTACTTGCCCAGTAATGCTTCTATGAATAAATTTCCCAAAAATAAACCATCAGACTATCGAGTAGAATTAAATCGGCCACTGCATTTAGAAGGTGAATGGGAGGTTGGCGTTTCTAGTATTTGCTATGATAGCAATATTCAGAATGTGAATGATTTGGAAGAAATGATATTGACTCCTCGCACCCATGATGGAATAAC
>CAJQUW010008995.1:0-384673 GCA_907163375.1 Prostheceraeus crozeri | reverse complement strand
ACCCTTCTCCTTAGAAAAGTTTCAAGTCATTCATCCATATCGCAGCCCAAATCAGGCATGTCAAATGATTAGGAATACACGGTGTCACGGAGATGGCGGTTTCATGGAGGTGGCTTTTGTAATTTCCTACAAATGATAGTGGTGGCATTCACGCTAACACGAGCTCATGTAATGTTTGCACTCCATGAGGCGAACACGAATTTTTGATGGTTAAAAAATCACTCATCGAGGGCTTTTTGAGAAAAATGCAAAAATTCAAAATGGCGGACTCTGAAATCGAAACTTTTGTAATCTGTTATACCGGTACGAAACTTTCTGTCGCAAGTTTGTCGGAAAAAAATATATAATCTTTTAATTTTCTAATATGCAATACAGAGATGAAATTGCTAATTGTGATAGACATGTGAATGTACTGAGAAATCCTCTTGAGTACACACATTGGATACATATAACATAATTTGTCAGAGTCCGCCATTTTTGAATTTTTGCGTATTTTTTTTCCTCAAAAACATACCCTCGATCGATGATATTTTTAACCATCCCCTGGGTTTCCTCCCGAGATGTGGATAATATATGCTACTATGATGCATGATCACGTGGTATGATCATGGTAAAATAAAATATATACTCATTGGTGTGATAATTTCTCAACGTGAATTAACTTCGAAATAGATTACGCCTATCATTGTGTGCTTTCAATGTTACATCAGAGCTTTCATAATCTACCATTTTTGGCAAAATAAAAAACATAATATTAAGGCGGACGGGAGGTAATGCAAGAAAAATCCATACCATATACTGATGCATGATATCGTCATCAAGGGTTTAATCATTGATAACAGAAAACTTATATTGATGTGATCACATTTGTATTCTTCACATACTTTATTCAAAATGGAGTATCACACACATCATAACATGATCAGCTTTCAGTACACAAACCTTAACTCGTATTTTTCTACAATTTTTGTAGAACAAATTGTACGACGACATGTGTTTTACAAGAAAAACACACTCATGATCCCATGTTAACATGTGGATAAACATTGAAAACGAAAATCATCAGAAAACAGGGTCAAATCGTTCATCACAAACTAACTTGCTACGAAATTACATCAATATACAAATCTAACAATTATAGCTTGGAAATACTAAAATGACAGCTAGGAATCACACGTATCGAAAATATTCAGATATGAACGACGAAATACACTTGAAAAAACTATGCTGTAGGTCCTGATTTGATCTGCGATGAATGAAAAGGAATAAATAAGAAAATGGAAAATTTAAGTCAAAGAACTTCAACGCAACCCCAAAATTCACTAGCCTAGAGCACATTGGAGAATTTTCCACTTTGAATTAAAATTTTATGAAATCATTTTAATATATAATTCATAATAATTTCCTTCCAGAATAATGATACGTGGAATGCAGCCCTGTTTCCGTACAGACCATGTATAAACCCATTCACACATAATATGTTCAGTGCTCTCAAAAACTGAATCTTTTTCAGACTAAATTTGCTAACAAACTTTTGATACGCAGACAGAAATAAGAAAAAAGTAGTTGTTCCGAGTGGATAGTGTTTATTATTAGACTAATATATAGCCTGATAAGTAAAATATACCTATTTGCTCAGGTCTCATAACATTACAGATTTTCTTGACTTTAAATTTAACATGTTGGAAGGTCAAACGTCAAAGAAAGTCAGAATTGTCAATTTGGACTTGATTCAGGTCACTCTCTGGATTACTTTTATTAATGCTGTTATATACTTCTTTCTATTCTTCAGTGTTCTACATTGTTCTACGTGTTGTTTATTCCTACCATTGTCTTCTTGTAGATTTCCATTCATCTGATGCCAAAACCCTTTCTTAGAACTCAACACTTGCTACAGTCTCTTAATAGATAATGATTATTTTCTTCTTCTTCATATTCTTTATTTTTTTGGGTTTCCGAAAATTGTCATATGGTACATTTTAAATTTGATTTACGTTTTACAGCGCTGATTAAAATATGTGTACTGTAGTAAAACAATTCATTTAATTACTACTTTATGAATGTCATTACTCTATGACGAGTGTGACATTAAAGCTGATGTTACAATTCTTTATGTAACTTCAAATATTGATCGATATTCTCGATTGTGTATTTACCCATGCTATTCTCAATGCAAACGCAAAAATTGTCTTTTTAGACTATGACTGAACATGTAAATGATTGATTTACGTTTATGATAGAAAGTAGTTTGAATTACAAGTTGTTCAAAAATTATTGTCTACTTTAGCGTTGTGTAGTCCTTGTCACTTCGCTTTTGCCTCTACACTACAATATGCTTGACTTTGGGTGGACAGAATGAGTGATTTGTTAGATTTATCAGTCATTAATATGAAATTTGTGTAATATTTGCAAATGTTGACGAAATTAAGTAGATTTATTAAACATAGCAATAATGTTAGGGCAATAATTATTCAAATAATGAAGCGTGATAAAAATATTGCAGTCCACTGATAGAAATCAAAATTTTCACGAGATTTCTTAACTTTTATGAGGATATGGTCTGCCGAAGGTATTTGTCGTCGGTATTTGTGTTCCCTAGCTCTTCCAACCATCATTGTGTTTTTCTTTGTAGACTCTAATTGACAACAAACGCGATTTTGATGTAGTTTTTCACATCCACCGCGAAAAGTGAGTGTGGTCAGCAATTAAAATTTGCTCTATATATTTGCTTTTTATTGTTTAAACTATCTCAGTTTGGATCCTCAGGGTCATTCAATTAATGTAACTCCTCAATAATTAGACTTTCGCAACATTTTCGGGGTCATATATTCGCAACACATTCAAGCAAATATTATTGGCGAAAAATTGAATATATAGTGGGGAGCATCGTGAAAATGTGAAGGTCTCTGGAAGGCACAGTTATATTTGTGTTTCAAGATGCAATGTAATTCATTTTTTTAAATCTAATTAATTATCTAGTATAATAACGTTCAAATTACCCGTGAATATGTGGCTTACCATGTGATTCAATGTGTTGCAATACGTCGTGAATTTTCCACTCCTCAGCTGTGTTAAAAAATTTCAATTTCACGGAACGATGTCGCGTCCCATTAGGAAAAGAATAGCAGCTAAATCAAAGATTTCAGTTGACTTTTCAGACACTTATTTTTGTTTTGTTTATGAAAAGTGTCAGAAAGATGAAAAATATTCCACAATCAATTTCAATTCGAGATTTCTTTCGCTAACGACAGAGGAGAAGGAAGATTTGAAAGTGGTGAGTTGATTAAGTAGGCATTTAAGTTGTCGGAAATGTGGACGACCCTTCTAATTTAGACCCGGAGATATCTGTTTCAGCATTCGAATTACGTAGTTTCTGTTAACAAAGATGACAATTTCATAATGTAAGATGTTATTGTATCATGCAATGCCAACTGTAGGTAAGCATATAGTGTAGGTAGGTACCAATTCAGGGTGTTTAATTAACGTGGAAGGTCATGAAAGCGTGACTTTTCGCATAATTAAATATTAATATTCATTTTTCAGTAAATAAGCCTTATTTGCATTGTCTTCCAATTCGCTGACAAGGGTGTGGGATTTATTTTAAAAATCATGAAAATACTTTGGCAATTTTAGTTCCTTATTTGATGCTAATTAAATCAATTTCAAATTTTCTATTTATTTCAGGGGGTAGGAAAAAATGGGGTGATATGGCACCCACCCTCTCTACAGCCCAATTCTTGCGCTGTATTAAAAACTCTAAGTGGTTATTCACACGGCCAGTTGCGTGTGAATATCGTTTCACCCATAGCCAGGCTATTTACACGCTACTTGATGTGAAAATAACAATCTTACTAACTAGTCGTTACTCTTCAATATCTTTAATTCTTATTGGTTATTTAAAATTCTTATAAAAAATAAACGCATCCTATTGGGGCGTGCGGATATTATTTCACAATGGCTTCGACTATTCACACGTAATTTTACGTTTAAATAGCTGTCCCATATTGGCCAAGTTATTTACAGTGCTGGTTGCGTGTAGATAGCGATTAGTTAGCAAGATAGTTGTTTTCACATCAGGTAGTGTATAAATAGTGCTATGGGTGAAACGATATTGAACGTGTGAATAAACCTGGCCTTAAAAACGGATTTTTCAACATTGAAAGTTTGGGATATTTTGTTCCCATCAGCTAAGATCAACCGGTAATACAATTCTCTTAACTTTGTCAATGGAGCATGACATCATAGCAACGAATTTTCAAAATATTTGATATAGAATTCACAAGACGTCAGCTGTTTAGTTTTATAAAGTCGAATAGGGTGATACTGATATGGCACTCAGACAATGGGGTGATATGGCACTACATGTATCTTAATTACTGTCGTCCTGTTGTCAAACTGGCGAGGAAGTATTAACCTCATACAATATATGAGCTAACCTAACCTATTATCTGACACTCGTTACAGTCCATCCCATGCTTGAACCACGTATTAGTCCAATTCTAGATTTGTGTATCTTGAATAGGCCTTAACTGTCTCTTGTTGAGAGAGTGCATCTAAATTGTACTTGTGGAGCATCATCATAACTTTATTATCTACGATATTATCCAAAGAACTAAACTTTTGTTTTTTAAATATGCCTCAAGTCGGTAATTTTCAAATCAATTTGATAATTTTTTTCTTAAATTTGTTTTCTGTGCCTACACAGTAGCATATTGAAATTTTATTGAGTATATGCGAACCAACAGCCTAGATTTGAGTTGTTTACTTGCTTCAAATAACTTACGAAATAATACCGGATACGCAGCATGGCAGTAAGTCCTAACTATCTTATGTTTAGGCCCCTTATGTATGTATGTTTAAACCCCCTATGTTAGAAGTCTATGTATAAGTATTTTGGTGAAATATATAGCCATTGGAGCGTCACAATTCATGAAATTGTAGCATTGTAACACTTCATTCGCAAGTGTATTGAGACCAAACGAGAGTGCCATATCACCCGGGGTGACCCCGTCGATGGGGTGATTTGGCACTTTTTGAACTATTTCTGAAATTCAAATTAGAAGATGTAGAAGGCCGAATCAGATGAAATGAAATCAATCAGCTAAACAGTGAATCATGTAATGGCGAATCACCTAACAAATAGTGAACGATGAACAGAAAACAAATTAACGTAAAAGTATGGATAAGTATTACCCATCAGTAAACTGATATTTCTTGCAATGTTTTTGATGCTATGATTGCACTAAATGTTGTTATTGAATAAACTTCTATGAAAAACTATCCTTGCCCTCCTAGGGGGGCAAGGATAGAAAATATTGCCCTGCGACGTTTTTCATATCATGGCCGATTGCCTTCACAGATTTAGAGGATAATGCTATGCGTTATGATGGATATCGTTTGATATCTGAATGTATTACTCTATAACAAACGACAGGCTGTTATATCGAATTTTAATCGAATTTTCTTATTTTAGGGCGAGATTATCCCGGCGAGATTGTTATGTCGTGGAAACTCGCAACTGATGGCAAGATCTACACATGTTCTGGAATCAGTCATCAGCGACTGTGAGAATACAGATGATATATTGAAGAAAGCTCAGGATAGACTGAAAAGAGATATCTACAGAGATCGAGATGGAGATCTTAAGTCAGTGCGAGGTAATAAAGCCGGATACACCTGCGGGAGACGTTCATGAGCGGATAACTGTGGCTTCTTGTTTTAAAACACTTCAAAAAACATTGTTTTTTTTAGCCTAGTCACAATTATGCTATCATAACTTGTCCGAAAACGATAACAGTACAGCAAATGATGTATAATAAAAATTATATGATGAAACCAATTGTAAATTTACTAATTTTTATTGCTGTATAATTTTTATACTTACTTAGTTGAGTCATGATTCTGTTAGAGAATCCTCATGTTTTGTCAATCGGCATTACTACTAATCGCTTTCACCGCAACAGCGAGCGCATGAATTTAGTAAATTAGTGATAAATGATTTTTAAGGGCATTGCATTTCACAGTAATATCATCGGTTTTTATCTTAGTGATCCATGCAATTTAAAAACTATTGATCTAGTTCCGACGAACAAGTTATGTAAGTGAACCTAAATTATAATCTGAACTCGATGTTGTACGTGAGCCTAAGTTAAGTTAATTTTATCCTTTTTTGTCTTGATACGACTGCCTGCATTAGTAAACATTTAATTTTCTGAAGAGTATCTACCTTCCTACGTTTATACCACTAATTAATAGAAATTACTTGCCGTACCAGTAGGTAATGACAGGGTTGTTGCCGATCATAGAAACATTTTTTTGAAATATCGTGCATTACTGAAATTCTTTTCTTACTGAAAACTTCACTAAACCCTGTTCATGCGTTGTTTGCGTGCACTTTTTATCGTAGAGGAAAAAATATACATTTGATTTGTGATCTTAAATATTATGTATCATGAATTTCTTGTACAATGTTATGGTATGTATATATGTATGTTAAGGTGGATACTGTATTTCCTGTGTTTCTTTTTGTACAAGTGGTTGACGCTGATTTTTTTTGTTAATCTCACAGGTAATAGGCCTTCGTCAGATACTGATGTGCTCGATTCAACCGACGAGAGTGTAGTCCTACAAATAAAATGAGAATATCCAAGAAAAAAAGACGCACCAATCCATCCAAAACTGGTAAGAAACGAAAATTTCAGGGTTTTGATTTCATGCTCATCGAATATTTCCTGTATTTGTATATTAACATTATGAAAATTTATCAGGCGTTCCAAGCAATTTTAAACAACAAGACGGAAAATAAGGTTTCTAAACACAGCTTTTTGATGTTCAGAAATAGTCATTTCCTAACATGTCTCGAGTTTCTGAATCCAATATATTAGTTTAGTCGGTGCACTACTACACACCATTGGTATCAGATTTTGCGTTTTTTTAAAAAAATCGAACAATTTATGGTTACACACGCGGCAAATGTAAACCAAATTTTAGAATGTGACATAGTATATCAACTTTCTTTTTTTAGTGATTATGCAATATCTTAGTTGATAATTTTTTTGAATACTGAGAAACTTTATCTGAAACCCGTGATTTTCAAATCCCTGTTCCTATTTTCTGTCTCATGTTTAATAAAATCAATTTCTTTTGCGACTACTTCAACTGATCAATGTCCATCCTATGTATACTTATATAATATTTGTGCTGAAGCAGAGTTTGACTTAGTTACTGATTCAACTGGAAATATATCAATTCGAAAATGTGTAACACTATTGGTTAACACGAATGTAAACTAATGTTGCACTAACCAGGGTTGCCGCGTGTACATGAATTGTACATGAAAATGAAAAAGTGTACATGAAATTCATGATGTACATGAATTGTACATGATTTTTTAGATTATTGAAATTAATACGTGTACATATCGACAAAAGTTGATCCTTTTTTCATAAAACTTGAATTTAAGAATTTCAAATACGAGCTGTTGTAGCTTTTGAAGGTATGAATATTACTTCTCAAATGAGTCAACAAGATAATTTGAATGTCAGTAAACCTCTTTATATGAACGTAATTGAAATCTTTGGGTCACTTACTACGAGCGTATATTTCATGTACGAAGCAAATATATGTTACATTTTATCCTTGTGCGCAAAACGCACCATATTTTCAGTGATCTAAACAAAAGAATGTCTGCATTACAGATACCATGGATAAGATTGCAAGTGAACAAGCACTAGGCACGTCACTGAAGGCTCGATTAGGACATTCTCGATACTTATCGGTGAGTCTAATGTAATTTACTGAAAGTATTAGCGGTGAGTCCGTCATTATTACAACAAACAATCCACATCAGCTACCATGTATTTTTTATACATGTATATTCTTGCTGGTGAACAAAGTGGAGTAATCACCAAAATTGAAATGCACACGTGTCTAAACTGTCAGGATAAATTCTCAGCATTAAGGAATTAAAATGTTCCTAAGTAATAATACATAAATCATATGTCTGTTTGCATGTATCGAAGAATAATTTGGCACATCCATAGAAACTTCTTTCATATACAATATCAAGTTCCTTCATATTGTATTTTCAGTACCATCAGCCGTAACATCAATGGCAAACCAATCAGAAGAAGACGTGATAGAGACAGGTATCACACAGGTAGACAGAGTTATGACATCGACACCACATGTTCAAGAATCCGAAGCTGGAGGTATGTATGAAAAAACTGTTGTCGCAGTAACCATCTGTCTGAATTTGTTACTTTTTTAGAAACTTTGAAGGAATGCATGAAGAAGAGAATGGATTTGATGGAGCGGAGGCTTACCCATAAGATGAATCGAATGATAGCTGTTTTCAATCAGTCGACATCAGTTACAATCAAGCAGTTCGAAGATGAAGTGAGCACATCATGAAGTGATCTAATTGTTTTTTGAAGAATCGGATGACGGTCTTGTATAAGTATAATCAAGCAAGAAAGACATTGTTGGCCTAGATTAAGACATTAGAGGCATACTTTTGAGTTATTAAGTTATTGTGCATTATTGATGAACGCAAAAGTGTTAAACACCCAAAACCGTTGCATTCTCGAGGTACATCGGAATCACATGACACGTTTTACTTATGATGCCTAAGCCATGAATAGTTATATAAGTGATGTAAAGAAAATTGATATAATAAGCTTTGTTGAAGAAAAGGGATGAGACTTTATCAAGATAGGCTAATTGCATAATCTCATTTTTTCAGGAAATCCTTGGTATAGATGGCAACTTCTCGTTAAGCACAATTATCAGCAACTCACCAAGATACATTCATGCGAGAATATATACGCTTAAAGCATGGAGGTGGATATCTCATATCACACATAGTAGACTCTCATTGCGGATCAAGCTCGCAACGAAGTCAAGCTTCGTTTGATGATTTTTCGGATTTCAAGCGTAAGTGTCGCAGTATTCGCAATTATGTAATGGTATCAGTATACTTGTATATTAATATCACCATGTGATATATTCACGGGGTTTAAGTATTTTGTTAGAAGTTATCGCCTTATGTTCCATACTTCAAATGTAATTATACTTAGCTATTTCATTACTACTGATAATACGTATGACGAATGATAGAATAGTGGCATTAGGAAAATTGCACATTCAGTTGCTAAGTAGACAAACTAATGAAAAGTGAATGAAAGAAGATACATAAAGGCATGACCGTATAAGTCGATTGGTGGTAGGATCACTTTTCGGTAACTAGACGCTGAATGTATTGCTTATGAAATATTTCTGCCAAGGAATTTCTGAATTTTTACTCCATGCTTATTAATAAAATTCTTTACAGTCCTATTCGCACAACGTTTCTCTTCTAAGTATATTTGTGATAAATGTCATCTTTGTATTTCCAGGTGTACTACAGAAATGTTACAACATTGCCCCCGCTCAGTTCGAATCCGTCTGGAAGGAGGTCAAGGCATCTTTGAATCAACTGGCGAGGGACGAGAAGAGAAGATTGTCCAACGAATAGCGAAGAACTTGTTCTTATTTGTTTTCTCATCACTGCTTCCATCATTTCAAAGAACTTGGTATGTTCCCCTACATGAATTTACATCTCCACATAAATAGTTGTACTCACGGTTTACTTAGTTTTGCCACACGTAAGTTCAGTTTTCTTTTGCCTTACAGTGTACAAGATACTTTCTATTTTCTATCGAAAACTCGCATTTACTATCGCATTTTTTACATCACTTTTAAGAGTCGTCATTACTATTTCATTTATTAGCATTGTTTCGCCCGACACAGATATTCTGTAACTTCTGATATTTTTTTACTCAGACATACATTGTTATCATTCGTAATCAATTGTTGTTTAATTGTATTGTTTTTATGTAATTCCATTATACATTGTTAAATCCATACTACGAGTACATTGCTTCACCGGTTAATGGTGTACATGTAATGTTTTATGTATAATGTGTCTCAACTCTCATACGTTACATGAGAAAGTAAAGCTCATTAGTAAGAAAAAACATTTCCAATCAACTTGTATTTGTTTTTCTATGTAAGCATGGGATTACATGTATTGTTCGATTTGGCCGCCATCAGCTTGTTGAAGTGTGGGATTGCATGTATTGTTCGAGTTTATTGTCCTATTTCTCACTATTTGCTTCGTGTGAAGCTTGAATCAAATTTGCTACAGAAATGTTCAGAGGTTTGCTAAGGGGCTGATAAACCTGTGTTTAATATCCATGCCTACGAAATAGTCCCTTATTTTGTTGTGTATAACGTCCCGTTTACTTGAAGAAAGGTGGTTATAAAACAAACAAGAACTTCACGTACCTTTCATATAACTTGCTATATTTCATCCTTTGCATTTCATAATGTACGTACATGTGTGTTTCGTAAGGCGATGCACATGAGCCAATCCGCGTGGTCTGTCACGTTCCTAAATTGTTCAAAGTCTTATACTAGGCGTGCTCAAAGCATTCTAGCATTCAATACAAACAGATATAATTATCATGAATGAGCCAGGTGTTAGGATACCTTAAAAAATGTAGTTGTGATTTTATTTCTGCCATACCTACATGTATTTCTCAGGACTCATTTAAAAAGCGGTCAGTCACGTTCTACTGTGGGGAGTTGGTGAGTACAGAAGACCTAACTACCTTTTTAAGGTACCTTAACACCTGGCTCATTCATGAAATATAAAAGTTCGATGGTTTGAGTGCGCTTGGCATAAGACTTTGCACGATTTTGGAACGTGACTGATCGCGCAGATTGACCCACGTGCAACACATGGCTAAACTAATTATTCTTTCAAAAATGATTTTATTTCAGATGAATGACAACTTCGATGAAACTGTGTCCGATCAAAGCTACAAATTCTCAGAAATTTCAAATTCAGATGGTGAAGATATCGAAGCCGATTGCTTTTCTTCATTTGAAGATAGAGAAGAACAATATTTGTCATCAAACTATTCATCTGTAAGTGAGAAAAGTTTCACTGATTTTGAAATAGGTAGCCATTCATTTGACGGTTTCGATAGTAGCATTGCAGACTATGAAACGCGTGATATAGATCGATTATCCAATGGTGATGAACCTGGTTTGGATAATTTCAATATATTTCAATTCCCTGATCACTCATCCGAATGCTTTGATATTTCCATAAGTGAAGAAATAAGTGATGTACCGTCAGAGCCTTATTCTGAAGAAGCTGGTTCTAAACTATCTCAGGTAGCTGATTATGACACTGATTATGACCGACGAATGTCTAATGAAGGTACTTCTGGGTTGTCTGAAAATAACCGTAATCATTGGGAGAATGAAGATGAAGATTCTGAAGCTTCATTCGATGTTCTGACAACTTTTCATAATATAGAAAGCATCCATATCAAATCTGCTTTGATTCACATTTGGTGCATAGATGTTGGAGTTTCAGAAGCAGCGCTTGATCGATTTCTCAAATTACTGACGATAATACATCCCAATAATAATTGGCCATCCTCGGTGAAGCGTATGATGTCTCTTACACGTCTGTTTTTCAGTGAAGCTGAGGAAATCCATATCTTCTTCACATGTAGTGCTTGTGGCAAGAGTGAATGTTTAAATGATACCCATAATAATCGTAATAAAGTGTTCGTTCCCTCTCTAACAAATCAGTTGTCTCAACTATTATCGACTAAGTTTTCCAAGGTCACCGAGTATGAGTGCATTTTGAGGCGATTCCCTGGGTGTGATGTTCTGTGCAGCAATTATGCCGTGAGGAAAAATCTAATGAGATCTGGAGATTATGTCGTTCATCTTCATTTCTTGGTGTGCGCCGATGGTGCAAGTTTCTTTAAATCTACTAGCGTGTCGTTTTGGCCAATTCAAGCACAGTTACTAAACTTAGCCCCAACTGAGCGGCAGGAATTCTCCAACACCATGCTTTTATACTTAGTGGAATCTGAGAAAAAGCCTGATTTTGATCATGTAATTCCATTATTATTTCAAGCATTACCGTTATCCATGAACTTCGGTGATTATCAAGTTCGTTTGCATTTTTCATTCTTTACAGCAGATCTCCCGGCAATGGCAAACATATGTGGTTTAAGACAATTCAACGGTGCATTCTCATGCCCCAAATGTCTCCATCCTGGAGAGACTGTTCATATTTCATAGAGAGGTCATGTCTGTTGTTTTCCGACTCAGCCAGATGGAGTGGTTCCTCATCGAACTAGTGAAAATTACCTTGAGCATGCAGAGTTTACCCGATCAAGTGGTCAAATCATTTTTGGTGTTAAGAAGAAGGCATCTATTTCAGACGTGATTTCTTTTCCCGATGCTTATATAATAGACCCTATGCACTGCTTATTTGAGGGTCAGGTGAAACAGATATTGTTGAGAATGATTAGCGGTTTGCGGAATGAGTCTTGTCATTTATCACAAGGAGCAACACAATGGATTGAATGAGACAATAACACGTAGCAAGGGTCCGAAGGGGTACAGTATCCCTATGCCTCTATCAAAGCTTAATTCGTGGAAGGCCAAGCACTTCAGGAATTTTTTCATGCATATGGCCATTCCGATTCTTGCGTGTGGTGCGTCAGGAACCGAGCTGAAATTATTTATTATCTCTCTGAGTGTCCTATATAACTTACTATTTCATCACTCTTCATCTTTATTGTCGATTGACTATCTTATTAACATTGTGCTCGATAAGTTACCTAATTTATTCGGAGCTAGAAATATGCGACTAAATTTTCACATGCTTTCACATTTTTTGGACTCTTATCGAGAATTCGGACCAATTTCTAATGTTTCAATGTTTGGTTTCGAAAGTGCCATAGGAAAATTCTACTACTAAAGCGACTACTAAAGGGAGCTCGAGGTTATGGTTGGCAACTAGTCTCAAAATTCATGATCTCTCGACAGCTGAATGCGTTTCTGACTTCTCTGACTTCCGCTAATGTCTAAGCGGCGTTGGCAACTATTTCAATCAACTCAGAGGAAACAGGAATGTTATATAATACTTGGGAAGATGACCAAAAGAGGAAGACTGTCAACTCGTATGTATTGCGAAGGGATGGTAAGGTAGGGAAAATTATTGAAATTACTGGTGACAGGGTCACTATGTATTTGTTGAAACCTGTACTGTCGGGTATTTCATTAAGTCTACAAGAAGCTTCGTATGCGCAAAATGAGCAGGAATGGATGCAAAGGCTTCAGGAAATAGTAAGGACGCATTCTCTCATTTTTTGCAACGTATACAACATAACAAGGTATGAAAATAGAGATACCGTATGCATTAAGGAAATAATCGCACCTCTAATGATGGTTCCGGCACGACTGATGAGCGATAGGAATGTTTACTTCCTGATTCCTATCTATGATTATATGCACGACTGATGTACAATGCACGACTGATGTACAATGCTCATATTCCATCTGTCCGCCAATCCATGTGATGAAATTTCTTGTAATACGTGCCACCTAGCAGTCCATGTCAATAGGTGAGTCACCAAGAATTTATTAATTTTCGCAAATATCATTTTGTTTGTGCTTTTACAGTGGGTCGCTTGTAAACTCGTGTCCTTGAGTCAATTATTAGTCCATTCCTAGGTATCCATCGGTAAGTTTCATTAACAGTTATACATTTTCTTGGATATAGGTGTAGTTTTCTTAAATGTCCTTTTATAGAGGCTAATTGGTGAATTCTCTACTTTTCATGTCGCTCACATGTCCTATTCTGTAAATTTCTTGGTGACGACATAAATGATTGGTTCATCGACATAAATTGATTGATCATCTGTTTTTTTTTATTTCTTAGATCCGACTTATGGAGTGCCTCACTAAGCCCCGTGCGGCAACAGGTGAGTCTTCAAAAAATGTAATGATCATTTTGTTTTATTTCACATACTATTGCAGTAACCGCACCCTCGCGCCGACTCTACATCCATTCCGATTTGTCTATTGGTGAGTTTCTGCTAAATTTGATTGATTGATGATCATAAATATAATTTTGTCTGACACACTTTTGCAGTGCCTGTTTGAGAACTCCGTGCCCTTTCGTCAACTTAAGGCCCATTACCATGCATCAATGAGTGAGTTAAAAAAATTATATGATCTTATCAGTCATTTTGTTTTATTTCACATACTATTGCAGTAACCGCACCCTCGCGCCGACTCTACATCCATTCCGATTTGTCTATCGTGAGTTTCTGCTAAATTTGATTGATTGATGATCATAAATATAATTTTGTCTGACATACTTTTGCAGTGCCTGTTTGAGAACTCCGTGCCCTTTCGTCAACTTAAGGCCCATTACCATGCATCAATGAGTTAGTTAAAAAAATTATATGATCTTATCAGTCATTTTGTTTTATTTCACATACTATTGCAGTAACCGCACCCTCGCGCCGACTCTACATCCATTCCGATTTGTCTATCGGTGAGTTTCTGCTAAATTTGATTGATTGATGATCATAAATATAATTTTGTCTGACATACTTTTGCAGTGCCTGTTTGAGAACTCCGTGCCCTTTCGTCAACTTAAGGCTCATTATCGCACGTCTGTATTGACGAGTCTTCAAAAGCAAAACAGTGGGTCATTTATGGAATTTTCATCATGTCAAACTACAGGTCCATAACGGTTATCGTGTCGCTTAAGAGGCAGTAATAATCAATCATTAATTGTGCCGTGCGGATGCATTTGTGTTTACTTTCATCGCAGTGATACATATTTCTGAGCATGGAGCTGGAAATGACAATGTGTCATCTATTGATCCCAGTTAATTGGATTTCATGGTTATTTGTGAATTGATGTTATCTACGACCAATGTTTCGATGACATACTTCACAGAAATGTAATGTGACAATAACTTCTTATATGTTCGTTTTTATATCATACTTCACATATCGATGTTGAATTGGTTGGTTGCCTATAACTTGTACAACAGCGTTCTCAATGTCGGATGTTAGTGGTCTCTGAAGTTAAAAGTTATAGATAGCCAGCTGCACACTAAATAGAAAAGCAATCGATCTGAAATGTTATTCAGTGTATTGCTGATCAGTTCTAGCACACCGGTGAATTATTGTGTAACTTCTTCGAGTGATTTGTCATCTTACTGTCATGCTTTGTGATGTTTTGAGTTTTAGTGTGGAATGATCTATTGTGTCATGTAATAACAAATACTCAATTTTGTGCTGTTCACATCTATCTGCATTGACCGAAACCGGTATTTTCATGTCGTTTTAGGAATCAACCAGCTTCTGTATTTTATTTGAATAGAGTATATGTGCACAACATCATGTTCGAATATTATTTTTGTCTATCAGGATTGATCGCATTTGATGTATATTGAGGAAAGTTTTCCGTTATGATAGTGAAGATAATTAACTGCTTGCATTGTAAATCATGAGGCAAAAAATCGATCAGCCGAATGTCAGCGAAATATAGTACAAATTACCATTCACCATCAAAATGTAGTTGAAAATTACCATTACAAAAATTACATTACATTAAACATAACATTAAAATTAGACTCATTTGTCACCAATTGGTCATTCTGCGTTTAGAGATTGTGCAGAACTAGTGACATCGAGGCTACATTTGTCTTTCAACACCTACATTTTCATCAGCACAATGCTGTAGAGCGACTTACAACTAGAAAAAATCACATGTTTGATAGACAACTTAGTAATAATTGCTGTTCCCGTGATCGATGTGCTATTCGTTTAATAATTTTACTTCTATCTTGTGAATCAATCGAATGAGCGAAAACTTATTTCGCTTCTAATGTTTCACCTTATTGTCACCTTTTGATTTACAGTGCAGCATAAATGAAATAGGAATGGGAGCTTTTCAAAAAAAAAAATTGTTATTCTGCAGAGTATCATGAAATATGGTCATCTAAATTATGTCAAATTCAATCAATCCTCCTGCATTCTAATGTTGTCACACCTTGTGTACCATACACCATTCTATAGCTTTCAAATGAGTCATAATGCACTCGTATCTTTTATCGTGCTTTTTGGACAGGGTGAATATTTAAAAGCTGTAGTTTTTTAGTAGTCAACTTAGGCACGATAGTGAATAAAGTGTGAGGAGAAAGCTTATAATGGCTAAGAACTGAAAATCAAGTTTTCAATAAGAAATGGCTGATTTTATGATAAATTAATGATATCACCATTTCTCTATAATTAAATGTTGACGAACAACAAATCAAAACTCAGTAAATATACTTTCTTTCTCTTTAAACTTGGATTAATTATCATATTTCCCTTACAAAAATAAAGATTTCTACTTTGAGAGATTCTAGATTTGATCATATATACTGTCCAATAATATTGAAAAACTGCGGGGAAAAGTGTAGGCTATGGCGCACTGGTGTGTGATAATATTGGAATTCTGAAAAATCGATTGAATTAAATGATCCGCCTTTTATGATCGATTGTGTAGCCAGATCTAAAGCATTCTCTTAAATTTGTGATAATAACTGCCATGCAGTGATCCCAAAACGGTTTCTCAGGTCAGATCTTTCAAACCACGGATATACATTTGATGAACCATGCATGTCAGTGGATGATCAGACATGTACATGAATGCAACACGGATGACCATAGATGATCAGACATGGGCATGGATGATCAGACATGGGCATGGATGATCTTATATGTACATGTGTAATTTATGGATGAACATGGATAAAAATCATGCATGATTATCCATTTTTGGGAAACTAGGGTCAAAATCGTAATCTAGTGGTCAAATTACATGGGTATGCATGGAGAAATCCCTTAGGAAATTGATATGGAAGTGTGTAGAGCGCAGTTTCGATTTCAGAGTCCGCCATTTTGAATTTTTGCGTTTTTCTCAAAAAGCCCTCGATCAATGATTTTCTTACTATGAAAATCGTAATCTAGAGGTCAAATTACATGGGTATACATGGAGAAATCCCTTAGGAAATTGATATGGAAGTAATAGCGGATACGGCGTGTTGAGGCAGACGCATAAGTTATTCACGAATTTTTAAATGAAAACCAATCTGCCAAATTAGTGGTTTAATCGCAATTTAATCACTAATCGCGATTAAGCCACTAATTTGGCAGATTGGTTTTCATTTAAAAATTCGTGATATGGAAGTGTGTAGAGCGCAGTTTCGATTTCAGAGTCCGCCATTTTGAATTTTTGCGTTTTTCTCAAAAAGCCCTCGATCAATGATTTTCTTACTATGAAAATCGTAATCTAGAGGTCAAATTACATGGGTTAGAGTTGAAAAATCATTTAGGAAATTTCAAAAATGAAACCGCCATTTCCGTGACACCGTGAATATTGCGTCACCTCACTTTCTCGAAACTCTCAAACGGCCATTGCGAACTCAGACAGACAAAAGCTTCCATCACTTCAGACAACTAGATTCCATTGAGAATGCAAGTGACATAATCATGACATAATTCAAAACCGAATGAAATTTTGTTTACAACTTATCTGGATCAACACTTTGATCTGGCTATGCAGATGTCTAGACACCATAGATATTGAAAGCCTGAAACTGACCTTGTTAGCGACAGAAGATGTAAACATCTTTTCAACAATCAACAGACACAGAAAATTATGCTATGAAGTTGGGAAATCATAATTTGTCTAAAAGTGCACCGACTTTGACGAACAATGCATCAAAAGAATGTTCAGAGAAAGCCCTTTCACCTTGTTGTTGATTGTTTGCAAATTGAAATTTTGAGATTCCTAAAAGTGGCGATTTCCACATTTTCACCTCTGTCCACCTTAAACAATGACGGATACAAATTGTACAGGGGCTCATTGAAAAGCTGAGAACTGAAGCTGTTAAATGGTGTATAGCTTATGAATGTAAAATGCGATTGAAAGACAGATGGTCCGTTTTTTATGATCAACTCTTTAGATGAGGGTCCATTTCTATGGTTAGTAGAATGTTAATGCGAGGTTGATAGTTGATTTGACATCGAAATTAATTGATCTTGGCTAAAAAAGATTTGGGATTTGTCGCCACTAAAAATATATTAGGGAAATGGGGAATTTCTACACTTGATATTATGTTTTGCATTGAATTTTGTGATTCATAACAACACGCATCGCGAGTGGTTGTGCATCAGCGTTGCTCTCGTCGGAATAAGTGTTTTTTTGGATTATCTCCGGTTATATTGTGTGGAAATTCGTCGCTCTTTCTCTCATCAGTGCGCCTCAGTGTTTCTCGTGTTAATATCCTCGTCGTTTTGTGGAATATCGTCGTCCATCGGTGGAAATATCCCTCATCGTCATTGTGAACTGAATTCCACGATGATCTTCAGTGAGGTGTCTGTGTTCCGGGTCAGAGGGTTGGATCGATAACAAGTGCATGAAACACAACAGAAAATTCTTGGTCTTTGATCCAGTATGCCTTTTGGTTGTCATCAATTTCACGAAGTTGGTTGGTGTTGTGGTATCATCTCTGCCTGACCATCTGAAGGTTGTAAGTTCGAACCCTGCTGCATCCATTTTGGTCGAGTAATTATTTTCTTGCCGGATGAGTAGCATGGATTTATCAAAGAATGAAGTCTCTTTTCATGATGTGCGTCGTCTATCAAGTGGACAGTTGAATAAATTGTCCAAAAGACAGTTATCGGAAGCCTTGCGTGATGCGATTCAAATGGTTGAGAGTGACTCAACCAGATCACGAAAGCCAAATTGCGAATTTGGAACCATCTTGCAGGGCATCAATGATAAGCTTGATCGAGTACTTGATGACAATCGTAAACTGCATGAGAAAATAAAGACTTTGGAGCGAGTAATTGAAACGCAAGGCAATCAAATCGAAGCTCATGCAAGAATTCATAGAACAAAGAACCTGATAGTTAACGGTGTTGCTGAAGGATCAAATATTGAAAAACAGTAAAGGAGATCTTCGAAGAAATTAAGGTGGATGTTGACATTGATGATGACGTGGTATCCTTACAACGATTGGGGAAGCAACAACAAAATAAGAAACGCCCAATTCGAATTGTAATGAAGGACATTGCACTACGCAATAGCATCCTTAAGTCATCGAAAGCCTTGCGGGAGTCGGATGATTTTAAGGATATCTGCATAAACGGGGATCTTACACCATTACAACAACGAGAATTCCAGCGATTGCTGAAGAGGAGAAATGAAGAGAGGAAAAAGCCTGAAAATGTAGGAAAAGATATTCGTATACAAAAAGGACAATTATTTGTGGATGGACGTCGTATCGATAACCTGAAAGAAAACTTTTAATGTCGGATTTTATGAATGTTTATGATAGGAAAAGCACCAACACGAAGCTCCCGGTTATTGCCTTGACGAATGTTCGTTCTATTATAAAGAAAATTGATGAATTAGCACTGGTAGCTACAGTAAAGAATGTCGACATATTATGTGTTACGGAAACGTGGTTAACAGATGAAATTGTTGCTATTCCTGACTATGATATTTGCAGATCCGATCGGAAAGTGAGACGTGGCGGTGGTGCCGCTATATATATTAGAAAAAAGTTATCTTTTACAGATATTACTGTTAACTATACCATCGATTCCTGTGTGGAACACGTAATTGTTCATCTTCATACCCTCGACGCTATATTGATTTGCTTGTATATTCCTCCTTCTAGACCTGCCCATACATTAGAAAATATTCATCAGAATGTATGCATGATTATCGATGTCTGCTTAGAAAATAATCCTCATGTAACCTTTATTATCGCAGGTGATTTCAATCAGTTTCCTATTCATGACCTATGTGTTGAGTTGAATGCGACTAATGTTGTAACGAAAGAAACTCGAGGGGACAGCACTCTGGATTATGTCTTGTTTTCAGAGGCTTTGTCTGATTACTATAAATGTGAAAATGTTACGTATGATTGTCCAATCAGTTCATCTGACCATGTTTTTATCACTGTAAATCCCATGAACAAGTTAGCTTCATCTCAGGCTAATCATGAATGCCTTGTATACGATTTTCGTATGTCTAATCTAGATAAACTGGCTTCATCTATCATAAACTATGATTGGACTGATTTCCATAATCAAGAGGACGTCGATGAGCAATGGACTATTTTTGAGAAGGCATTGAGTTCACTTGTTGAAGACTGCATCCCGCATGATAAAGTTATTATTGATAACAAAGACAAATCTTGGATGACACAACTCACAAAACTTCTTATTGAAAAACGCTGGAGGGCATTTAGAATGAAAAGATGGACTGAATACAATCATCTAAAAGAAATGGTAAAACAAGAAATCAGGAATGCAAAACAATTGTGGGCAAGGAAATTATGCACAAAACCAAGAGGGGTCTGGAATTTACTTCGGACTTATAAGAAAGAAAAAGAAAATGCAATTGAAAAGTTAATCAAAAATGGAAGAGCTGATTTGACTTTAAAGGAACTCTTCGAGCTGTTCTCAAAAGCAACACCAGGAGTTAGTGATGATATCGATCCTCAAGTCCTTCATGACGATGGTTTGAATATCGAAATAACTGAGCTTGAGGTTTTCCAATTACTCAGAAAACAATCGTGCTCAAAATCATCTGGCATCCCTTCAATCCCCACAAAAGTGTTTGTCCTTTTAGCTGATGTTCTCGCAGGTTTCCTAACCAAGATGTTTTGTACTTCTATTATAACAAGAAAAGTGCCTGTGGGCTGGAAGATGGGCTCAATAACACCAATTCCTAAATTCAACCCACCTGATATCAATCAACTGCGACAAATCACAGTTCTGCCATTGCCAGGCAAGATCTTAGAACGCATTATTCTCCAAAATATGAAGGGCAAATTTTTGGAAACGAGTGGTGACCAACAACATGGGTTCAAAGAAAACGCATCAACTACCACAGCTCTAATAGAATTTCATGATGCAATCACAAAGAATTTCGACTCAAAGGATTGTAAAGGATCGGTAGTGCTTGCCTTTGATCTCTCCAAGGCCTATGATCGATTAAGTCACACGAAAGTCATTGCCAAAATGAATTTGTTTGGGTTCCCTCAAGGATTTTTGATATGGCTGTCAAACTATTTCACAGATCGAGTATCAAGAATTAAGCTATGTGGTTTGTTCTCTGATTGCTTCCGCGTTACCACAGGAGTGGCACAGGGGTCAATTTTGTCCCCTTACATTTTTTCTACGTTTGTGTCAGACCTTGCCAGCAACAGAAGCGATACATTAGTAATCCAATACGCAGATGACATTACATTCATTTTGCCCATTGACGCAGATTCGAGACACGATATGGAAATTTATGTCAAAGAAGAAATCTGCATCGTCGAAAACTGGTGTACATCAAATGAACTTGTACTGAATAAAACAAAAAGTCAGATGATTTGCTTCACGAATACCTGTGTTGACTTGCCAGAGGTAAGCCTATTGCCAATGGTTGAATCAGTAACTATTTTGGGAGTTACTTTTAGAAAGGATCTGTCATGAAGTGATCATTTGAATGTGGTATCTAACGCCGTGAAGAAACGTTTCCACCTCTTACGAAAGTTACGTCCCATGTTAAATAAGACAGAGCTATACCTCATTTACACCAGTTGTATTCGCAGTGTAATGGAATACGCCTCGCCTTCTTTTGTTGGTTTGAATGCCTGTTTATCACATAAATTAGAGAAGCTGGATCGACGCGCTCATCGTATAATGTTTTGTGAAATGAACTCAGACTGTGATTGCGAAGAAGACAACATTATAAAGCGGCGTTATCGTAGTGGTATAAAACTTTTTAGAAAAGCAGCAAACATTCCTTCGCACCCTCTGCATAGCCTTGTTCCTGCATTACACAGATTCTCAAAAACTGTCATTATACCGTACAGTCGGACCAAAGTTCGCCATGACTCTTTCATTCCTTTCGTGTATAGTTTGGAAAATTACCTTTGATGTACATGTAAATCCGTTTCTTTTGATTAACTTGTCTTTTCATATGCTCGCTTTTTTGTGTATACCCTTGAAAGTTGCATGTTCTGTATCTGATTTTCATTTTGATAAATATACGCTTCCTATCCTATTTATGCACGTGCTCATCAATTAACTCCTAAAGAAGGACCATTGACCACAGCATATTTGCGTGTGAGCTTTGCAATGGAATGCTTAACTCGCTCATTTCTCATTCAAAATCTCTCAACCATATTTTAAAATGGCTCTTGTTATTGGATGTAATGGCAGTTATTCAGGTCTGTTTCCATTTTTCAACTGAGAATGCAACTCAATATTTAATTATTCTATTGTTGAAAATAAGGGATTGGTCATCTTCATGATTGTTTTAGAGGAAATCCCCGAGCCTGATGTTGGCAAACAGTGAAAAACCAGTTTCATCCCTAATCCGAGTACTTTCGGTGCGCTCCGCGCATCATCTTCAGAGAAACTGATACAAGCAGATGAACAGGGCTCAGACATGCATTGCAGTGAACATCAAAATGATAAGCCACAAGTCATAATAACAATACCGAAGACAGAAAAACCAGCGAAAGCACACTATTAAAAAATTCAAAAGTAAGTAGCTAGCTAAAAGTCGAAAAAGATACGAAAGAAAAAGAAAACTATTTATAACGAAGCTATTTGTCCAGGACTCTGTCCCAAGCAGAACCCAAGTCGTGGTTGATTTGGTTGTCCCCGCCAAGTCTCTTCCTCCAGATTGCCCCTTTGACTAGTCTTCTTCTCCACCCACTCTCTTTGCTCAACACTGCAGTACTGGAGAAATCGATGTTGTGGTCACTTTTAAAAGTGTTGTGGTTTCACTTTCGCTGACCACAAGAGCTACCCGCATCTGCTCTGCCGAAAAGTTATCTCAGGAGAAGAGGTTTGTCAACAACACGCTCCTATGCAACGGCTACAACCATGAAGAGATCAAGGCTGGTTGGATGGATCGCACAAATGAAAGATCAGAGACTTCTTCGCGTCGCATGAGTTTGCCTTACATCAGAGGGGTGTCAGAGCGGCTGTCAGCAGTTCTCCAGGTTGCCGGAGTTAAGGTCAGCATGAAGCCAATGAGAACCTTACGATCTTCTCTCGTGAGCAAACGCCCGCATCCTCCGAAGCAGTATGGGGTGATCTACTGTATTCCTTCAACTGTTCTGAGTGCGATTGGGTCTACGTTGGTCAGTCTGGAAGAATCGTGGAGGACAGACAGAAGGAGCATAAGCGTGCCATGATGAATGTGGAGGTGGATCGATCAGAAGTGGCCAAACACACTTTTGAAAGTGACCACAACATCGATTTCTCCAGTACTGCAGTGTTGAGCAAAGAGAGTGGGTGGAGAAGAAGACTAGTCAAAGGGGCAATCTGGAGGAAGAGACTTGGCGGGGACAACCAAATCAACCACGACTTGGGTTCTGCTTGGGACAGAGTCCTGGCCAAATAGCTTCGTTATACATAGTTTTCTTTTTCTTTCGTATCTTTTTCGACTTTTAGCTAGCTACTTACTTTTGAATTTTTTAATAGTGTGCTTTCGCTGGTTTTTCTGTCTTCGGTATTGTTATTATGACTTGTGGCTTATCATTTTGATGTTCACTGCAATGCATGTCTGAGCCCTGTTCATCTGCTTGTATCAGTTTCTCTGAAGATGATGCGCGGAGCGCACCGAAAGTACTCGGATTAGGGATGAAACTGGTTTTTCACTGTTTACCAACATCAGGCTCGGGGATTTCCTCTAAAACAATCATTTAATTATTCTACTTAACAAAACAGCATTTGTCAATTATTGCTGGCGTAATAACTTAAACGATTTGCAAGCAGTGTGTTTAAAGTGATATTTAATGAATGACCATCGAAATTTCACAAACTTGCTAATTCCAAATCTCAAGGGCTATTGTTCCTAGCATATATGCGTGTCAACTTTGTTATGGTTTGTATCTGCTCTAACTCCCCAATTCTAATTCTCTCATTCAAAATTTGAAATTCTCAATTTTAGTGAATGAAGCAATTAAAAGATATCTTGTAAATTATTGCCTTCGAATGAGATTATGGAGATTAACGCTACTATAAGACTTTCAGCTTCTCCGTATTTTATCAATCCAAATGTCATCAAGTTTGGTCAAATTGGAATATCAAAAATGTGTCCTTCTTCTTGAAAATAGAGAATCATTGTCATATGCAATTTCTTATAAAATTAAGCATCTTGATCAATTCAAAATACTTACAGACCATTAAAAAGGTGCATCTGAAGTCATGATTAACACATTAATTCATCCATAATGTATCTGTGCCATATATACCTAAACAATTGCAATATACTTCTAAAACTACTCACAAAAGCAATATGAGTCATCATGTCTCTTAGAGTAAGTTTGGTGTATTCATACATTTTTATGAGCAGCTTCTTCATTTCTTCTCAAAGCTTTGTAACTAAAATGGCAAAATAAAAATATCTGTCTCTGGTCAATTCCGTTAAATCCCATTTCAATCAAATATGTTCCCAATATTGTCTTCAGAAGTTTTCATGTGGTAATGATGTAAACACATCGCTAATGAAGTTAATCTATCATCAATTTCCACTGATACTCAAAACAGTGGAATTCAAATTTTAAACTGCTGCTTATGACAATAAGGTGACCGTTTTGGTGACATCATTGGAATGACCATACGGTTACATGGCAAACTTGGGAGCGATTGAATAATGTGTTATTCATTCAATCAGCCCTAAATTCGACATTGAAGAAATAGTTGGAAAGAGAAATAAAGAAAATTGGATTCAAAATGAAAGTTATAGAAGCAGCAATAGATAGCGCAGACAAATCCAATGGGATGTATACTGAAGCTTTCGGAAAAAATGAATTTTTTCTGTGTTTTCTTTGATTAAATGAGAAGTAGGCCTACTAGAGCCATAATTCCTGGCATGGAATGTCTTCAGATCATTTCCTATCATGCGTAGGACCGATTATTGGCGTCGTAGGACACATTTTGACAACCCTCTAAAATTTTCCATATTCCGATGGATAACACTACAAAATTTCAGAGTTTCTACATATTTCGAGTATATTCTTTCAAATGGTGGCACTTTGCATGATTCGAAGACCTTCATAACAAAAAGTTTAATTGAAAATTTGTATTTTCAAATTTTTCCATTTTTTGTGAATCTATGTATATATTTTGACTCTTCAAAAATTGCTCATCACAACTTAAGTATTTCTTAAAACTTCTACTCAAGCATATCTATATGTTGTTATAAGTATAATTTTCTACGTTAATTTTAGTGCTATAGGTAAATAACAATTTGAAATTTGAGCGTCAAAAAATGTCTTTTCATGTATTATTGCATTGTTCTATCTTTACAAATGTCTCGTTCTAATGACCTATTCGTCATAGAGGAAAGGGTTATGATACATTCCGAATGGAATCTTTCGGATGGTGATATATATTTTGCATTATTCTGTGGGTTTCATATCTGACAAATTCACATCAAAACTTCATATAAAACTTTCACACCTGCATGCACATGTAGGCCTATACTATATTTGTTTATTACATATACATGTGCAATATAGGCCTACATGCACTATCTCTGGGAGATAAGATGAATATGAATGTTAACAATCTTGAATTGCAAATGCATAGATATCATGTAAATATGAAACATTATATCAATAATCAATGCTCCGCTAAATGAAAACCATCAATTTTCTGAAAATTACTTTGAAAATGACCTTTAAAACTGATATTGCAGTACGTCAGTTTGCCCAAACTTTTACTGAAACTTCTGCAAACTAAAAGTCACAAAAAATTAATCTTCAATCTGACTTATTTCAGGAGATACAAAAAGGGTTAGGATGCTGACAGCATAAAAAGCTACATTAGCCCTGAAATGTACATGACTGCATGACCTCAAGACATTCCATGACAAAAAAATACAGCTCTATGTTGAATGCTCCTCGCCAAATTAGAAAAAACAGAGAAATCTTATTAATAACGAAAACTGCTTCACAAGCTCGCAAGAGACGAGGATCTATGCGTTGCGGAACCGCAGAAAGTACAACTGTTCCACCAATCTCATGTTTCAGGCATATTGTGCCCTCATTCTATCTGCAATGTCATGTGCGCACCCATGCTTCTGCAATATCCCAAAGTGCCTGGAAGACAAATTCACAAGATTCCAGGGAAGATGTTTTCGAGTTATTTTCGAGCTTCCACAGGAACATTCTCAATTCCGAGAAAATTCGTCATAAGTTGCTGGAGGCCGGTATTCAGACCAACCGCGTTTTCCCAGCGATTCTGCACATGATCTCGGCACAAGAAATTCGCCAAAGAAAGCATCATGTACCGTTTTCCAGATCTGTTTCGGTCGTCAGACCAATTGGGAGCTAGAAAAGACAGGAGAGTAGCAATGTTGGTGGCAGTGACATCGAGCAGATTTTGTAAATGGACTATTGGCCAGCGAAGAATCTTACTTCGTGTCCTATAGCGCTCGGCTATTTTGTCAACAACATCCACACGTCAGTTTGTCTCATTATGGTCCATGATGATAATTGGTTCCGTGTTGTCCATATCTAAGACACTCTTATCAGGGTGCATTGTTGAGAGCATCAGAACATTCTTCGTTTGCTTTGCCTGGTAACTCACCATTGTGCATTGCTTATGTATAATTGGCTTGTAATCTGCCTATATTTGAAGATGAAGAACTGAATAAAATTTTTTCAAGTTTCAAATGAATCAGTTGACAAAGTCACGGAATGAAAATAACTGAGGGTCAGCATTTAAAACAAAATGAAATTTAAACAAATGCTTATGGGTGGCAGTTTCAAAGTTAGTTTTTAATGAAATTTGCTTCATGAAGAACAAATAAGGCTATTTTCAATCGATAACACAAGTATAATGGTCAGTTTTGATATCGTTAATCTTCTTGGATCGATGCCATCGAAAGACGCGATTGAAATGACGATAGAATTTCTGAGGAATGATCTGAATCGGCGTATCAAATTACCATTGCAATCAATTCCAAAAGTCTTGCATCTGTGCACCAGTGTGAATTATTTCTGCTGTCTTTCGGGTTTCTATGGAACTTCGACTTGTCCTATGGGATCGCCATTGTCGCTTATCTTGTGCGAGATATTTCTGCAGTGCTTTGAAAATATGGCAGGCATTACGAGCATTCTCGCATCGACCCCTGATGTAGTTGCGTTGTCCATGATACCTTTGTGGCATGGATGCGGAGTCGGAGTCCCGGAGTCCTATCATTTTTGCTGGAGTCGGAGTCCTGTCAAATGGTAGGACTCCGGCCAATACCTAGACCCGAAATATAATACAAACAACTTATTTGTCCTCGTGCATAGCTGTCACTGTCTTGATATCAACTTTCTCCGTCAAACAAAAGTACAGAGACACTGCTGCATGCAAAACTTGCAATAGTTAAGGGAATGAACCGTGATAGTCAGAAAAGGATTGTCTTTTCACTCGGTGATTTAGTAGAGAACACAAGCCTTCCTGGCCTCGATCACTCCTACTCGCCAAGGGTAACATCAGAGACAAAAATGAAATACTAGTTTGTTTGAGAACATTACCTCTTACCCTCACGTTAATCGTGTGTGATATCTCCTCCAAAGCGCATGTAAAAATCGAAAGTGTGCTCATATTTTTTGGAGAAGGATGGGGATTTTACTGCCTGGTAGAGACTAGAGAAAAACCGTGTGGAGAACACATAAAAAAGATGGGAGGAGCCGAGTCGTATGCATCCAACTTAAAGCGACATTTGATAAACTTTCATCGAAAATGATTGATAATTGATGCAGCAATGATCACTAAAGATAAGACTATAATGATCTATGATGTACATGTAGGTTACCAGTTTTTTTAAAAAACTAGGCTATATATATACTTGTCGGAGTCAGAGTCGGAGTCCTATCAACCCCCGGAGTCGGAGTCCTATCAAAATGATAGGAATCCGCGTCCCTGCTTTGTGGCTATGGATCCGGAATATATCACTACATTCCTGCCTCATCTCAATGGTATTCATGAAGACATCAATGTCATTTCTGAAAGTGAGAGAGATCGGTGTTTGCCAATGCTGGATGTTGAAAGTTCCAGTGGCACCAATGGTCTTCATTTCAAAGTTTATCGGAACCTACAAGTACCAACGCTTGCCTGCATTATTCATCCAACCATCCGAATCACGTGAAGTTTGGTGTTGTAAGCTGTTTCGTGAGGAGAGCGACAGAGGTGTGCGATGATGATCGGTTGGACAGTGAACTCAGATTTTTGCAGAAAATATTCAACAGAAATGGATATCCTACGCAATCTGTATGGAAGTCTTGGAGGAGTATTGTGAATCCTAAAGTACGCACTGAAAGTAATAATGAAAGCAGAGGCATTGCAGTCTTGCCCTTCGTAAAAGGTATCAGTGATAAACTCCGTCGCATTTTATCTCAATATGATATCAAAACTGTATTTAAACCCAGTCCAAGCATGAAAGATCAATTACTGAAAGTGATGAAAATTAGTGACGATAAGAGCAACACAATCTACGAAGTCAATTGCAAAGATTGTGATCATTTTTACATTGGTGAGTCAAGCAGGAAATTGAGTACAAGAATTAACGAACATAAACGTGACACCAAGAACATTAACTTTTCATCAGCAGTTTCGGAACATACTCATACGAATAGCCATGGACCAAACTTCGAAGCATTACCAATCGTACGGGAGTCGAATACATTCAGAAGAAAAGTCAAGGAATCAATTTATATATATTCAAGCAGTCATAGTGTGTACCACAGAGTTAGATTCATCTGCGCGCGCTTCGGTTTCCTAGAAAGGAAGGATTGTATCTAACCTTAGTATCGAAGTGGCATACCATAGAATTAGACAACTTGCTCCTTCTTGAATGGACAATTCGTGTATCGCTTGCTATTGGAAATGACAAACAATAAGCTGTCAGCAGATGGCAACAGAGCCAGTGAGAGATGCGTGCGTGCTGTGATATCACTTCGCACACACCAAAACACACATCGCTGACTGGTGTCATGCGATTCAGTGTCGTGCATGCACTATGCTGAGAGGAATTCTGAGAAGACGATGGTGAAATCACCAAGTGAACTATTTTTCGTACGCCTGCTATTTTTTTTTAATAATGATCGGAAGGGCCAACATTATGGAGAAAACTTGTGCGAAATGATCTGAATTCTTCGAATCTGAAGGAGTTGTGGCAATCAAAGCACTTTGCTGGAACTCACATTAATCCGCAAGCGACGCACGACTTTTTTCCTATCTTTGTATGGTATTAGGAATTCATTTTTGCCCACTTAATAAGTTCCGCGAGTGCTGTCAATTTCCAATAAATCACACTTCTAGCAAAACGAAGCAGATGAACAAAATCTTTAATTATGTGATAAGAACGAATGCGGATGCTCTTGCTTTTGATAAATTTGGTTTGTGATTTTATAAAAATGATAATTAAGGTTATTTACCTGTTTCGTAGTGATTCTCTGCTTTGTGGTCTTTGAAACAATTTCGAGTTATTTTTGGCCATGTCGTTCGGATTGATAAAAGAATCTTTTGTTTTACATTATCGCTTTTATGCAGAACAAAATGTCGGGCAAAATAAAGTTCTTGTTTTATATTGCACTTGCCCATAAAGCTATTACGCAAAAATTTTTTGGTTGATTTTGCCTTGACGCATGGCTCTTCTTCTTCTTCAACCAAACTGAAATGTTCTGCATATATTTTTTGCATGTTCTTATCTTTAAATCTGAGAATATAATTATACAGTCCTATTCAGGGTTGTCGTCCTACTTTTAGGGCAGGCTGAAAATTTAGGTCACGTTTATGCCGACTCACCCTGTGGGAACGAATCTTGAGAAAAACTGGCGGATGTCAGCTGCAGAATATCATGCCACAGTTCAGTCATATTTGGCTTCGACTCAGTGTATGCACCAAACAGTGAGAAATGCCGAGGAGAGGATGTGAAATCATCAAGTGAACTAATTTTCGTACGCCTGCTACTTTCTTTAATAATGATCGGAAGGGCCAACATTATGGAGAAAACTTGTGCGCAATGATCTGAATTCTTGGAATCTGAAGGAATTGTGGCAATCGAAGCATTTTGCTGGAACTCACATTAATCCGCAAGCGACGCACGACTTCTTCTCCTATCTCTGTAAGGTATTAGGAATTCCTTTTTGCCCACTTAATAGGTTCCTCGATGTGCCGTCAATTTCGTATTAATCACACTTCTAGCAAACCGAAGCAGATAAACAAAATATTTCATTCTCCAGACAATTCGTGCTTCCACGACTTATTACTTGTTTTATTTTTTAGGTAGTATCTTGTAAATTACTTTTTAGATTCTAGTCTCTTGTAACTTGCTGAGTGATATTCTTGCTGACATGATTGATGATTGTCTAATCCTTTCATTCCATCTTCAGTGATCATGGTGTGTAGACTGCCACCGAAACGTCTGCAGATAACTACATACTTGAAAGGAAGTTGTTGTTTTCCGCAAGCCATTACATTATAATTTACAACTAGAGCATCGTATTTAACTAATAGTGTAGCAAATTTAAGAAAATCTCAAAATATTCAGAATCGCACGATTGTCGATTGATCGTGCATTCGGAATCGCGCGAAAATTTTTTAGTTCCAATTCCCATTCCAGAGCAGAAATTTCAATTCTAGCTCCAATTCCAATTCCAGTCGAAACAGTTCAATTCAATTCCAATTCCATTGTAAGATTCAATTCCGATAATGTCAGGTCGCGTATAGTGTCTTATGTTAATGTATCTAACGTTTGTTCGCTTCAATCGAACCCATGTGCCCTTATCCTATCCTCATTGTTCCTGTGTGCCGTTCCCTGCGTCGTTCCTATGTGCGTTCTCATGTTCATAGTTCATATTTCTTGTGTACATGTATATGTGTAACCGGTCTGCATACGCCATTTTCGTTTCGTAAACGAGATATTCAATATCTCGTGAAAAAAAAAGAAAATAAAATTAACGGTCAGCAAAGAATCAAACGCAGAGAGAGAGAGAGAGAGAGATGAGATGCGAATAAATCGATTAATAAACTGATAGAGGAAAGAAATTCAATGTGCGAATAACGTGATTGTTGATGACAGAAAAAACGACGATAAAAATGATATCATGAAAACTGATTAATGGTCCATGTTAAAAAAGAAGATTAAAAATTCCGTGATAAGAACGAAATGTGGTCGGGTCGAAAGCTAACGAGCAGAGATTAAAGGAAACTCTTTCAATTTTCAAAAGAAAGAGGATCTATCGTCAAGTCTCAAAAATTGGTAGAAAAAAACGATGAGAAATTGACACAACAACAACTACCAACAACATCACATTCGACATCTTCAGCAGCTGTTAGAAGAACTCCGGGCTCTCGCGGTGTAACTTAACTACAGAAATAACAACAACAACTGCCCGCCAGCGAACAACAACACAGCAGTGTAATGAGCGTATACTGCAACACATCAGCGAGCGCAGTTGAAGATTGACGGCATAAGTGACACTGATATCTATGATATTATTTTGGTATAAATGAGTCCCATCGAATTGAAGTGAATTCAATATTAAGAAGTGAACTGTAAGTTTAAAGTTTGTCTTTTATCGTTGAGTATCGTATCTCTTAAAAATTGCTATTGTTAATTGCTGTGATTGGACGTTGCGATTTCAGATTTCAGATTCAGGTCTATCGAAAAAGTGGAATTGAGGTTTATCAGGGTCAATTCCAATTCCAATTCCAGTAGAATTGAATATCGTCAATTCCAATTCCAATTCCAATTCCGACGAAAAATGGAATTAATTCCGGATCGGAATTAATTCCGATATCGACTTTTCAACTCTGCGTGTGAGGCAGTAAGCGCACGCGCCCGCGACAATATTGGCTTTTCCGATAGACATTATGCCTTGCCTTCTCTAATTTTTGCAATGAAATTCTACGCGATTCTTGATCGAGGTGCGATGCCTAAATATAGTGAGGGAAGCGCAACCCAATTGTTCCTAGATTCGCTTTATGTCAGAGAGGCCACTACGTCAACAGTAGCAGATGGCTGACGTTCAGACAAGACTGTGATCAGATGATGAGCGTTCTCCAATAAATGCAGAGTAATGCATCTGACTCGAACACCCAGACTCGGTAGAATTCCATAATTTGTTTTTACGTAATTGATATGACACATGTTTAGTACTGCAGATGAGATCATTACCGTCACGCTTGCTTTTCGTCCCATGGGAATATACTGAAAAGATGACAGTCGTCAAGCAAGGTAGGCCAACACTTGAAATAAAAGTTGAAAGTACTCACAGAGAAAGAAATAAGAGATACACAAGACATTTTAATGCATCAAATTTCAAACATGTGAGTGGTTGACCGGCCGCGAGAAACGCAAGAAGCTGTTGATCTTGCCTCCTTTTTTTCTCGGGAAAATGTGGTCTGGACAGAGAGGGGATATAGTAATCCCAGCTACTTGAGTAAGGCGGTTAAGAGACATGGGCAATCACTTCTCATGTGCACATTCACTTGGCCTTAAAATATGTTCGGGAAATTGCTATTAAAAATTCAACTTTTATGAAAATTAATGTTGTAGCATAAAAGTGTTTGCGGTATAGAAATAGTTTTCCAATGCCGAGTGAAGGCCTGTGATCTGGGCGCACGGGACGCCACTGGTCTTAGCCTTCTTTAAAATGTCAGGTTCTTCAAAAACATATTTTCCGCTAGAGAAGTGTGCCATGAGTATGCCTGTGTGACCCACATAAAAGCGTGTTCTGCAACACCCAAACTTTTACCCCCCCCCCACCATTAAATCGTTCCCGCGTGCTTGTATGCTTCCAGGACTTCGAAGCCAGAATTTGATAGTCAGGTTTGAACGGACCTTGCCGTATGGCATGGGTCTCCATCATGTTGGAAGATATAGCATCCACGAACATTTAATAATGATTGTAGCTTGTCTTCAAGTATATCACACAACAAGCCAAACTGTGCCCAATACGTGACCGACTATGTGCCCAACACATGTAACCAGTAATCGGTCACATTCAACACTGCTGTTAAGTGACTTTTTATGGACCGTTTTTAGTCACATTCAGATGTGACTCCGACGTGCCCAATTTTACATGATTTGCGTTTCTTCTAATTATTGTGATAGTTAAAACCCACTACTTGCTAAAACTTTGAAGAGCAGAACTCCTGCCTCTAGATTTGATTGAGTTATAGATTATGGTTGAAACATTGATTTCACTTCCCAGTGGGAAAAAAAGAAAATACATTTAATTAAACAACTCAAGGATGGAACAACAATTATACATAAAACAGTGGATGCTACTTTCCATTTACTTCTAAATTATCTGGTGATGCTTAATTCAAACTGTCTTCATAATTGTGTGTTGTTCAACGCCAGCCTCCACCTGATATTCAAAAACAAATATTTTAGCTGATGCCAATCACCTTAGCTATACACGCCAATGAGGCAATCGATGGCTGTGGCAGTATCTGTCGATGTTTTTACCAATAAAATTGCTTGATTGAACCATCTATACATGAATTCAATTTTGCATATACTCACTTCTCAGGGCATTACGATTGAAGATTCTATTTGGAAATAGGACGTCATTATGTAATTTCTCCCTGTTTGTCATTCTCAATGTATTAAATATGTTGACTATTGAAATTGAATATTTTTGAATATTGACTAAGTTCATCTGCTCATTTGTCTAAGCAAGATAACACAACTTCATTTACAACAAGATAATGTGCATTGTGCAACTTCTTGTCGAAATCAAGCAGATGAAACGAAAACCCATGTCATGTTTTTAAATTTAACAATCATTAGTATTCGCAAGTATTCAGAAAATCATCTTGATTTGTTCTCATGAAGTGCTCGCCTGATATGCATGACTAATGACGATTCATCATCGATCACATGGAAGTTACACATGTGATCACTGATCAAATGTGACTGATGAGACAAATATGCATCGGGCACATTATTGGTCACATATTTGGCACAGTTAGGCTTGCAGTGGCATTGATTAAAACAAAAACATCGAATATTGCTATCAAATTCTGGTACCGAAGACCTGAAATCATGGCCAGGTATTTCTTCAGATTTGAGCCCAATCAAGAACTGCCCTGTGGGAACGTCGCTCGCTAATATCAAGAGATTATCTGGCGAGTTAGCGATTTTGTGGCTAAATCCATGTTTGTTCAATTTTGTTACTAAATCATCGCTACATGTGAAAGTCGCCTTTATCATTTTTAGAAGTAGGTCTAAAATCCAAAAGTGGTAAGTGGCGTGAAAAGTTGCTATAACTAATTGATAGATGTTTGTTAAGCTAATTTGAGCTGATTTTTTACCAACCGGCGAAATCGTGGATATTGTAGCAACTAATTAGTGCCAAGTAGTAATGTTCGTATATTACCTTCACATGAAAATAAATTGCATACTCAGTCTTATCTGTTGAAAAGGGATTTTTTTTCATTCACGAAAGCTTAAACTAAAGAAGTATTTATCTTCCATAAATGTAGCGGTAAATACTATGATATAATTCAAATATTTGTTATTGTTGTAAATTATTGAAAATCAAGAGATGTCATGAAAATTTATATAAGCGGATTCTCTATATCTTAGCACTATCGAAGAATGTGAGTCTGCGCTTATTTCTTAGATAGATTAGCCATATGTGGGTGATGGTGAGGAGGTGAGGGAGAAAATAGAGCCTCGGCTGTAGAGGCGGATTACGAAAGAAAATAAGAGAGAAAGTCAAAAGTAAAAGGTGGCATATAGAGCGCGAATTCGCGAATTGTCGCCGGCGAACCTCGCCAGCGAATATGCCGCAAATATGACTGAACTGTAGCATGATATCCGCCAGTCTTTTGCAAGATTCGCTCCCACAGGGTGCTGAACTGTTTTGGAAGAAGCGACTTGCTGTGGCCAGAAGTCCACTTCTCTCAATGATCTCAAGGAGACGGTAGTGGGAGTATGGACCACCGATATTCCAACCCCATGAAGATGAAAATCATGTCGATTTTCAACTTTATCAACTAATATCAGCCAATCTTTATATACTAACACATCTTTTTACTCCGAGACTGCGCGTCAAATTCGACTGTCGAATACTTTTAAGTTGAACTCAGATGGATATAGTGGAAATCGGTAATCCTATACCAACAAAAATAGCATATAAATTGGGGGTTTCATCCTGTGGGGGCGTGGGGATTCTATGGGCTACCCATAGGTTTTTCTGTGGGTATGGGGTGGGGACTACATCAATCTCCACGGCAACCCTGGCTATTCGTCTCTCTTTGGCTTGTGTCATTGGCCAAGTGCGCGCATTGCACATGCAGCTCTTATCAGACAAACCCGTCAGATTTGCTGGGAAGCCTGTCATATGACAGATGCATATCTTTAACTCAAATTTTCTAATTGGTACATTTGTCAAATGAAATTATTGTTCACACCATTCGACTCTTCACTATCTAAACTTTTTGACTGCGTAGGCCTGCGCTTAATGTCAGATATGGTGTCAATCTTCCGGTTCAGAATTCAGTTTTGAATTTGCATCACGTTAAATGGAAAACTGATTTTCTTGCCCCTCGATACTAGTTCTGGCCGTCACCATCAGTATTGAGAAAAGTCATCTCCACACCCAAGCACGCGGACAAGGCAATTCATCTTTGTAGGTAGCATAGAAATCATAGAAATTGACAACAATAAAACCTCTAGAATGGAAATTAAGCTTCATGCAATGCACAATAACGGCACATAAATCGTACGCATTTTCACTTAGATGCACCTGCCAACGTCTGTATCATTGGGTTAGAATCAGTCACATGAGTAAATCGAAGCTTTTAATTGGTTCTTCATGCCCCAACTTAGTTCCCCCGGATGTGCCGCGACCTTGAGTCAATTTCCATTCTAGCGAACTTCAGATAAACAGTTTATTTCTATGATAGAAATAGATTGTTTGTCTGAAGTTGACTAGAACAGAAATTGACTGAAGGTCGCGACACATCCGGGGGAAACAAGATGGTGCAGGGAGCACAATGAAAAGCTTAAAATTACGCATGTGACTGATTCTAACTCAGTGATGCAGCTGTTGACACGTGTGGGGCCTATGTAAAATTGTGTGCGACTTTTTGTGCCACTATTGTGTATTGTTAAACTGTGGGTGTGTATATGCATGCACGGCCGAGAAATCGCAGAAGATTGAATGTGACGAAATTAGCGGTACCTGCAAATAGCTTGCATTAACAGTTATAGTAATTCATTGTTCTTACACAAAACCAAAATATGTAGCATAGAGCTTGTAGATATCTACGGTTTAGTCACAGAATTAGAACAGTCGCCTCTTCTTCTGTTTGACTAGAATGGAAGCATTGGAACATGTAACGTCAATGAGATGGCACAATCTGCTGACATAATACCATAGCACTCGAACAATGAGCAGCCAGTTCAACATTAAACACGCCAAATTGTTCAAAGTTTCAGTAACTGTTATCAACCGGATCACATAGCAAAGAGACACAGACGATGTCAAGTTCTACAGAGAAGTTTGTGAACGTCTCTTTCGTGCGATTGCTATCTTTTTTAATAATGAACAGCGCGACCAGCATTATCGGGAAAACTTTTGCGCAATGATCTGAATTCTTCGAATCTGAAGGAGCATTTTGAAGGAATTCAGCAATCCGCAAGCGACGCACTTCTATTTTTCTTATCTCCAAGGCATTAAACAATTCTTTTTAATCACTTAGTAAGTTCCTGCATTTGCCATCGTTTTAAATCAGTTTGCACTTCTAGCAAAGTGACATAGTTAAACAATCTAACTTGGTGCTCCATTTCTCTTGCATGCACGCTTTTGACCGTAACAGAGTGTGACAATACAGTTGCTGTTCTCGCACTGTCAATCTCGGACACTCGTGCAGCAACTTACTATCGCATGAAACTTTACTTCCATTCTAGAGGTTTTATTGCTATCAATTTCTATTGTGGGTAAGGTTTAACTTCAATTAAGGTGACAACTTACCTTTGCTTTCGTGTCCCACACTTGAGCAAATCAACAGCATAGCGGCAAAGAAAGCTGTTGTAGTGATTGATGTTGCTATGTGATACATGGGGTGGGTTGATTTTGAATAGAATGTTTTAATGTCTTCATAGTCTTTATATATCATGTTGCATGAGTTGAAATAACTGCTTCGCTTCACATTCTGCCTATCAGAAAGAATTATTTTTTAATAGGTGCAACGATTTAAACGGGAGAAAATTTTCTCTGAATTGCTATATTTGATCATTTGCATAACTGAAAAATGAGGGAAGGACAGCAATTCCAATTGCCGTTTGATTTTTCACCTGGAGTGTGACCTTTTGGTGATTCACTACTAAACGAAAATACCAAAATCAAAAGAAAAAAAGAAAATATCATTTCAAAGATATAACTACAATCAATTTCTTCCACTATGCTTGACTCCCTTTATGCTTTGAAGTTTTAAAAGGAATGGAAAAAAATTGCTGTTAATATCTTTCCTCTATGGTTTCTTTGATATTTCTTTATGAGCAAATGAATGACTTCGGAAATATACTTAAGAACGATTATCATGACATTCTGCATATAATTTTTTATCATAGAAAAGCTTTTATGAAATGACAAATTTCCAAAACGATGACTCTTCAAAAATTTGACTCTCTAATTGGATGGGTCCAATCTGTACAATTATATCCAGGTATTTGAAAATTACTCGTGTCAATGGTAAAGACAGCGTCCACATGCTGCATATTTATGCGTATTAGGATACTGCGGTCTGTCATAATTTGTAAATGCATGTTCTACAGAATTATCCATTCACAAAATGACGCATATATAGCATCCTTCTGCAAATGTTACGCTACATGCTCATTTTGTGTCTCCTGAGAACCATCCCTGTAGGAACGAATCTGGCGAAAAGCTGGCAGATAATCAGCTACATATTATCATGCAATAGTTCAGTAATAATTTTTAGCATATTCGCTGGCGAAGTTCGCCGGCGACAATTAGCGAATTCGCGCTCTGTATGCCACCTTTTACTTTTGACTTTCTGTCTTATTTTCTTTAGTAATCCGCCTCTACAGCCGGGGCTCTATTTTCTCCCTCACCTCCTCACCATCACCCACATCTATCTAAGAAATAAGTGCAGACTATCAATTTTTGGTGATGATAAGAATAAAGAGAATCCGCTTATATCAATTTTCATAACATCTCTTGATTTTCAATAATTGACAACAATGACAAATATTTGAATAATATAATAGTATTTACTGCTACATTTATGGAAGATAAATACTTTTCTAGTTTAAGCCTTCGTGTATTAAAAAAGATCCCATTTTATCAGATCAGACTGAGTATACAATATATTTTCATGTGAAGGTAATATACGAACACTACTACTTACCACTAATTAGTTGCTACAATATCCACGATTTCGCCGGTTGGTGAAAAATCAGCTCGCATTAGTAAACAAATATCTACCATCTAATTATAGCAACTTTTTCGCCAACTGTCGTTTTTTAATTTTACACATGTTTTTAGATAGATGATGACCATTTTCACATGCGGAGATAGGTTTTACACGAAAATGAACCTTTTAAAAAAATTATCCACAAAATCGCTACCTCGCCAGATAATCTGTTGATATTATCAAGATGCGTTCCCACAGGGATTGCACATGTGTGTATGTAATGAAGAAGAATATGCGCAAACACAAAGCTGGTAAGATCGAATAATTGATGCAAACCTGATTCGAATTTCAAGTAAATCAGCATTTCTCATCGTTTAGTGTCTTGTCGCTTAAATTTCTCTTAACCCTTTGACTGTGGTGCTTATTTCATATGCCTACCTAATTTCACTGAGTCCGAGATAACTCGCATCGAGACGGCAAGACAATATCATTGAACCAATTTAGGTAATTATCTCTGTGTCTCTGAAGGGTTTAAGTCACTTGATACTAAATACAAGCTAACTCGGTACTCGTGAAATTGGAACACCCCAACAGCCTGAGTTAACTCGGGATTCGTGAACAGTGGATGGGAAAACTTTATCTGTCAGTGTCTACTCTACCGATACGAGTTAACTGGAGCTCAGTTTCCTGCTATATCCTTTGTCGCCGTAATCAGTCAAGTCCTGATGACGGTCGATGCGAGTTAACTTGGGCTCAACCGTTCAAGGGTTAATGAATACTTCATGGCTAAGATTTTTCTGCAGGACCTGTTTTAACTCAAATGAGCTTTTGTCCTCATATATTGTGCAGCGCAAACATAAAATGCAGCACAATTTGCCATCCTTGCACCAGAAAAGTGCAGCATTTCGAAACCTTAATAAAATCTCAAAAAAACACTAAGCTACTGTGATCGGAAAATGTATCGGTGCTAATAAACAGCTTGCCACACGGGCTGTTTTTGTAGCCATTGTTCATGTGCAGTGCGACACTGTTACATTGTCATGCTATTCCTCGTTTCAATCAATGCCTCATGCGCACGCGCAAAGCGCGCGCCGAGGCACAGGAAGGTCTCCGAATTAAGCCACTATTTTTAGCAACTAGGGAAGTTAAAGCCAAGTAGTAGGGCTATAGCCATTGATGTAGGAGTAAACTCAGGAGTTTACTCCTACATCAATTTCTATAGCTGACTCTGTGAATTTGCCTGAATCACACTAAGCTAAGAGCTCTCAATGCTCGAATTCGAGAGAGGCAAGGTCAGACTGAAGACACAGCAAGATGAACTGCTCAGTACAACCAGAAAACATTTGTAACCCACTGACTAATGTCAACAATTACATGCATATTTTTTGGGAAAGGGCTTATTGGGATCTATTGGGATTTATTGGGATTGGGGTGGATTTTTGGTAGCCCAATCCCAACGGCAAGCCTGCACATTTCTCAACTCAAAAATAATATTCGCAATTCATTGATAGATAACTCGATAAAAACCAATGAAGCTCCGTCTCTCGATTGATTTCTCTGCAACTGTGCCAAAAATTCGTATCTACTTGGTTGTCATCAAGAAATGGTTGCTGCATAAGAGTGTAATGAAGATTATGTAGACAGAGCTGGAGTCTACATAAAATTTTTTGAAACTGCTATGTGATGTGCCACAGCAACGAAATTCAGCAGTAGTGAACACGAATGACAAACTGGTCGCTCCGAAACGCACAGATAGAAAAGCGTACTTTAATGGGAGCGGCTTTCGCTTGTGGTTGACAAAACTATCGAATGAGCTCCAAGAGGCCAACCTGCATGCGAGTTGTTTATGCACGTCAGTCTCGCAACTAACTGATTCTCATTGTTCGTTGGATATAAAGCAGCAAATTTGAATATTGATTCTTCTAGACATACGAGGAAGTCTTGTTTTTTAATTGCATTTCATGCATTTTCACTTTTATTATCGTTTTGACGATTCTACACTTGAATTGAGGTAAATCTTCAAGGTAATCTGACATCTCAGTTCATTAATGAATAATTTCAAAGCAAAATGCATTTTTACCCTTTATTTGAGATAATTAATGATTGAATATTGCATTCTTATAGCTTTGTCGTTGACACGATCCACGACCTCTTGACAGATTGTAACACGACTGTCTTTTGGCTCTTGTGTCAAGAGTCTCGGGACGAATTTCGCAGCAATGCGGCGCATCCCCAAGTGTTCAGTCAAAATGCGTTGTCAGGATCCAAAAGATGTCACAATCGTCAGACATTTCTCGAATAGTCAACCATCGGTTTAAATGCACTTGTTGATCGATCTGACCCACGTGGGAGTCATCCGTTGATGTTGAAGGCCGGTCAGAACGATGTCATCTTCAATTGACTCCCGTCCACTTTTGAATCTTCGGAATCACTCATAACACTGGGTTCGGCTGAGGGAATTGTCGCCGAAAACACGACCGATTTTCACGAAATAACACGAAAATTTTCTATGAAATTCGTCGGCAGAGTGATCAAATTAACGAGAATAGCTGATTTCGCAATGAGAGAGCAATATCCTTTATAACTATTGGCTGCAGTTAGATTTCTATGCAGATTCAAATCTTGTCTCGTGATTTGAGAGAAGTTCAAGGTCATGGCTTGTCAGTGATATCGAACACTGTGAGATTAAATGATTCATGCATTGTCAAGAGAAGAAGTTAGGTTACTTTTTGGTCACACCTCGTACATGAATTGAAAAAGGTGTAAAAAACATTTACATGTATCAAAATATCAAAACGGTTATTTCTCAAATCGAGAACACAAATATAAATTATGGCAAAGAATGTTACAAATACATAATGTTTGACATAATTCGTCAAAAACTGATTTGAAATTTTACGTCGGTGCAACCAACTCGTGGTTTGATCCATTCGTTTATATTATTGACAGAAAGGGGAGCGATAAAACCACAGAATTAGACTCATCTGCGCGCGGTTCCGAAGCAGATAAACAAAATATTTAATTCTGTGGATAAAACCCATTGGAAATGTACTGAAGCCAATTCAAAGAAATGCAAAGCATATTAGTATAACTAAATGTGTGTCAAACAAAACGACCATCCCCATTTACATATATACATTTATTATTTTCTGTTTTTGTACTTTGATATGAGTCTTTGATAAAGTACTGCGAGAGCTACAGACATTTCTTTCCTAAAGTCGCATACGAGCTTCTTATTATTTTTAATTTGCAGATTGTCACTCAGTATCAGTAAAACGACTATTCTTAAGTGACACATCCAGTCGTCTTGGGTGCTACGGAGTCTCAAACATCACAAAATTCCCTTCGTTTTTGTAGATCCAAATGAGCTTGGCATACTTAGGTACATAAATGAGACTTGTTATTTTTATGATTATGATTCCACTTTTTAAGCAGACATTTCTAGCAGTTCGTTGAAATGAGACATTTCTGGCTGTAAGTGGCTTGCCGAACTTTCTGTTAAAGTTTATGAAAGTGTCATGACAACGAGAGTTGCAGTTAAACAATGCTTGCGTTGTTGCGTTACATGTTCCAATGCTTCCCTTCTAGTCAAACGGAAGAAGAGACGACCTGTCTAATTCTGTGATTGGAACATTGTAACGTTAATGAAATGGCACAATCTGCTGACATAATACCATAGCACTCGAACAATGAGCAGCCAGTTCAACATTAAACACGCCAAATTGTGCGGAGTGTTCAGTGACTGCTATCAACCGGATCACAACGCAAAGAGACACATTCGATGCCAAGTTCTACAGAGAAGTTTGTGAACGCTTTTTCATGCGCTTACAGACATTTTTTTAATAATGTACGGTGGGCCCAACATTATCGAGAAAACTTTTTGCGCAATGATCTATTATTCGAATCAGAAGGATTCGTGGCGATCGGAGCATTTTGAAGGAATTCAGAGCAATCCGCAAGCGGCGCACGACTATTTTTCCTATCTGTGTAAGGTATTAAAAATTTCTTTTTGCTCACTTATTGAGTTCCTGCATGTGCCATCTGTTTGAATCAGTTTGCACTTCTAGCAAAGTGATACGATTAAACAACCTGAGATGTGGGTGTAACTGAATTGTTGCCATTATTTTATCACTTCCTCGATCCATAAGTTGCATAAATCATAGATATCGGACGGCACAGAGCCAATAATTTCTCAAAGAGGTTTCAAGCAGTTTCTAACAAAAACACGACAAGCATAGTTTGACTGTCTTATTGGTTTGTCGGTTTGTCATGGACTCATAACGGTTAATTTCTATTTAAGTTTGCTGCATTTTGACAGAAATCCATGACTTAGGCAGGAAGCATTCTTTGTCAACTGACCTGAATGTTCTCTATTTGTCTGTTGTTTTTCTTTCCTTTTTGAAGCTAACTTTATGATTAGCTTTCAGTTACTGTTGTTGGACTTCTATGACATCCTGAGTACACCAGAGTACATACGCAATTGAGACATGAATTCAAAAATTCCGTCTTGAAAGAGTTAGACATTTTGACCATATGAATAATGCCACTGTTTTATTTCTCGAAGCTGTCGGTTGAGACATCATCTATTTTGCCATTCGTAAGACTAATTAGTTTATGCGTTTTGCATACAGGCTCAATGAAGGTCCATACACACCGGACGCGTTGCGTCATTCCGCGTCAAAACCTTGATAAACAGATGGGGCTGTTCACACCGAACGCAGCGCGGTCCCGTAGATTTATTAAGGTTCTTTCATTCGCGCCGCGTCCGGTTTGAATGGGCTTTAACAGTCATTTGCGAATTTAGAGTGTAATGAGGTAAAATGTCATTAAACAGTTAGATATTAGTAATGCTCGACATAATAGTTTTCAAGTATTTTGACTACTTTAGAAATAAATCAACTATTTTTCGGAATGAGAACCCAATATCAAATTCTGTTCATGACTTTGATCAAATTCAATCAAGTAACAGATGATTCGAGGCTTTCATATGTAACTATGTAGGCGATGTTCGAATCGGCAATTAAATGGATTTCTACTAGTCAGTTTTCAGCTAACAAGAATTCCATTTCTCATCAATCATCCACGGCAATCTCTCTTTTCTGCCTGCTTCCATCAAACAGGTGGAGACTCAAAGCTTTTGTTGGCTTTTGTTGATACGTGCCAAATAATAGTAAATGACTGAACAATATTTCGGCTGCCACTGGAGAGAAGCCGCAGACGAAGTCGGACACCAAGCTGACAAACAATCCAGCCTTCAAATTTATATCCGATGTGGCAAACATCTACGTGGAGGCTGTATACAGACGTTCCTGACTGTGTGACCCCCAATGACATTTCAATTGAGCTTTTGTGCGGTTGTATCAATGGATGTAGAGAGGTCCTTCAGTATGATGCCATCCGACCGGAGACAAAGGGCCGTATGATAAAAATTAGAGTTCACTTCGAATGGTAGTGTTAAATGTTAGACAGTAAACACCACTTCTCTTATGAATAAAACAACACTAACACTAAGTAAGCTAAGTAAGCTTAGTAAACACTGAGCACTTCACTACTGACCGGGATCATATTTCTGAGGTCAGAGCTGAAAAGTAGGTGATGATCGTTGTCATGTCAACGAGTGACAGTGCCGGCGCGGTTTTGACGAGTTAATTCGCTGAACAACGCATTTACATTGATCAGTGTGACTCAGACAGCAAAACTGTTAAGTCACACCCACGACTGAGAACTTCACAAAGCTATGTACTTGTAGACATCACCACACCTAAATTGCAGGTTTGATCAATCGCTTGTAATTTATATTTTATTTCATAGTTGACCAGTCGTCGGGAGATCATTTTATCATCAAAAGAAAGTTAGAAATAGTTTCTTAAATTAAAAATTGGAAGTAAATTCAGACGGGCCTTCGGCGTCCAGCGCCTTCAAACGGTCGATGGTAATTCAATTATGATCAAACTTTTATACAAAACTAAATCGGTATCAATAGAACATGAATTCAGCATGGTAGTCAACATAACACAAAAATTTAGCCATATCCCACGATATATACGAAAAATATATATCTTCAATATAAAATTAATACGTGTAGAGAGAGTGTATATAATTTTCATTGTATTCATGGAGTATTTCATAACACTTAAGTCTTAGGTGATGGAGTGAATGATTAGATTACAGTGCTACCATTATGTAATACCTGTTGTACTATTCCTGAATATCTGACGGTGGATCGTGAAGCATTGGTTGATAAGTTAACGACCTGCCACAGATTTTGGTTAACGTTGTAGAGGTACATGTTTGTTACAGACTGGATGACTAATGCGTTTTTTAACTTTGAGATGCAATGAAATAAATCACTGCTTACTTATTTCTCATTAAATAATGACTAATTCATATAACTAATATGTACTTTCCTCTTAAATTAAAAAAATCAATAAAATTCTTTATTATCATATCAAGAGAAAATAAGAAAATCTTGTTGTGAAAACCACTAGATTCTGTTTAAAATAGAAGTATTAGGAATCTTCTTCACAGTCGCACCAAAGATACTGAACGTTTCCAATCGCACCAACAGAATGTTCATAATCCCATAAACAGCAATCGACCCGAAGGCCACTTATTAAATCGCCATTATAGTTGCCGTCAGCTTTCAACGAATTCTGTGATGTTCTCAAATTGGTCGAGCAAACATTCAAAGGATAGCACAAACATCCACTTACAATATCCGATCAGGTTAATTTTTACAAAATAGCTTTCTCGATGATATGCCACTAGCTTTACTGAAATCCTTATTTTGCATCAGCAGCAGAATTGAAGCAGGAAAAATCGCATACCTTTGATCACAACCGCTAAAATATTAAATTGAAACTGGTAATCTTTGATATTATGAGCAGTCGATGAACTTGTTATCGAATAACAATAACCATGCTTGTCAAATATGCAAGTATCCTTTTATGTACGTAATCTCCAAGTGTCCCATATTGCCCCAACGTACGTGTACGTTGCAGATAGCCTACCTACTCTTATCATGATATCCCTTTCAAACCATTGTGTCTCTTTCAATTAATGATTAATGCTGAAGTTATTTGTTGTGGTGATCGTTCACTACACATAATTGCAGTGTTCACTTGACTTCACTAGTTTTATTCATACGTTCAGTTCAGTAAACACTAAGCACGACACTTTCTAGTGTTGACTACGAAGTGATCACTCCTGAGTGAACTTTTATTCATAGCTATCGAAGTGATTATCCGTAGTGATTAGTGAACACTTATTATTCATACGGCCCAAAGTCTCACAGAGGGGTATATTTACCGCATTATGATAACATACTGTTATTAATTATTGCCAGGGGTGTAGTGAAGGGGTAACGTGGTATAACGCCGTTATACTTCCTAAGATTATGGCCGAATCAGCGTTATACTTCCTAAGGTCATCAAAACAAGGATTGAAACCCAGAACTCTTTGTCCCATGTGGAAATTGTTTTAATTGAATCATCAGCATACATATTTGAATTGAGTGAAACAATTAGCTCATTCTTCGTCCAAAGATGGTAAGCTGTATGTGGCAAACATTTAATGTAAAAAAGTTCATGCTTGATGTGCATTATTGATGAAGATCGTATTCAACTTCCTATTTTTGCATTTTGTCATGAGCATGCATGCTTTCATTATTACTTGGATTCATGTGGAAGTCCTTCAATGATAAAGTAATCGCCGAAAGGGGATGATAGCGGTTGAAAATTCTGAAAGGGCGATTATGTAGCTCTCGAACAGTTCGTTATGGACAATAGTGGCACGAATATACGTTTTTCAGCTGATACACTAACAGTCAAAAGACTTGTCATCCTTGAGCATTAGTTAACATTGCATGTGCAACAAAACTTTTGGCTTTTAGTGCATATACATGTCAAATTTAGCGTTATACTTCCCAAAATTCAGCTGAATTTTTAGCTCTTAGCGTTATACTTCCTAAGAATTTACGACTACACCCCTGATTATTGTTGACTGTCCTCTTATTGATGACTTTTCTTGTTTTTTGTTCGAGGTAAATGTACAACATTACATAAAGGATTTTAACCGATCCATCGCATAATTACTTCAAGAGACTATTTTACGTAGTACTTCATAATTACTATTTTACGAATTTTGCCAATTAAATAAAAAAACTTTTTCTGCTTGAAAAATAAACTATTTTGTCGAGCTCTAGATATTAGTGTTAGTGCGGTTGCCCGGGTCATTTTGTTTTTTGTCATGCTGTATTTATGACCATATCTGTACCTTTCAGTGCGGTTTGAACACAGTCTTATCATCTAATGAATGGCTTGTGAAGTCATACGTTTTCAGTTATACTTGCAGAACATCAAATTCTAAATAAAATTTAAAATGGCTACAACATAAAAATAATGATAGCATAAAAAGTGGTTAACAAATAGAAAACTACAGATATAGATCTAATTTCACAAGAATAGCCGATGTCATTGGATCCTTTCTCGAATTCATCAGTTTTGTCTGAATACACATTTCAAATTATCGTTCGAAAACTGTCGCTAGAAAACTCGGATAAGATAATCCGGAGAGAAAGATCTGCCACTGCCACTGTTTACTTCGCATGTGTAATATCCAGATTCACTAGCACTACTGGGTTTCAAATTCAAGTTGGTGACTGTTCCGTAGGAATCTCCTTTCTGGAAGCATCTCTCCTCGATCGTGTGTTTTGCTTTGATCTGAAAGTTAAAGAAATAATTTATCTGTCTTTTTGTTTGTAGACGACATTATATTGATCAGAAATAACCACAGAATTAAATATTTTGTTTATCTGCTTCGGTTTGCTAGAAGTGTGATTAATTCGTAATCGCCGGCACATCGAGGAACCTATTAAGTGGGCAAAAAGGAATTCCTGATACCTTACAGAGATAGGAAAAAAGGCGTGCGCGTGTTAATGTGAGTTCAAGCAAAATGCTTCGATTGCCAAAATTCCTTCAGATTCGAAGAATTCAGATCATTGCGCACAAGTTTTCTCCATAATGTTGGCCCTTCCGATCATTATTAAAGAAAGTAGCAGGCGTACGAAAATTAGTTCACTTGATGTTTTCACATCCTCTTCTCACCATTTCTCACTGTTTAGTGCATACACTGAATCGAATGTTAGCCAAGACAGCGATGTGTGTTTTGGTGTGTGCGAAGTGATATCACAGCACGCACGCATCTCTCACTGGCTCTGGTCTCCTCTGCTGACAGCTTATTGTTTGCCATCCAATAGCAAGCGATCCATGAATTATTCATTCGAGAAGGAACAAGTTGTCTAATTCTGTGATGTGCCATTTCGATATTAAGGTTAGATGCAACCCTTCCTTTCTAGGAAACCGAAGCACGCGCAAATGAATCTAATTCTGTGGAAATAACACTTGATTGCACAGTGCAACCAAGCAAAAATACATCGTCGGGTCACAGTGGTTCACTAGAGCGACATGAAAATATGATATACATATGTCTGACATATTGAAATACATATTGATATACAATCTGAATGTAGAAGACGCTTTCGAATATTTCTGTTTTTATGGACAATACATGCTTTTTGTTTATGCCAACACGTTGGAAGCATCGAGGTTTAATCACAGCAGCACATTCAGACTTGCAAATGGGCTTCAGGCCCAGTCCGGCCCAGGCCCGTTGCATCGGAAATGTTCAGGCCCATGTCAGACCCGCTCATCTCCAGCTGTTCGGCCCGTACTTAATGTCACATACGCGGTGCGTCCAATAAGTTTCCGGACAAATGTAGAAAAACTGCAAATCTTCTAATTCTGACATGATGGATCATTAATTTGGCAAATGTAGGTTAGCATGATATGCCAAGTTTTAAAAAGTTTTCGTTTTTTGTTAGTCTACAGGCCCACTTCAAAAATATGCGAAATTTTTGTTATTTTGATGAATTTAAAATAAAATAAAGATATGCTTTTCTATTTTGTGCATAGCAAATTCGCTGATGGTTGTGTTGTTCAACATTATTTTATCAACAACTGGTGCAATATGACAAGATAAAAATAGCGGGTCTTAGAATTCCCTTTTCAAGCCAATACCCTCATGTTAAACACACCTCAACCACCTGACTCTAAAGTCGCAAACGCTTCTTGTAGAATGAAGTTTTCCGAGGAATTCACGTTTGGATTCTTCCGGATCAGATCTGCATTCAATTGATTGTCCACCACGCAGATGTACAACGCAGCAGCTACAACAGCGACGTGTCACTTGATTTTCACGAGTGAGTTTGTGATTTCTAATTAGTGATTACCGGCAACCTGTGTTTGTTAACTTTTGTCAAATAGATATATGCAGAGTTCTTATACTACATGTTTTCGCTTTTCATCTATAAAATTTACAGATTTAAGATAAACATTACTGAAAATTTCATCTCTAAATTCTGATCAGCTAGTCGAAAAATAGAACGGCACCTCTAATTAAACGGCAGTGCGGGGAAAGGTTTGAAAAATAGAGCGGCATGCCGTTCAAATAGAGGTTTTACGGCAATTACGTGGCATGAAAAACATTCGACAAATTGAAATATTTTTCACAGTGGTCTCGCAAGCTGAATTTATTCCGGGAATTTCCGATTTCTCAATTCGCTCCTCAAATTTACTGACCGTGCACGCTTGAGGTGATGTAAATGTCATATGAAAAATGTGAAAAGGCAGGTCTATGTATTCAAAAGGGTAGCATATCCTTCCTTCGTCTTTGTTAACTTTTATTATTAATTCTTTTGATTTATTCTCTTTATGCATTTTATTAACACATAACTTTGCTGTCACCTATTTGTTAGTGTTTAAAATCGTCCATTTCTAAGATGTGTCATTCAAGCATAGCCATTATCAGGCCAAGCGTATACAAATTGTCAACATTCGCATTTCTTAATTCGGTACAAGTAACACTAATTGGTGCACCACGCTGAAATTTATGGACGATAGGTACTTTTTACTGTTATTTCCAGATATCACATTCCCGACACCATTGGTACATCACATTTCATGATTTTATGAAACTTCACATATTCAGGCCAAGTGTTTACATTTTGTCAACAGCAACAAATTAACCATCTTTAGATATTTTCATGGCTCTTATTTGTCTGTTAGCACTAATTGGTGTACACTGTTTCGGCCGCCTTCGAATGACGTAACTGTCGGAAGCTTCTGTTACGTTGCTGGAGTCGTTCAACTCTAAGCATCGACGCATCTTCTCCCAGAAGAGCCACTTACTGTCAAATGAAAAGCTTGTGGAATACAACAAATATGAAATCTGGTCTTATATGCGAAAGAAATCGCGTAATTCGGTACTAAATTCTTCTATATTTGCTACTCGCAAGGCCTCTATAGGTAGCGCGTTGTGTGGCATAGTAATACCATCAACAAATTGCAATATTCTGGCTAATGATGAAGTAGGCCTAATCTTGTTGAATCTGCTTGATATCGACCAATTGGACAGGACATCTTCGTAGATCGCTGTATTACCTCAAATGCGGTTGATTACGTCGAACTGTTGGTTGGGAATCACATTGATAGGAATCGATGCAAAACCTATTGAACTGAAGTCAATAAGGGGACGAGAAACTCATTCAACGGTTGTTTATCTTTTTATGATGACAACAAAGTTATTTTGCTCTTCTGTACGCAGCAGACACCAAAGCGCAGCAACAGAAACAACCAACATATGTAGAGAAATGTTTCCTTTTTCATATTACACTTTTAGCGTAGTAGTGAAGAAACCATATTGATCATTTTGCATTGCAACAAAATTCAGTTCGTTGGCATACGGTCAATGGATATCGCAATCACCACATGATTGAGGTTGCAGTTACTGTATTGCTTATACAATTTTCAAGAGATAGCGTGAAAGTCTACAAAGACACTCATACTTTCATAGAGCGATTAGCGTTAAAATAAGAAGAAAAACATGTGCTTACATATTCAATTAAGTTCTAGAAGACTTAATTTCCATTGCAAAGAGGCATGGAATCCGATGCTGTTGTGCACTCAAGCTGATTATCTAAATTCATCTACAAGCCGACCTGAAGTCTGAAGATGCTAAATATGCAGCTCATCCGCGCCTCTTGCGGGTGCACGTGCAATTATGCATATAAAATAACAATCTGTTTATTATCACTTTAGCTTAATTTAATGATTGTCATTGCCATCAACATGAATATCCAAACCTCAATGATAGGAAAGTAAGTCCTGTATGAACTGAACATTATAGAATAAATTGTAGACAACAATGCTCGTAGGGGAGAACTGCCTAAGATGATACACTTAAGCGCCAACGTCTCGTGTAACGAAATAAAAGTAGTAGTTTTAAAATAGACATCAGATGAATTCTTTGGTTCATCCCCTTCAATTTAAATATGATTTCAGACAGGTTGCGAAACACCCTATGTTTGAAATTTTGAATTTTTGAAAAGTTCCGAATGCATTATCCTGGACACTGAGGTGGGCAAGATGATACACCTTCAAATGAAATGATATCTTACCATTTTAATCCCAAAGTCATTGAGCATCATTTTATATGCCACTAATGTGTTTAGCAATAGAGAAATACACTTATAAACTGCATTTTATTAGGCCTACCTACATGCAGTAGGCATAGGAAGCATTGAAACAAACTGCATTGACAGGAAATTAGTTATTTATTTATATCAACTGATCCACTTCATCTTAATTAAAACTCATGTTTAACAATATTTACTTTTAAAATATGCATTTATTGTAGAGATAATCTCAATAAGAAAATATCTCAAATCATGTCAATTGCATCCGGACAAAAATCCCGAACAAACAAGGTAACCTCTCTGCCGGCACATTCTATATTCGCCCAGTTTTTGCACGGTCGACATTCTTTTAGAAAGCTGCTTTTAGAAAACAACTCGTCACAGAACATGCATTGCACGTCCTGATCATTTGTCGCTTTCTCTGATCGCCTCTTCTTTATAATTTGTTTTCTCTTTTCTGTTCCTGAAGACTCCGGATAACGTTCGAAGGACATTACAGACAAATCATCCGTTAGAACTCTTGTCCCAACACATAGATATATGTACTCTTTTTTTGACAGTAGAACTCGTGAAGCCTGACCTCCTGATCATAGTTGATCTTATAACGGATGATGGCGGGATGAAAAAGCGGATGAAAATTCTCCCACCACGAGGGAGCCGGAGGAGAATGTCGCAACTGGGACCCTGCACGATGGCGGCAGGCAAGGTAGGACCCGACACGATGGCGATAGAATTAGAATAACTCATCAGCATAATGTCTGGTGAGAAAATAGCAGCTAATGAAGTAAGCCTAGAATTCTGCTAATGAAATAGTGTAGACCGGTCTCTTAGTTTTAGCTCCATAAGCCCTTCTGTGAAAATAAGCTGATGCATGAAACATATGTTCATTAATTTAAGAGGCTCTACAATATAAAAGTTGGTAAGGAAGCATGAATATCAGGTTAGTCTACGTAGGCCTAAACTACCAGGATTCGCGTTGGCTTAATTCGGCGGGGCAGATAGAGTAGACCCTATATGCAAATCACATTGCTAATTCCCACTATTAATTGTCACAGCTGTGCACATTTCGTCCACTACCAAACATGCATGTAAAACTTGGCAAGCAGCAAATAATAACAGGATATATACACGTGTGTAGGCATAAGGTCCATCATCCTGGACGCTGCTTAATGTATCATCTTGAACGCGAACATAACTTAATTGACAAATTTTATATATCTGAACTTTGCTTCATCAACTTTTGTTGAGTCTTGCATTTCTGATAATGGCAGTTCTTAAATTATGTATGTGAACATGCAACCTTAATCAGGTGAATACTCACCTTACATCAGGGAAGTCGAAAATAATGTGAAAGCACTTGACGAGAGATGATTCAGCCGTCGTCATCAGTCAGTAGTGCGCATCATAGAGTAAGTATATTAGGTAGAATCAGCATTTATGAACTCCCCAATGTGCATACAATTTCGATTTTATTGAAATTTATCATTTTACTGATCATAATTAGACGATAATTGGTTTCACATTACTGTTCAGATTCCAGAAATGACGCCTTTTGAATCATAATATCATGCATCTGAAAATTGAATTAAAAACATGACATCTCAGCCAAGAAGCACAAAAAGATCTCAGATTCCTCATAAAATCCTCTTGCAGGGACTTGCGTTATAATGCAGTTCCTGAAATTTCCTTGATCATCAGCTTAATTTCCGCTTATAAGATGCTTGTCAGAAAATATTCATTCCTTTTGATATCCAACTTTTTCATACTACTTACAAAGTGGCTTCATCTTGCTAGTATAATAAATACAAGAATAATCTGCAAAGATATAGATTTTTAAAAACTGCTCAAATAATTTTTTGAACCCCAGGAACATAGTATCCGCAAAAACCTGAATCCATAGAGTAGAGATATAGCCTATACAGTAAGTAGAGTGTCGACTCAGTATACAGTGAAAATTTTTATATGAAAGGATTCAGTTATTTGCGGAGATTGCGTTCCCGTGGTCCAAAAAAATATTTGAACAGTTTTAAAAAAAGTCAAAATTTTGCCAATTTATATACTACCGAGATGACGTCCTTATATAGTAGTATGAAACAAGTTGGATATCAAAAGAAATGAATATTTGCTAATAAGCATTCTAAATAAGCGGAAATTAAGCTAATGTAATGAGAATTTCATGAACCGTATTATAATGGAAGTCTTCATGAAAAATCTGAGATCTTATTTTGCTTTCTTGGCTGAAATTCCACGTTTTTAATTCAATTTTTTACCGGCAAGATTTTATGATTCATTAAGTTCATGTTTCATTTCTTGAATCTGAATAGTGATGTGGATCTTTCAAAGTTAATTGAAATCATTGTCTTTGATTATGTGATTTAGCTCTGCCACTGACAGGTTGCCTGTGATATGATCACGTTTAAGAAAATACGCTTGAGGTTGAGCATGAAAGTAATAGCAATCCATCGAATTGCTAATTTAACAAACATTAAATCTCTAAGGCTGTCATATACTGAGAATCTGTAAAATAATATCACTTCCTTCTGCTTTATGCTATCATGATCATGTCAATTCCGTTTTAATTTCTTCAAAGCTGCAAAAATTTGCAATATCTCACATTTGGTGACAATTCCGATTGTATCTCCTTTAAGTTCATTTCATAAAATCGGAAGTGTATGCACATTGGGAATTCAATAAATGCGGAGTTACCACTCTACCTAATATACTTGCTCTATGCCTAAATCGTTTGATATAAAAATTTTAACTGTATACAGCCACGTTTTCAGTCGACACTCTACCCAACGAATTGTTAATTTAACATGCATTACACTGTAAACTCTAAGGCACGAAATTTCGCTTCAATTAGGCACGAAATTTAGGCATCAATTCTAACCAACACAATGCACGAGTAGGCACGAAGTTCATAGTGCCGAGTTCGTGCCCATTGATTTTTCCTTCGATTTCATTGGATAAATAATACTTGGTTTGGTGCCTATTAAGGCCTAGTGGCGCCTACTGGTGCCTCGAGGCACTAGAAAGGAACTACCTATGCCCTAACTGGCACGAAATTTCAGTTTCGTGCCTAAATTGGTGCCCTACAATTTACAGTGTACTTCTTCAAGGTTGCCATGACAGGGAGGATTTTCAAAATTCCTTCTGTAGTTCTATCATGGTCAGTCGACAATTCGGTGGTAATTTCTTCAAAACTGAAACAATTCGCATGTCTCACATTTGGTTTAACTAGAGTCCATTTATTGAAATCGAAACTGCATACACATTGGTATACATTTGGGGATATAATTAATGCGGAGTTGTTACTCTGCCTAATATACTTACTCTATAGTTTTCACAGATAAATTTTTGTTATAATAAATTTTAGAATACAATTTAGCTCTTTTGTGGGAGTTTTCTAGATGAATATACCTCCAGAATATTACTATTATCCGGTTTCCAAGTTAAAGATTGTTTCATCGGTGCTTCCTGAAAGTTCTGCATTTTTTCAATAATGTCTTCGTTATTGTCATTTCTCCTGCGCTAAGCTTTCCATATTCATCTCACATTTTTAGATACAAAATTTGAATAAGTGCTGGTGTATCACATAAAACACCTTTCATCGTCCTCTTAGACAATTTTCATGGTGTTTGGTTAAGATTATCTTTATGTCGAATGTTTTATCGCGTTTTGGTTTCATCAGTTTCTGTCAGTCATGCGTGTGCCATAATTATTGAATTGAACAAAGCAAGAATATGTTGTAGTCACTGCTCCGATTACTAAACTATTACTGTGATGGTAACTGACTTTTGAATATGGCTTGAATACTGAATTTGATATCATGGCGACCCCAAATATCCGTAATTTGTTTATATCCAATAAACTGCAATTAATTCATAAATGTTGCCTACTGCCTTACCGCAGAATGAGATGATGTGAAGTATCAAAAGCAAAATTGATCACTTTGGTCAGGGTGAAGGTTAATAGGATTTACAGATTACTCAAGCCTTAGAACTACACCGAACACTCTTGTGGTTATGAGAAAAGAATCCGGAAGAAGCACTCTATGTCATATTTCATAGAAATAAACTGTTTATCTGAAGTTGACTAGAATGGAAATTGACTCAAGGTCGCGGCACATCCGGGGGAACTAAGTTGGGGCATGAAGAACCAATTAAAACCTTCGATTTACTCATGTGACTGATTCTAACCCAATCATACAGACGTTGGCAGGTGCATCTAAGTGAAAATGCGTGCGATTTATGTGCCGTTATTGTGCATTGCAAGAAGCTTAATTTCCATTCTAGAGGTTTTATTGTTGTCAATTTCTATGTCATATTTAGAGTAAAACTTCTTAGATATTCATATCAAAAGCATAGACTGTTACACTCTGACCATGCATATGCATCAGCTATGGAGGTTTCGGTTACATCGACATGAAGTTATAAATCACTTGCATTGTATCGTCATGTAAGTGCAGTTGATGCAACTTCACTTGTTTCAACTGCTGAATAAAGAAAAAAACATAGATATCACTTTCTGAGATAGCGTTCGAGTTCCTCGCAGCATGTGTACGTTGTATGAAACACAGATAGCATCAGACTGTGTGACTAGGTATTTCCACATTTTGGACGCACAGGAGTTTGTATGAAAGGCTCTCTCTCAACACAATTTTGTGACGCTATTGTTACTACAAACGCTATGACAGCGCTATGATAGTGTTTCAAGCGCTACAGTCATAGAAGTTGTTAAAGGAACTTGAAGGTATCTGAGTTGGTTTTGGTTTTATTGCTATCAATTTCTATGGCTATAGTAGAACTACACTATCAGTCTTCATAAAATGATCGTTTGACTGTCAGTTTATCAATGCAATCTACACTGGACGTCGAAGCAATGCCATTGATGCAAATAAAAGAGAGGAATCGACTCATTCAGCCTCCAAAGTCAAAAGACAAATTAGGAAACTTTATAAATGTCCCGCAATCAAGTTGATATCTTTCCGCCTAAATTTGTCTTTCTTAGTTAGCAAATTATGTCTGGAAATTCATTTATTCTACAGTACAAATGAAATTTGAAACCAACCTACACTGAATGATATAAGAGATAACTGGATAATTGTTAGAAATGAATAAGCAATTCATGTAAATCGAAGTTGAAGAAGCTAAGCACAAAGTAAATTAATGTACCAAATTGACAATGTTCGTACAAATGTTGAAAATTTCTTATTAATTTAATTGTCAGTTATCATGGCGAGAGGCATGCAAAATGTTGTAGCAGAGTGATATAATGCATATATATGTTGAAATTAAAAATTTTCGTCAATTATCATTCAAAGCAAAGCATAGAACTTCTTAAGCAAATTGAGGACAGGTAGATCAAGCAAAAAAATGAAAAGACTGAATTAATTACTTGAAAATAAGAATCAAAATTATCTCCTGCTCCCTTTCTTTAGACAAAAGTACTATTTTTTAAAAATCAATCAAAATCCAAACGTGTACCACTGAATTTGTCTCGGGGAAGTCCATGCCCATGACTAAGTCTGTGGTGGAAGAAGCGCTGGCAGTGAGAGCTCAGACAGAATTAATTTAAATTGAGATCATTGAAATTGTTGAAGCATTTGGAGGTGGCAAATATTGGATTTCAGAACCTCAGGAGAAGAGCATTCCGACAGCGTTGATTTTACTTCAATGATGCGGCAGCCACTTTCATTTTCAAACATCAATGAGATTTTATTTCTATTCAAACAATCCACTCCGAAGATTTAACATTAATCATTTTATATTACAGCAGAGAAATCTGTTAGCGCAAACGCTTCTAGACAGCTACGAGATTTCATTGATAGATAGCGTTCGTCGCTTCACATTAAATGTTGGGACCTTTCATTTTTTGTCTGTATGTAAAATATCTGTCTTGTAATGTATATCTGACGAGAGTACTACGGTCAAGTATGCCGATGATGTCAGCATTGTTGTTCCATTTTCCAACGGTAATGCATCTTGTATTCGTAGCGCTATTGAAGATGAAACTTTGAACGTTGCACGATGGTGTTCATTAAATATGTTAACGTTGAATACCAGTAAGTCTAATGTCATTTCAGCGTAGCAAAGTGCGTCAAGGTAACAAAGTTAAAAAAAAACAAGCTAATGGCTAGTTAGATTTCAATAGGTACAAAATATGATTTAAAAGAAAATTTTTATATTCTAAAATGTCTAAAGATTTTAAAAATACTTACTAGAAGGACAAACAACGCTTCTCCTCTCCCCATGTGTAATGAGTTGGCGAGTAAGTCGTTCTGTTCAAAATTCTGTTTATCACTTTTATATTGAAAAAATCCTATTTAACAGCCTGTCCATTCAGATGTCTGTTTCCAATCAGAATACCAGATATAGCTAAACAGAGGGATTACGCTATCTAAAATCTACCAGGTGTGTAAGAGAATTAATATTAGCTCCTTTAGGTAAAACGTGAAATAGAATTCTACAAAATATGCATACAAATTATTTGACTATTTTTAATGAGGTCAACAGGAACTTGGTCAGGACGATCGCGTTTCGACCGCTTATTCCTGGACGCTCAAACCCGACCAAGCGCGGTCCTGTACATAAAATATGCACAGCCTCAAAAATTGAATTAATAATAGAGAAAGCTTAGCATCTATCAAAAAAAAATAGAGTCACTGATGACTGAAATGTACCTCAGGCATTTGAAAGAAGGACAGAGTCCAGCCAGTAGAAGATGCTTGTTTCCCGACATCCCATATTATTTGATGAGCCACTTTCTGTAAATCGTGTTTCTACGACAAAATGTCTAGGTGTTATTTTGCATAACACATTAACATGGGACAATCATGTGAATTACTTGCGTGTAAAGGCCAGTCGTCGCTTACATCTTCTTCGCCGATTAAAGCCCCTTGTTTCCACTATAAAGTTACATGACATATATTTGGCAATTATTCAATCAGTTTTTGACTATGCTTCCCCAGTCTTCGTTGGACTCAATAAAAAAGATAACAAAGTGCTTGTAAAAGTTGAAAAGAAAGCCCATCGCATTGTGTACAATGGTCTATCAAAATGTGACAAATGTGATGTTGTTTTAGAACGCAGGCGATTTAAATTGTCACAAAATTTGTTCAGTGTAATTGAAAGTGACTCAGAGCATTTGTTGAGCGATCTTTTGCCGTGTAAATTAGCTCTTTCAAATAACTATTCCTATCCTATTGTTCGAACTAAAAATTCGCACGTCCCTTTTCCCTTTTATGATTCAGCATAATATCAAGTGCTCTTTTAAACATAGTTAGCATATCTTTCAATGTACATGTACGCATATTGTTTGATTTTGCAGCAAATTTTTTATGTTTACTGTTTCATATTACTTGAAGTTCACTTGAATGTAGTTGTAACACTCTGTATAGATTTTCATTTACGAGAAATAAACGCTTACTTACTTACATATGTCGCGCGGTTTTATTTTAACAGTAATCTTTTACATCATCTCAGACTGAGAAGATCTCTGAGTTCAGCATGACGTTACGATTTAAACGCATCCCGAATTGCTTATTTTCGTTAAGTAGAACCGATTCTATTACAAATAATATCTTTGATTTCCAAAGTGTTGATGTTCTCGAACTTCGTGTTAATCAATCTTTACTGTAGCCAATGTGCGTGCTAACGACAATGACTGATGTCAGTCAATGTCACTAATTCACATTATGACCTCGTTCTCAGCCGTCAGTGATCAGATTTCGGTGATCCACACACCAAACTGATCCTCAGAGTATGAAGGAGTTGATGTTGCGCATGACGTCCACCATAGAGAGAAATTCTTGCCTTCGCAATCCCCTGTCCAGAGACAATTGGAAAGCTATGTCCATGGAAGACAATGGCTATGGCTGGTATTATGTCTGTTACGCAATCGGACAATGGAGCTTCCAGAGACAAAGCGAGCACAAATTATAACTCTCTGGCAGTCTGGCATGAGTCAAACAGAAGTGGGGAGGCAAGTTGGAGTGTCCAAGCAGTGCGTCAACTTCACTATCAAGAGATTTTTGGAGACGGGTGGTTCTCTTCAGCGATAAGACCGTCATCCAACAGTTCGCCAATCGAGGATCCAGGAAGATTCGAAGACCACCCAATCGCCGCTTTGATCAGCGGTACATCATCCCAACAGTCAAGCATTCTCCTCAGGTCATGATTTGGGGCAGCTTTTCGGGCAGTGGAAGAGGAAGTTTGTACTTTCTGCCTCCTGGGACCACCATGAGGGCGAGCAACTATCTGGATATGCTGGAAGATCGTCTTCAACCAATGATGCAGGTGCGACAGACACATGTGTTTATGCATGACGGAGCTCCTTGTCATCAAGCAAAATCTGTCAAAAAATGGCTGTGCGATGAACACATTGAAATCCTTGGTCCGTGGCCTGGCAACAGCCCGGACCTTAACCCCATCAAAAACCTATGGTACATTATGAAAAACAAAGTTGCCGAGCGCAAACCCACAAGCCTGGAAGACCTCAAGAACTGTATCAAGCAAGTTTGGTGCACGGACATCAACGCAAGTATTTGCAAAAAACTGGTGGAAAGTATGCCACGCAGAATCGAAGCTGTACTTCAAAACCGAGGTAGCCACTCCAAACACTGACTTTTTTGAGTTTTTTACCGTCTTTTCTATGTAAAAATAACTTTGGAACGATAGTTTTACCGTATAACTTTGTTGTTTCAAAATATAATGATTGATGACAAAAATAGGCTTTTTTTATTGGTCAAGAGACTTTTGGAACACTTGCAAGAGCAACGGATATTGACAATAGATGCAGTAGATTGTGAAAGTAGCTATTTTCTTATTGATATGATGAAAATGGTCGCTTCGTGAAAATTTGCTGACTTGTGATATGAATAGTTGATGCAGTCGGCTATCATCGATGAACTAATTGAATAGGTTGCTGAGATTTCTCGGTCTTTCAAATGAGCTTGCATGTCTATTACACAGAGCTGATGGCGAGACAAAGCTCAAAAAGGAATATCCTATGCTGATTTTGATTATTATGGCGAACTATGTAATGAATTTTAGATATTCTGATAACAAATTTCCACAGAATTAGACAGGTCGTCTCTTCTTCCGTTTGACTAGAAGGGAAGCATTGGAACATGTAACGTCAATGAAATGGCACAATATGCTGACACAATACCATAGAAATCGAACAATGAGCAGCCAGTTCAACATTAAACACGCCAAATTGTGCGAAGTTTCTGTGACTGTTATCAACCAGATCACACAGCAAAGAGACACAGACTATGTGAAGTTCTACAGAGATGTTTGCGAACGTTTTTTCGTGCGCCTGCTAACTTCTTTAATAAAGATCGGAGGGACCAACATTATCGAGAAAACTTTTGCGCAATGATCTGAAGTCTTCGAATCTGAAGGAATCGTGGAGATCGGAGCATTTTGAAGGAATTCAGAGCAGTCCGCAAGCGACGCACGACTATTTTTCCTATCTCTGCAAGGTATTAAAAATTTCTTTTTGCCCACTTAATAGGTTCCTGCATGTGCCATCTGTTTGAATCAGTTTGTACTTCTAGCAAAGTGACACAATTAAACAATCTACTTCTGTGCAAATTTCCTACCGATTTCGATGAAAACAAAAGCAAATACAACTGAAGCCTGCCTTAAGAGTAATTTTGGTTCAAATCCTTCTCCAATAGGCTAAGACACATCCACTTTCTATGTATCATGAAATCGAGAGATCGAAATGGTTTGTTCAATGATTGACAGTCGCAGAAATCGAAGTCCAACGTGAAAGGCTAATTCTAAATTTTAGCGACAATCGCGCTACAAAAAGTCGCATGTGTGAAGCAGCCCTAAGTTAGTGACTGGGAAGCTTTGAGGCACTTTTTGCTAAATAGCGCTATGATAACGCTGAGATAGTGTTCATCTGACGATTCTCGCCGAACGATCACAATAGAAAACACATCAAGAACCAGTTGGTTAGCCTAAATTGCTGATGTGTAGATATCTATGCTGGAAAGACGATTTCTGTGCGGAATAATAAATTATAGATTCCTGGCATAGTGCAAGCAATTACATAGAAATCTGCTAAGTGTGGTGATATATCGCTTGCATCACTCTTACCAAGAAACAGAGTGTAACAATTCGGTTGCAACACCCGTCGGTCGATCTCGGGCTTCGCCCTTGATCAACACTCGTGATGCAGCCTTCAATTATCATCTCTATTCAATAACTGATGAGCGAATATGCCTTGGCTCGACATGTAAATTGCCGAAACTTCTAATTAAGATATTCAATCACTGTTTGTATAATACATGGCCATAGATTTCATCATCAATGGATTAGTACATAGAAGTGGATTGTACATTCTGTGGTATTGTTGATTTCTATGGATTAGAATTATGCTAACCAGCATTTCTATGGGATTCGCGGATTTGAAATCCGATGTCGTAAACTAATTTAGGAAGATTGGTTTACTACAGAGGATTTCATATCTACATAATCCCATAGAAATGCCGGTTAACTTTTCTAAATTGCGGTCAGAAAGCTTCATTAATCTTCACGTGGAAGGATTAGGACATTGTGTTTAGGTTCGTACTATCTTCCCATGCTAAAATATTGAACCGCAGTATACCGGTTTAGCATATTACGGTTCATTCATAGATAACCTCAACACAATGATATTGCAATTCAGATCTCAGAACCGCTATAAGCTGTGGCTTCGGGCCTGACGACCCTCAGCCTTATAGTATATTGCGGTTCAGATATAGTATTACATTGCGCTAATTCATTTGTCCATGTTCGCAAGGTAGCAATTAAAGAAATCTAGGATGAATTCTTGAATGTGAAATCAATGGATTAGGAGGCTGATCCATGAACTCCTAGATATATATCTAGGAATCCATGGCTGATCGTAGTTTAGCATATTATTCCATGGATGTCTTATGCTAACCAGCATTTCTATGGTATTCGGTGATTTGAAATACGATGTCATAAACCAATTTTCCAACCCACACTTTCATCATCTTGGACATCTTGAGAAACGAAGAGTGTTCATAATGTTTGTAAGCAGGCGTCGGTAGAGGGCATCCCATAGGGTCATCTTCGTACAGCTTTTAACAAATTCCAATGTGTGCTGATCATACAAATCTACTATTCCATGATCGTCGTTTTGCGAATAATATCACAAAGACTTAGCTTCAATATTGTTTGCCAGCGATCTCATACAACTTTGACTGTTTTTCGAAGTTTTTCTAGTGAAATCAACATGTTTTCCTACACCTTGTCTGTTTTTGAGATTGCTAATGTAGAAATGAGTGTCTACTATAACCGCATCGAGTAGTCCTCTTCTATAATCGAATCAAAAGATGGCAGATTCTTCATCGATGACTTTCGCTTTCCATTATTGTCAAAAACAGTTTGCAATCAGTAATTAGGCAATAGAATTAAAATAGAAGGCTGTCACTAGTCCGGAACTAATTAACCAGAACAACGGCTGCTAGGGAACTTTTCGCCCCCACGGGGTTTGCAAGACGTCTGGATGTTGTATTTGGTCGTTCCGTTGGTTTTCGCATTGCGACTACTGAGGCTCTCGAAAAACCAGATTTCCCTTTTCCCCAAATTTTCTATTTTTTTATTTTCTGACTTGCAGGAAAATATTCAGGTATGCGTCCCTCGAGTGGACCCAATTGATAGACTTACCTTCCTGCCATTATGTCGCCAAATGACAGCAAGAGGAGGAGGGCCGGTGGCAGAACATTCAAGACGGATATCCTCTCCAATACTATGGTTACCAAGGTTATAAAACTTGTGTTCTAGACTTGGTGTTGTGAACTCCGGAGAATCTGTAAAAAGAAATGAAGATTCACATCAATGAGAACATCAAAACTTTGACTGAAATGATCTTTCGCAACTCTTTAGGACTTCGCACCGTTTAATTACTTCTCGTTATTTGATTCCCAGTTGAGAACGATTTATAGATCTAACTCGATATGAAAGCTTTATATCTACAACTGCAGTTGCGTCAGATCTCATGAGTGAAAGTCCTTCGTTCGTCATGATCCCTGTATCTTTATGAAAGCCTTTGTTGTCTTTGTTCGGCCTCTGTTAGAATTTGGAAGTGTTTTCTCTTTACCCTGCCTCAGACTAGGTAAAGATCATTAAGTTGATGTTGGGAAACCAAGTAGACAAGATGGTAATAATTATTTTTTTATATGCTTTATTAATTTTGGCCTCCTCTCAGGCCATCATCAGAAGGAACTGATGAACTTCTGATGATGGCCTAAGAGGAGGCCGAAATTAATAATGCATATAAAAAAGAATTATTATCATCTTGTCTACTTGGTTTCCCAACATCAACTTAATGAAAATGAATAACCAAGGTCTTTTCAACACTTTAGGTAAAGATCCCTTATCTGCATTGATTGTAGACGTTCAGGTATCAAGTAGAGCAACTCATTGATTGCAATTGCTAACTTTGGAATAGTGAGAATATAGGCTATCGTTAGACTTGTACTTCTTGTATAAATTACACTATAATCATTTTGATCTTTGACTTAGCTCATTCTTTCATATGTACCTTTCATCTCACAATACTCGCAGTCGATCACACAGCAGCTGGCTGATTGCACAGTTCTAAACGTTAACTCGAACTATCTCAATGGACTGTTGCTCGTCAGTGTTATCGTATCGAAGTTTGGAATTCCTCGAACAATTTTATAATGAACGTTCCTGCCTTAACCATGTTTAAAAAACGACTTAATTCAATTGATCTTAGCAAATTTTGTTTATGCAATGATCATTAATAACCGAACGCCACATGTATTTCTATATTTGATGTCAAACATTGACATCCCGCATTTTCGTAACATATTACCACTTTCCTGAAAGTGCCGCAATTGTTTTGCATTTACCGCAATTATTTGCTTCAGAATAAATATTTATGAGTTTGATTAACAATTCGCTCTTGCTTCACCTCGCTTTGGTAATTCGACTGCTGAAATATTACAATGGGCTAAAGTATTTTGACATGCTGAAACAAGTCAAGAATTTCGGAAAGAAGTTAATCATTTTCACGATGATTAAAAAATTTACTTTTCAGTACGAGGAGCGATATCATTGTCCTGATATCGGTGAGAGTAAAGAAAAGGACTTTTAATCGAGTGAAAGTAATTTTTTCTATGCATATAGTAAAAAGCTCTCTTTTCCTTACAGTATATATATGGAAAAGTTTTACTTTTCCGTACAACTTTTACTTTTTTGTTGACTTTTTTTATTAATTAAGAAAATAGCAAGCAGCAATATGTGTGTATTGCATGTTATATAAAATTATCAGTAGACAGTGATAAAAGAGTTCTAATTGCAAATAATTTTAGCGAACAATTAACACATTAACTAGAATGTTTTCTAACATCAAAAGTTGAAAACAATGTTAGAGCAATTGGAAAATTGATAATTTTTGACTGTTCAGCCCTTTCGGACGTGTGATTCTGCATATGAATGCCCGAAGAACTTGACGGTTGCCTTTTCATTAAGCTCGCAATGCTCAGTTTCTGAGAAGTTGTATTGTCCACATACTTTAATGCCGTGTTTTGGTTTTTCCAGTTGAAGTGTTTTTGCAAAGATGTTGAAGATGCTCCAGCTTCAGCAAGAATATTTGCTGAAGTTCTCCTCATAGCATGCCCCGTATAATGTAAGTTGTTGATTGTTCCAGTTTCAAAAACGTCGCAACATTCTGAGTTATTTTAGCTAATAGATGCACTCCCATTGGTTGTTTTACTTGCATCGACCATCTTTATGCAAGCGATATGATTTCATAAATCTTCGTTCAGAAACTTCACAGTCTGCCAGCATGTTGTCATACTTTTCCAAAAAGCCACAATATTCCAGCGGAATATTAAATTTATTATTAAATTGCTCACCTTTCTGTTTGCTCACGGAATAGGTGACCCACATACCTGTAGATTCATTAAATTCAAAATCATCACTGTTTAAGTTGGCGAGATCGGCGCACCTTAAACCTCCAAAATAACACAAGGTGACAGCTGCCTTCATATGTATGAATTCTTTCTCATTCGGCGCGTTCTCCAAAAAGTTGAATATGTCCTCTTTAGAAAACATACTAGCAGTTTTTCGCTTATAACCTGCTTCATAAGATTTTAATAGAAGAGTCAAACGTGGGTAAGCTTGGAGTTTTCCTCCGTGGTATAGTTGAAGTTTATTATTCAACATAGAATAAATAGACCATAATGTACTTGAAGCCAACTTCTTTTCTCTTTTCAAGTAATCGAAATACTGCAAAAAGTTTTCTTCGTTAGGTTTATCGTTGTTTAACTTAGAATATTCCTGAAACTGTTTCCAATTCTTATCGTATTTTTTAACACTTTTCATAGGATGAATAGCATCAATAATTTCAGCAGCAGAACGCTTCATTTCTTTTGCAGTTTGCCAACTATACTACCAACAAGTTGATTTAGCAATTTGAAATTACAAAATGAGAAGTCTACAAGGAAGTCTATGGTTTTGCAAATCAATACATTTCCATGATGATGTCATAGATATGCATAGAAAAAAATACGTTCCTTCATTGGAAAAGCACTATTTCCATACTCGGATTTCTATTCACACTCGATCGCTGGCGCTCTCCCGTGTGAATAGATATCCTCGTATGGAAAAGTAGTACTTTTCCAATTTCAGGAAAATAATTATATGCATGCATCTCCATCTGGAAAGCTATAGATATCTTGAAGTCCTACTTTGTTCTTTCAAACATGCATTGTCTTAAAAGTGTTCGATTTTTATAGAAAATTGCAAAATGTTCTAAAATAAGGGTTTCCAAACTTTTAGTTAACTCGCACCACTAAAGTCAGTTAATTTTGCTTGCGCACCACCGGTGTACCACCAAAAATACTCTTCGCTTCAAAACAGGTTGTAATTGCTGTAAGAACAGTAGAACGGATACCAGGTCCAGTCCGGCCCTGTATCTGGTTTTAATTGCAACCATACAAAAAATCCTGAACATGGAGAATCCACTCTTTTTGTCTGACAATGCTTAAGGCAGTTGACGTGGTGCGATTGGCTAAGACCGTGGGTAAGAACTTCTGTGACCTCGGTCCATGGTTCTTCAACAACCTTCATGTGCTTTGAGTCATCTTGCGTGCTTTTCTCTGCTGCCATGTAACCGTTGCCAACCATCTAAGACCTGAGGGGGGTCCATTGGACCCCTTTTACAAATTCTTAGTTTACCTGCTTAAATCGATATCAAATCAGTAGGAAAGCTGATATTTAGTAATGCGATTGCGATGATATTTGCGTGTAGAAAGTCGATCTAACTAATCCCATGGGTGTCTTTCAGCCTTCTCCGAAAATGTGGTGTTTTTGTAATCCGACGAAATTTAGAACAGCATCAGTTGTACTAAGAGTCGGTTTTACGATGTTTCCTGTCGCCATGTAAAATCAGATAGTTGATTTTAATGAAACTGATTTATTCCATGAAGCATAGCTCTAACATTTGGCCATTTTTTCAAATTTATCCATACTAATCGGAAATAGGCCTAAAATGAGCCGTAATTGCTGCATTTTAAGACCCTCAAACCAGCTGAGGAGGTGTCAAACTCATCAATTACTGCCATGAAAACTTTGCCAACAGTCTGTTTTTAGTGTTGAACTATGAATATAATTATAGTTTTCATTCTGAACATTGATTTATGCGAATTTGTTCATGTAGGCCAACCAGTCATACACGGTCATGGGTGAAAGCAGGATATTCACATTTTGCGATCTTCTAACATAACGCACATGCACAAGCATGATGTAAACATTGAATAAATGAATTTCACTCATTATCGTGGACATGCACAAAATCATTTTTCATCATCATGAATATAATCATGAAAATTTTGTTATGGGAATTTCTACATCCTCTGAGACCTAGTCCCTAGTCCTATCCTCCACATTTCTACAGATTCAATTGAGATGAAATAACACATGCAGATTCACTGTCAAAAATGATGATTTTACATGGGCATGAGGGGTTGATATATCCTCAGCATAAAAAGTAAAATAGAAAAATATGGCTCCGGGGTCCACTGGACTCCCCTCAGGTCTCTGAGGGTTAAAGCATATGTGAAATGAAAAGCACAGATCGACATCATAGACTCTTCGCGTACCACCTGACAGTCAGCCGCGCACTACCAGCACTTTGAAAATCTGTTTTAGAACAGTCAGAGAAAAAATGAGCTTAAGAAAACTCAAAATGCATTTTTGGAGAACAAATGGGGTGTCTTCAACTCTAAAATGCCACAAGTTGCATTATGATATGTTTTTTCTACTTGAAGCTACACACTTTCAAAACTAGTGAGCTATATCTGGGCCACCTAAATAGTCTTTCATACGTACATGAAAAAGTGCTATCAATGTCAGAATTTGCGGCAAATTTCAAATCTATGTCTTCTGAAAATGTCGTCTATCTCTCTCTACTTTACATAAATAGATGCAGTCTGAATAATTGCGACAACTTGTTGTAAACTATTGGAAGTCAGATTTTATGATGACTCTTGATTTATAGACAAGTGAAAGTCGACCGCGTTCTCCTCGGCGTCGCGCCTGTGTTCATTTTCAATTATCAAATGTAAATTCAGTTTCATCTGCTGGAGACCGATCTGTCAGAGTTTTAAATGCCGTCTAGACACGAGCAGCAGATAACCTAAGGCGACACCACTTTCTCCGCTTACTAAGCTATCAAAATATCCATGCTGTGCATGACGTCCCTTATGTAACTCATTGCGGACGACCTCATAGATGCTTGCCGAATTCGTGAAAGATACAGTATGAGGTACAGTGCATGAACAACACAAATGAAAAGCTGTAGATTCTGTGCTCTACTTTTTGAGTATCCACCGCTGCAAAATGCGTTTCCGTAATAAATCTAGTCATGAGATTGGGAGGATTGTAATTACTGCAAATCGCAATAACCCTCTATGATAGAATCTACGGAACACAGCCAAGCTGGTAAGAATACATTGAATTTACACTATGCTCTGACCGAGCTGCATTGAAGCTAAACAGTAAATTTGTAGAGAAAAGTTAAGGCCAATTGCAGCGAAGTCATCTATTGAAGTCAAAATTAAAGTTAAAGTAAAATCAACCGAGTTAACTTTCACCTGGTCTTTTCAAGGCTGACCCAGGAAGTGACAATTCTCTCGACATTACAAAATTGCAGTGAAACAGTGATGACAATTCAAATCACCATGGCAGAGCCAACTGTAACACAAAATCTTTCTGGCTACACAGAATTGGCTTGTAGAACCTGATGTACATAGCCTCTAACACGGACAACATGACACTCGATCGTGCACGAGTGACGACACTAAAATTAGCACGCTGATCCGAGTCACGTGACTGTGAACAGCTGACAATGTGCCTCGTTACTGCTGTCACAGCTTTACAGTTCTTACCTGCAGCAAACCATGCAGGAACATGCTCACAGTGTCATGTTGTCCGTGTTAGAGGCTATGTACATCAGGTTCTACAAGCCAATTCTGTGTAGCCAGAAAGATTTTGTGTTACAGTTGGCTCTGCCATGGTGATTTGAATTGTCATCACTGTTTCACCGCAATTTTGTAATGTCGAGAGAATTGTCACTTCCTGGGTCAGCCTTGAAAAGACCAGGTGAAAGTTAACTCGGTTGATTTTACTTTAACTTTAATTTTGACTTCAATAGATGACTTCGCTGCAATTGGCCTTAACTTTTCTCTACAAATTAACTTCAAGATTGAAATGTTTCTTAAACAGTAAATGATTTTTAGATCGGCTCGCAGACCCATCTGTGGGGATACTGGATTCCCGATATTGGAAATCGTGGGATTCCAGGTAAAAGAGAGAGGCATCAAAGGCAATAGTCTGTTTCTTAACAAGTAAAAATGTAATAATCAAATTTTGAAACCACTTTTGCACAATTTGGACATGGTAACGAGAAAAGACTGTTCGATCTACCAGATGGTAGGCTGAAATTTCCCGAGTATTTCATTCTCTCATACAAGAGATGAAATTGACAGAAACGGCTCATACACAATGAGTAGACGACGATGAGACAAAGGAACAAAATTGGTGCATTCACAATACCAAGATTCACAGGCTCTGAAATGAGCACAGTTTTGAATCTTTTCCATTTCTTTACACAATCCGATGTTCAAGTTCGTGAAAGGAGGTGCAGTAAAATCTAGAACATTACGGATTTTATTGACAAATTGCTTGAACGGACGTACATGCATTCTTGACGAAGCTATTTTAGAAATTTCGTTGATGTTATCGTTCCACTTGAGAAATTCGTCAAATTATTCTTCCAAAATTCGCGCTTATTCTTTGACTCTGAGCACAAACGATGAATTGTCGAATGGATTCCTGGCGAAAAATAGGAAATAAACAGGAGGGACCAGCCGCAGACGAACAGATTCATAGAAAGCAGGGTGTACAATGTACATCATTCTGTGAAGGTCCCATTTTCAGTCTTGTTCCCTACAGAACCTCATTCTGGCTGCGGGCCTTAAAGTTAGAATTGCGAGTCAAATAAAATTGCACCGTGGCACCGTCCTCTATATATGATATACGAGATTACAGGTTATTTGTACATGTATAAAGAATTGCCTATCAGTCTTGTCCGGTTCCGGGGAACTTTTCTGATGATAGGTAGAATTCTATAAATACCAACTGCTATTGTATCTTAGATAGATGACACTTACCGCAATTTTCTTCGTCATCGCCCAGCTTGCAGTCCTTTTCACCATCGCAACGATATCCTATAGGAATTGTTTCATTTGTTTCTCTGCAGGTGAAGTTCTGGGGATAGCATCGTTCTGAAAATTTGAATCAGCGCCGTTACAATAAATAGTAAATAGCTTAATTACTCAGTGGAATGAAATTGAAAAAAATGACAGATGTAAGAGCAAATCCCCAGCAAACGATGAAGCACTAAGATGCACATAAGATAATCACATCACCAGTGATTATAGTTGTCATAGTTCATTTGCTTCATAGCTGTCATAACTATCAGGATTTAGAATAATTTTGTAAATTGTACAAATAAACTGTATTTGATAGAATAGCAACAAGCACCTATCTATATACAGCTTAAGGCAAGAAAATGTCAGACATAAAAATACGCAAGCAAAAATACGATAAAAAACATAAATAGGCCTAAATATCACTTGAGCCAGTTAGAAATCCTCATAATCGGGCATTTGTGGGATGATGTTGAATGGAATATCTGAGAGAGGAACATCAATGTCCTTATTCCGACGAAATCATCTCAGAGATATTCCGACACTGCGGATCATGGTGAAATACATTTTTGTAAGAATATGCCCCATTGTGTCTGAATAATTTTCTATGTTTCTGTGAAAGCAAATTCGCGAGTCTTTTGTGGATTGTTTGATCAGTCGCACCTGCGTCACCAGATGTCGTAAAAATTAGAGAAGAAAAATATCTCTTTTCAATGTTTATTATTCGTTCTTCATAAATACACTTCTTTTCTTATTCGTTTCGTTGGTGTAGTTGTTTTACTGTTTCATTTGCCTTTGGTGGCGAAACGGATTTGTGACCAGAACATAAAAAGAACTCTTCTCCATGCTCTCCCATGCACCTCGTGCTGCTATGTCTAACCGTGCTTGATCTTCTCTATTTCCTGTTTGTATAAAAATATATGATTAAATTGGGTTTACCATTTTGGCCCAATAACTACATATTTTGCTGCTTCTCCCAAAAATTTGGCTCCTGATCCCTCATCATGTTGTGCGTAAATCCATGAAACCACCAATTTTGCAGTCTGATAAGTGGTTCGAATTATTTTTCACTCCACAACCACAATGTGAGGGGATGTCCGGAATTTCCAGTTGTATGTTAGATGGAGGGTATCACGTCTTGTTCAGTGAATGACCCATAAACGTCAATGGTAAAGGAGCAAGTCTGCACCTTTTTCGGAAATGACTATCAGTACTCTTTTCATTTTTTCATATGATAGATTCATTATCTCATTCAATTCATTCTTTCAAAGGCTTGTTTATACTGATCTCCGGGCCATTATTATTTCTTTGGTCTTCATTCTATCATAATTATCGAGAGAAGTTTCTTGAGTACAAATAATATTAACGTGGTCTTTTGTTTGGGTCAAACTTGGGTTTTTGGTCGACCTTTGGGTTTTTGGTTGACCTTGGGTAAATGATACAAAACTTGGGTTTTTTATTCATGCTGAATATATACAGATCAAGTTACAAAAATTAATATTTTGATTTGAATCTTAGGAGAGGATAAGAGCATAAAATTCTGATATTTCATTAGATTTTCACTGGATTCACAGAAGATTTCAAAAATGAAATACTTGTAATTATTAGCTATTTCATTCTGGGTTTGACAATACCGCGCATTGAATGCTCATACATATTGTATCTACTGTAAGCTCGCATGTATTTTGTTGAATTTGTGCATATTTAATTTTTAAATATTCCGTATATTTTACATCTTCGCAGTTATCCTCGCACCCTTAACTTTCTGCGATAGCCGACATTTATCCAAAAATAAGATCATTCCGATTTCGCATTCTAAACATGCTTCACCATACACTTACTGCGCAGCTATAATATTTATCAAGTTTGTTTATATTTCTGAATGATAAAATGAAAGCAATTGCTTTGCTATGAGCACTCAATAATAATTGAATCAAAGATCTTCAATTAGTCAGTATATCAGTGTTGGTTAAATTAAAAGAAAACTTTATGACGTAACACATGTACTACGCTGCTGATTACAATTATTGCAATGATAAATCGTTTCTCACTAGTACCACAATTCTCATGGGCTCAATAGGAATTTTGGCTCATAGAAGAATCTTTATGTCAGCACAAAATACAAAGAATGCACTTCGCTCGCTTGATTTCATTCATTTTTTTAAACCTGGGCTTCGGTTTTGGGTTTTGACCCCAAATGTTTCCCAACCTTGGTGTAGATGCCTCATATTCTCTTTCAATTTACATTACCGGATTTGTGATCCCAAGACCACCATATCAACAGGGAGGAGATCACAGTCTCCTTTCAATATCAGTTACATCTCTGCCACTGATGGCTGGAATAAGTATTGTGTGTAAAGCGCACGAAATCGAAAGGAATTGTCCTTTGGATATATGACCCTCTGTGGCATAAACCTTTTCTATAACCAGTAACTGCAATTTGTGGGTCATCAGCAGCTATTCTACTCAGTGCATCTACGTCTTCAATTCATTTACTGTCTTTCATTTCAACATAGCATTTCTTGAATTCTTTACTGCCGATTACTGCGCCGAGATGTCTCTCACCTTCAGTTGTTATTTCAATGTTGGAATTTTAAAAAGAAATTTTTAATAGCTCGTAAATAGTCGTGCGTCGCTTGCGGATTGCTCTGAATTCCTTCAAAATGTTCCGATCGCCACAATTCCTTCTGATTCAAAGAATTCAGATCATTGCGCAAAAATTTTTCTCGATAATGTTGGGCCCACCGTACATTGTTAAAAAAAAATGTTTGCAAGCGCATGAAAAAGCGTTCACAAACTTCTCTGTAGAACTTGGCATCGAATGTGTCTCTTTGCTGTGTGATCCGGTTGATAACAGTCACTGAAACTTTGCACAATTTGGCGTGTTTGATGTTGAACTGGCTGCTCATTGTTCGATTGCTATGGTACTATGTCAGCGGATTGTGCCATTTCATTAACGTTACAATGCTCCAATCACAGAATTAGACAGGTCGTCTCTTCTTCCGTTTGACTAGAAGGGAAGCATTGGAACATGTAATGCAAATGAAATGGCACAATCAGCTGACATAATACCATAGCAATCGAACAATGAGCAGCCAGTTAAACATTAAACACGCCAAATTGTGCAAATTTTCAGTGACTGTTATCAACCGGATCACACAGCAAAGCGACGCAGTCGATGTCAAGTTCTACAGAGAAGTTTGTGAACGTTTTTTCATGCGCCTGCTAACTTTTTTTAAAACGATCGGAGGACCCAACATTATCGAGAAACCTTTCCGCAATGATCTGAATTCTTCGAATCTGATAGAGTCTTGACGATCGGAACATTTTGAAGGAATTCAGAGCAATCCGCAAGCGACGCGCGACTATTTTTTCTATCTCTTTAAGGTATTAAAAATTTCTTTTTGTCCACTTATTAAGTTCCTGCATGTGCCATCTGTTTGAATCAGTTTGCACTTCTAGCAAAGTGATACGATTAAACAATCTAATTCTTTGACTACAACCTTCTTCAGAAAAAAATGAAATTTTTGTCTTTACGATTATTTTCGATGTACCATTTCGTAGGTTTCTGATAAGTGTTGTTCAAATAATGAAAGAAAGGAGGATATTTCTGTTTGACGTTATGTAATGCGACGTTTCTATTCAGTGAATTGAAGGCGCTTGTCGCGTCAACAAGCATCATGGCTTCAGTTTCTGAATTATCTAACAGTTGTTTGATTGCATGAATGGCCGATTCTATTCCAGACTGCAGTCCGGAGCACGTTCGAAGAGGCCCTACAGCGTCTTGAATGTCATTCTTCAACAACCAAACAACCATTTTCCCCATAATTCGTCTTAACACCTCTTCTATCGCTATCAAACGGCACAAAATTTCAACCCATATCGAAGTACTAAGCTTATTCTCCGAAAACAGGTCAAACTTGCCACATTCACACTCACGTCCACAAACCAAACGGTGTGATCTTCTGAAAAAATGATTATCATTCTCAGTCAACGTTTTTGAAAAATGACCAAATACCGGTGAAACATACATAAATGGAGAATTAATGATTCCCCGGAAAATCACAGTCAGCTCATGCTTCCCCAAAGTTTCGCGCAGACAACGGATGATGTAAAGACGACGGGATGCATTCTTCAAATTTCACTAACATGCAACTTCAATGCACTACTTTTTTGAGAACGTGACACCAAGAAATCGAATAAAATCAACACTGACATGACTGAATGAAACTGTGCAGGACATGTCAACCGTGGATTGGAACGATCTTCTCTTTACATTTATAAATATTCAAAGCAAGTCTTGTTTTGTGAAGCACAATATCTGTTAAGGACAACAAAATCAGTCTCAAGAGATTCAATAGTCTCTATTATTGTCACATCATCGGCAATTTCAGCTCAAATGTAGAAAGGAGTGTGAAAAACAAATTTATGAGAATGTTTGAATTTAAATTTGTTCGATTTCATATTCCTTCTGTGTTAATTTTTGCTGTTACATAGTTAGATCACCATTTTTTGAGCACATCGTTATAACTTTTTTAACTTGCATCAATTGGTAGTGTTTTAACGTGTGCATTTCAGGGAGCTTATATTTTCCGTTTATTTTTATATCACTTTCATCTTCGCAAACTTTTTGCATGTCTGCTCCTTGATTTCGCTTCAAGCAGAAGCAATGAAGTTATTTCGGTTTTTCACTTTTGTCGATGAAGCATGACATTTCTACTGCTTCATCAAGTTTTGTTGGAATAATCAACTTTTCTAAAAATCTGCATGATCCTTCGGTTACATGTTTTCTATCCCAATATTTGTGTCCGCATCCTCCAACTACTATCCCTAGTGCCCTTCCCACATTCGAAGGTTCTCTAGAGCCAGTAGAAATCCGCTTTCGCCCTATTTCTAGGCCCTCATTGTTTGACAGTCATCCGGCATACTCTCGCCTATCTGCCTCAACGTTTGCTCTGTTGCGATTTTGTTCGATTCCTTCAAACTTCTTGGTATACAGGCGCTCATGTGACATTCGATTAGGAGCCGTTAAGGTTTACCCTAAAAATGTCGCGAATCAATTGAAATTGCCGTTGATGGCTGATAAAACATGTAATTAGCGTTGATCTGACGAGACAAAGCGGCTAGAAGCTACAACAACAAGCAATAATGACGGAAACATATGTACTTTTCTTCAAATAATCAACAGCCCGAGAGACGGATCGTTCGACGAAACTTCAATATAAGTTTTCATGAAACACTGTCTTTTCAAATCCACATTATTTTTAAAACTTCAACTGGTTTAGATTGGAGGATAGTAAGATGGGCTACTGAACACAATCTTCGTCAGGAATTAAGTTGAAAAGGGCATAATATGTGCATATTAACATTAGAAAATTTGAAATTTGGCCGTTCATATATCATTGAAGATCAAGTCATAGTGTGAGTAATGGAAACGTCATATACAAAATCACTCATTGGGACATAATGAGAGGAGATTTGGACTCAATAATGGAAGATTATTGTAAAACATGCTGCATATTTCTTACAACCTGTCATCAGTTGAGTGATGAACCTGAGTCCTTCTATTCTCCCTTGTTTCTCGTTTCCGTTTAGTTCTTTTAGTTTAGACATTTTCATTTCAGATTCATCATGTTTGTGTTCTGTGCAATGAAAAGAAACTACTTTGTCTGTATAATAATAATAATAATAATATGTCTATTCAATACTAGACAGCAGAAGCTGATCATTTTACAAAAAAGTGAAAAGGAGAAGATATACATGTATACACACTAAAAATCAATTACGAGAAGTTCTGTACTGCAGATGGCAAGAAGGAGTTTTTATACCTGTTGGTGTTACAAAAGATGATATTTGTTTTACGTCTCAATATTTCCGTTTTTTGTGGACGGTGTGAAATTCTTTCACTCAAAGCTTTTGGCAAATTGTTAAAATAATTCCGACAGATGTTCATACGTCGTGAACTAAGTGTTTCCAGTGAATATTTTTGCAGAAGACGGTCATAATCATAATCATGATAATCATATGGGATGTGTTCCATCATTCTTATCAGTCGTCTTTGAACAGATTCAATAGCAATTGATTGAGCTTTGGTGATTCCGAAGTGCTACACTGGAGCACCATATTCGAGGATGCTTCGGACACAAGCACAGAAATACCGTATAATATCCTCATTTTGAAGTCCACATCGCATCATTTCACTTATAAAATGCATTCTCATTTGTACTTTCTTTACCATTTTTTCAATGTGATCAGTTCAGTCCAGTACATGCAAGAGATCTTATTCTTTGTAACTCATTTGGTGTATAGGTAATGCGTTGATCTAATTCCATCATAGATATGCTTACGAGCAGATGCACAGTCTGCAAGAGCCGCACTGCAATCCGACCGTTAACCATGAAAGTCAACGATGGAATGATTCTTATGGGCAATATTATAGCGATGTTCATTCATACATTCTCTCAGACTTCTGCCCGATTCACAGATGTAAATGAAGTTACAGCCATTAGAACGAAGAGAATATGCAATGTTTTTTGTTATGCATGATTCGATTGTGTTTATTTTGTTTCGCTTTGTGATCAGGAGAGTCTGTTTGTTTATCTACAACAATAACAGCGGTTGTCATGACGCTTTCATTATGTTTAACAGCATATTGGACAAGCTACTGTCTACGAGGAATATCACAATCTGCCTTCTGTGTGTGTGAGAATTCTGCCATAAAAATGCAATCAAAATCACAAAAATGACAAATTTCATTTTGAGAGATTTAAATGAATGCTTGATCATTGTGTTATTAAGTGCACCAAACTCGGAAGTATAAGAATCTATATAACCAAATGGGATTTTGCGATATTTGACGCTCCGTAACAAGACGACTGGAAGTATAAATAGGAAATATAGATATTTACTCATTTTGTGTGGCAATCTACAAACAGAAATTACTAAGAAGCTCGTGTGTGAATTTAGGTAGAAAATGTTGGTAGCTCTCACATTACACTGTAAATATTGAAGTCCTATTAAAGTAACAATCTGAGTACTAAGCGGAAGAGTACTAAAATTACTGGACAACGGCTGTGTTAGGGCAACTACGGCGCCAATCAGCAAGTCAAAACAATTATTCATAGCTCCTGTAGCAAAATTATCACTCAGGTCACTTCTGTCTCAAGTAGCGAGTGCTCACAGCTGGTAATGACGGCTACACACGATCCTCCAACGCAACATGTGACATTTCATCGATTTCCTAAGACATCAATTTACATCAAAGGTACTAATTGAACTAACTTTTTTCCGACGGCATATACACACACATGTTATTTTAACTTCAGTGATGATCATTATGAAATCGAATCAACCGATTCGCACGTTCTTCGCGTGGACATACCGTTGGCATGTTAATTGTCATTATTATTACAGTATTATAATATACGGTAAGGTGAAGATTTGAAAAAGACAAATTTTCAAAGAAAGACGACATGAGATCCAAGTTAGCTGCTTTCATTTAATTGATCCAAATGCGTATAAATGCCACAGCAGTTCTTACAGATAGATGTGCATATGGAAGGCAGGTTTAGAAATGCCGTATGGTACTTATCGACTGGAGTTGCTGGGCCTATACAACTCATTAGATGAGTACTAAAATGAATGCGAATTACGCACCGTGCTTTCGAACCCAAAGAGTTCTAAAATGAGCACTGATGTTTTCAGACACTAAGAGTGCGAGATTTTTGGACTCATTTCTTAGTCATAATTTCGAACTCAGATACAGTAGTCCTTCAAGCACTCATTTGGGACTTAACGAATAACAGTGTGTATCTCTGACCTAAATCTCTGTCTAAATGATCTGTCGAAATTGCCGTCAACAAACCGCTATTGTCCATTCTAGTCTCACTAACCTAAACAAAGGGAAAAGTCGAATTTCTTCAAGCTTTAACTGCACTACTTGCCATATTGGGGGCTTGGACGGTGCTGACATAGTCAGACTTCTCCGGGGCGTTATGGTCCTTTCATGGAGTAAGCATATATAGGTAGAGTGTCGACTCAAAAAAGCATCTGTATACAGTAAAACATTTTATATGAAAAGATCCAGTTTTTAATGAGACGGCGTTCCTCTGGTCCAAAAAATTATTTGAGCAGTTTTTAAAATGCTAAATTTTTGCAAATTTATATACTACCGACATGAAGCCCCTTTATAAGTAGTTTGAAACAAGTTGGATATCAAAAGGAATGAATATTCGCTAACAAGCATCTTAATTAAGCGGAAATTAAGCTAACAATCTAGGGAATTTCATAAACTACAGTATAATGCAAGTCTCTACAAGTCTTCAAGGAGAAGTTGAGATCTCATTGTGCATCTGTTTTTAATTCAGTTTTTAGCGGCATGATTTCATGATTCACAAAGCGTCATTTAATTGAATCTGAATAGTGGTATGACCCATTAACATTTTACAAAGTTAATTACGATCAGCTTCCTTGATTATAATGTTTCGCTCTTTCTGTGGCGATTGTGATATGATTGCGCTTAGAAAAATAATCTTATCATAATAAAGATGAGCTTTTAGCAATGGTAACCCATCGAATTGCTAATTTAGCAAACTATATTCCCTCTTCGAGTTGTCATGACATGGAAGATTTGAGCAATACTATTCCTTATTCTGTATTGCTGTCATGATCAGTCAAATTCGTGTACATTTCTACATTTGCATATCACAGGTGGCACCATAGTCTCGACTCATATTCATCTAATGAAATCGAAACTGTATACACATTGGGTATTTGATCAATGCTGAGTTGCTACTCTACCTAATACTCGATGAGTTCTTTTAGTCCGAATGCCGTTCCTGCAGACTTCCCATGACGCCTTCAGGGTTCGACCTCTGAACTGAAAGATCGCTTGGCCGAGCACTTAACCACTGTGCCACGTTGACCACTATCAGATTAATATCCTATTAACTCTTCACATTTTTGACTGATATTTGTGAAAGATCGTCCAAAGCATTTTGTAAATGATATTATTAAATAATTAATCTTTCGACGCACGACATTTTTCTTATTGCGAAATATATTTCGGCGGACCGCCCTTGTCAATCAATTTTACAGTATTACACAGTACGATTTCAAATCAAATTCAGTAACATGTAAAAAGAATAATATCAAAATATCATTGGTAAAGTTAAAGATAAGTCAAAGACAGAGAAGTTAAACGTTCATGAGCACATAGCACTTTTTATGTGCTACCTTTTCATCACATCTGCCATAGCATGTAATTGTATACCATAGTCTCTTAATGCTGTAATGTCAGTGTAGACAATTTCGATTGATTCCATTCAGTTTTGTTATTTATCTATGAGTGTCATTTGTTGTTGATTTTTGTTTCTGATTGTTACAGCTTCGGCGATCTGTCTTTCCATTGCGTTGTTATGGTACACCCCGGTTACGTTCATGTTAAAATTTTGTTTGATTCCTTCATGCTGGGTTTCACAGTGTTCTATAAAGGAAATCTCTACCTGTAGCAGATTTAACCTTTGGTCAATTGACTTGTCAAATATGATTTTGCGCATCGATTTCTACAAAAATATTTGATATTGCATTTACCTATTTAATCTTCATTGTGTAATGGATAGAGGATGGCTATGCGATTGTCTGGGATATAGAGAGGAAAATTATTTCACTTCCAACCTTCGCATATTCTATCAACGTACCAATCAAAGTCATGTCATATCTATCACTGCTTGATGATGATTTTGATTTTGATGTTGATTTGGATAACTTAGCAAACTTTCTAAGTGGTTCAACCATGGAAAGCAATGTTGCCTCACGTCATTCAACTCCTATGACGGAAGATGAAATCGAAAAAGAAAGACGAAAACAAATCCCAAAAGGTACTATATATCAAAATCAGTGGGTAAGAAACGTTTTCGACCATTGGATACGCGAGAGAAATGCGAGCATATTGAATTCAGAGTCATCACAGCTCATGTATCTTTCAGAAGAATCTAGTGATGGTCATGAAAAGTTGGATTGTATTTCAAAGGAAAAGCTGTCGGATGCTTTGAGATTTTTCTTTCACGAAGTAAGAAAACAAAATGGAGATCGCTCTCAGACTATTCTTTGGCATTCAAAGATATATTCGATTTGAACGACTCTTGGATTGGCAGCTGATGACAGATCCTCTATTCCTGAACTGCAGAGATGCATTGGATACTGCCATGAAAATTTCCACTTCAAAAGGACTTTCTTTGAATCGAAAAATAGCAGCGCCTATCTCATCTGAACTAGAGGAAGAACTATGGGGAAAAAGGTACTGAGAAGTGATTGTCCGAAAAAGTTGACGCGCACCTTGTTGTATCTTATTTCGATAAACTGTGGATTGCGAGGTGGCCAAGAGCTGCGTCAATTGAAGTGGGGAGAAGGCTCTCAACTAACGTTGCAAAAGCTCCCTGATGAAACCGAGGTTCTAAATTATAAAGAAGACATTTCAAAAGCCAACAAAGGAGGACTACGTGACCATCACATTGAACCAAAATGTTTCAATATTTATCCTGCCAAAGTAGAAGGAAGATGTCTCATACAACTTTTTAAGAAATTTTCACATTTGCGACCTAGCAATGATACGAGTGGGGCATTTTCTTTACAGGCCCACCCAAAATTTTCGGAGAAGGTGTGGTACCTCAACTCTCCTATTGGTCAAAGCACATTGAAAGCAATGATAAAAAATTTGATGGATGCAGCAGGGGAGGATTCTGCTCACTACATTAACCATTCCGGACGTCGAAGCGCAGTTTGTAGAATAATTGAAGCTACATGGAAGCAAGGAAACTGCAAAGAAAATTACAGGCCATCGATCTGATTGCATAAATGGGTATAATGTGATTCCTGAAAAAACTATGAAAATGACATCGGAAATATTGACAAAGTCGACCACAACAAACATTCAAATTACAGAAGTCAATGAAAATAAACTTGAAACTTCCATTCCAAATAACAAAATAATGGATGTTGAGATCGACGGTGAGAAAAACAAAATCATGATATCGTTTAGGCCTTCTTTACTTTCTCATTTTTTCCTTGATATGTTTTTCTTTCTTTTTGTGTTACCATAGTATTGTTCATAGAAATTTTCTTATTAGCTATGTTGAGTTATAAATACATTTACCTGATCATAGAGGAGTTTTAACTTCCATTGAATATCGTAATTTAATTAAAGTGGGTATCCTTTAATTACATGCTATGGCAGATGTGATGAAAAGGTAGCACATAAAAGGTGTTATGTGCTCATGAACGTTTAACTTCTCTGTCTATGACTTATCTTTAACTTTACTAATGATATTTTGACATTCTTCTTGTTACGTAATAGATAATGCATAGATTTAAGGTTATTATTTGCTATAATTACCGAGAGCCGAAGACTCGAGGCTATTATGACAAATAATGACGGAAGAAATCTATGCATTGTATACCATGTATATAAGACTGATATCTTTGATAATGCCCAGAAATTCATTAACGGCCTGGAAAATTCATGGCCTGGAAATGAAACCATAGAAATATTTCGCAACATGGCATACAATGATTATGACATCTACATTTTTCGGGCTGTCAATGGCAAATTGTCGAGCCGCTAACGCGGCCCTCTAATTTGCCATTGACGCCCTCAAAACATAGCTGTCATCATATCATTATCTGTTATAATGCATGACTTTTTCCATAGAAGTCTGTACCAGGTTAATAATTTCCAATAAGGAAGATAATTACTTGCTTCGTGGAACTTCTCAACCTGTTGACATAGAAAGCCTTACAAAATCATGCATTATATGTTACTGAATTTGATTTCAAATCATACTGTGCAATACTGTAAAATTGATTGACAAGGACAGTCCGCAGAAATATATTTCGTAATAAGAAAAATATCGTGCGTCGAAAGATTAATTATTTATTAATATCATTTACAAAATGTTATCTAAATCTTTCTTTAAAAATTCATTTGAGATTGCCAAAAAATGTCCAGAGCATTGGCTCTTGTCTATCAATTGAAATTCTGTGTCTCGCCAGAGGTGTTCACGGATGACTGAGTTTGTGTTATCTGTTGCAATGAGAGTGAGAGCTTGCCAATGATGAAGGAATGAACATTCTACTGTTATTAGATAAACATTCAGATTAGAAGTTCGTTTGATTGATTTAGTGCAGATTTGACCATGATTATATTTCTGATCATTATTTTAATCCATTTTATCCACTGTCTCTTTATTTTCCCAACGCGTATTATGCAATGGGCAGAAGATTCACATTTCACAAAATAAATAAGTATCATTTATCAAGCAGCTCATTTCTCTTGGCGGCAACGCTGTTAAAACAGAGACGCTTAGCAGATATGGGTGTGGCACAGATATACCAGTAGATTTCTGTCTCGCACGGTTATTTTCAGCTATGAAATTTATTTCACCGAATTAATCAAATAAGTCTGTATTTCACCTATTGCAATTCAACAATATAAAACCAAAATTAATTTCTTAATAGATAGAAAATAGAAGCAAGTAATCAAACATGAAATGAATGAAATAATTGATGGCATTTAGTTACAGTCTTGTTGGTTAACCACTAATCTAGACCGTACCTGTTAAACTGCAAATCAAATAAGTTAATCGTTCTTATGTTTAGCTTGTGTCTAGAGAGCATCTTAATTTCGACAGTTTTGGAGAAAGCACTCAAAATATTGAAATCATACGTAACATTAAACCGCTTCAGATACAGTACAATAATCAAACCTAGAGCTTTGAGACAGTATGGGTAGCATGCGCAACCTGTGTGAGACTTTCATACCAAGCCATCTTCCGTTATTTTCAAGGTAATGTCTCGCCACCTCTGGCGGTTTTGTCAATTTTGTGACACTAGATCGGTCATCAAAAGAGTTCCAAGAAATCCCGTGAAGCATCCAACTCCCCTCTCCCTCATTTTAGGGTATCATAAATAATGATTCGAACTGTGTCCAATGATCGACTCAATCAGCTCTCGGAGATTCAAAATTCATTTACTACACTTCTAACACACGGTTATGGCTGTGTCATTCATGTCTTCACATCAAAGCATTCTATCAAGGTAGCCGTGCACCAATTTCAATGTATTTTCAGTGGAGCCACTACTTCTCATTTATGCCTTCCTTTTTCATGCATTTCGTCGGTGATTCCACAAAGCCACGTAAGTCAATTTCAGTCACTCTTCAGGAGAGCAATTTAAAGATTTTGACCACAGAATTAGACAGGTGGTCTCTTCTTCTGTTTGACTAGAAGGGAAACATTGGAACATGTAACGTTAATGATATGATGACAGCTATGTTTTGAGGGCGTCAATGGCAAATTAGAGGGCCGCGTTAGCGGCTCGACAATTTGCCATTGACAGCCCGAAAAATGTAGATGTCATAATCATTGTATGCCATGTTGCGAAATATTTCTATGGTTTCATTTCCAGGCCATGAATTCCGGCCATGATTTCCGGGCCGTTAATGAATTTCTGGGCATTATCAAAGATATCAGTCTTATATACATGGTATACAATGAAATGGCACAATTTGCTGACATAATATCATAGCAATCAAACAATGAGCAGCCAGTTCAACATTAAACACGACAAATTGTGCAAAGTTTCTGTGACTGCTATCAACCGTATCACACAGCAATTTGTAGATTAATGCCGATAAAAACATTGTATCATAGTCAAACGTCGCCAAGTTGGTTGTGGAAATTGTTGACAGCAAATTGCAGCTTCATGAAGAGAATTTTAAGTGAGCTGGTGGTATTGTTTCATGTCATAAATAAACAGATTCATAATTGAAAGTGATCGGTCTGCTGGTTGGAAGAACATCTCAAGAATTCACAGATGAAATTTCTAATTATTGGATAATTTCTCCGTCAAGCAGTTAAAAAAACCTAGCGCTTTTCCGGAATAGACACACTGAAAGCTTCTTTACCTACAATAATTTCTCAGATAAATAGAATGTCGCTGGAACTCTTCAATTAGTCATTGAATGACTTATGTGAAATAGTTTGATGATATTTTGGCAGCTGATATTCGTATGCATGCAGAGATTTTGAGAATTGTTCAAATATAATGAGCATGGGAGCCATTTAAAGTAAAATGAATACCCGAAGATCTATTGGCCTCTGATTTCAAGATGGAGAAATGCATGTTCTGTAAATCGACATTGCAAGTTGCGCATGTGTCTGATTATACTCTTGGCAGATTATGGGATCGATATTTCAAAATGATGAACGTGCAGAACAAAGGATTTCCTTCTTTGTCATCCTGTCGCCGCAGTATTTTGTAAACTCATTATTGCTTTTGTGTATATGATCTTTGAATAGGGGACAGCAATTCAGATCACAAATTGGTTTCATAAATATAAATGCCAATCAGAAAACTTGAAAAAAAGCTCGCACAATTTGCATTTTGCTCCAACTAAGTTCCTCCGGCGTGCGTCATGATTTTCATGCAATTTCCATTCTAGGACTTTCTATGGTATTGTTAATTTCTATGGCTAAATCAAATTATGTTCAAAATCAGATGCCATGATCTGTCGCAAATGCAGTTACGTCAGTTTGTCAAATCATTCAAGTTGAAAATATACAGCAGCTATAGATGTACTTACGTCGCTTTGGCTTTACTCAGAGGGAATAGCAAGTCGACTAAATGTTTGAAATAAGTGCTTCAACAGCAAGAAGCTGCCAACTTTGTGTCTTATGAATTTGTATTGACATGATTGCTTACAGGAGGTGCACACGGGCATTGTTTACATTGCCTCCGCAAATTCTTAATCATTGTTAATCGTTGAGCAAAATCCAATCAAAATTCCATAACTCCGCAAGGATAATCAGAGGACATAAACGGCAGCTACCTGGTATTTGTATTTTCAGGAAATTATGTAATCCACATTCATACTTTAATCCATTTGATGTTTCCAAACAGGAGTGCACGATGCCCTAAAATATACTCTTCAAAATTTCCTGCACGACTCTGAAGAAATAGTTCAATAATTTAGTCCTGAGTTCAGTGGTAACCTTATCAATAATGGAATATAAGAAACATTAATAAAGAGGACAGAACCGAAGAACAAGATCGTCAGAAATCACAAATTATTTCTTGGATGGAGTAAAGATGACAGGAGTGGTTTGCTTCTGTGACGCAATTTATCAATTTATAGGTTATATAAATAGGAAAAGGTCTCATCCAGTCCTTCACTGAAAATATCAATAGTAGGCCTAATATTGTGGAATCTTACAACGAAATATTGCTATGATTTTCAGCAGTAGGCCAGTCGTTGAAATTATTAGTCGAATGATTTCTTGAGTTGACCGTTGTTTCAAATAATGTTGGGTATGTGCTAATGATATGATTGAAAGTCACTAAATCGTTGCAAAATAGACCTAAAAGAAAGGAAACTTTGGAAACTTGACGATTGAGTTCGACATTAGGTCTTGAGGTGAATAGGATGAGGATATATAGATTACCTGCGTCAAGGTTGTGTTTTTGACCTAAAACTGACATAACTATGAAAGTTGAGATACAAACCATTCCATGAGGTTTTCCTAAACACACTAGTGACAGCCTTTTGTTCATGATCACGCTTCAACAAAACATCTAAAAAGGGCTAGCTACCATCAGCAGACTCGTTTTCACAGGTGAACTTCAGATCATTGTGAGCACAATCAAAAGCAGTCAGCAACTGTTGAGAGTCATTTAAGGATCTTGCAATTATGAAAGTGTCATCTACATATCTTTGATAACGAAGACATAAGTCATTGATAGAATTTTTCAAAACATTACATTCAAGATACCCGAAAAAAATATTTGATAGAATGGGTCCTAAACGGCTACCCATGACAATGCCATCGGTCTGACGGTAAAACTTTTCATCAAAAGAAAACTGGACATCACGTACACAAAAAAAATTACATCGCTAAACCCGTCCATAGGCATGGGCAATGTTAAATTATGGCATTCAATGACTTGCTTTATAATGTTAACAGTCTCCATGATAGACACATTCGTAAACAGAGATTTAGCATCAAAAGATACCATGGATAGAATGCAATCCATCTTATCTCATGCTTCTAAATTTTCGCTCGACAATGCAAATAAAGACATGATTGAAAAGCTTGAGAAATCTGTAATTGATAAGCTCAAGAAACTCTGTAATCGAGGTCTAATATCCGAAACCATCTTCTCTCAATTAAAACCTATCGGATCTGTAATTCCTAAGCTCTATGGGTTACCAAAATCCACAAAGACAACTGTCCTTCGCGACCTATTTTGTCTATGACTGGCTCACCAACTCACAGTCTAGCTCGATGGCTCACTGACTTGTTAAAGCCTTGTAGACATCTGACGTGTTATTCACATCTGATGTACCCAGCCGGAGTTTTTACCAAGAGCTGCACAGTGAAGTAATGACAAAAGTACGACACCAATTTAGTCATTATGCATGTTGGCATCATGGGGTCTAAAGATGATGACGGCTACTGGTGATAAGAGGGAAGAAACATAGTTGTGGCAGAGGTTGAGCTCGGCAATCGTGCGTGACAATGCATTCGCAACACTCTTCCTGAGGTGGATTATTATTTTTTTCGATATTTTTTATAGGTAATTGCCCATCAAATTTGTAGTGCTTCATAATTTCATCCAAATATACTTTCTATGTTGAAGAAAGCTCGCATACTTCATATTTGATGAATCTAGCAGATAGGTCTGCAAAATTTCGAGAGAATTATGCATTATGCAAATATGTGTTTCATCGCCCTCTTTCAGCACAACCTCATGAGAAATGAAATGTAGGAAGCTTGTCTAATTTTCTTTGCTTCTGACTTAAAAAAATATCATAATCATGGCATCACCTGCGGCCACAGAATAAAACCCTTGTTCTGCTCGTGCAGCCGCCATAGTCATCGCTTTGTTTACATCTGTACAGGCATTAGTATTACAATTAGTATAAAAACATTAGTTCCTTTATTATTGAGCATTATTAAGGAGCATTTTTCTTAATTCATCGTTTTTATTTTTGCGTAATTATTTATATATTGATTTGTTCATTTTTGCTTCGATATTAGGTTTCATCTTTTAATTTAGTTCTAGTTTAATTTAGGTTCAGCGTTATTTCTGTTTGGTTTTCCTACTTGCGTTGTTTTCGCTGTTTGTTTTCCCGTTTATTGTTATCATTTTAGTTGCTGCTTGATGTGTTGTTTTTTTTCTTTTCCATTTGCATTTATTAGTACTGTTAATGAGAGTTTCCTTTCCTGATTATTTTATTTTGTTTTTAAATCATTTATACCGATTAGTTGATTTGCCTTTATCTGTTTGTTCTATTCCAATTTCATTATTGTGTTACTTTTGCTTTGTCCTTTTATGCTATGGCTGTAGGTCTGCATTTCTTAGTGCTGCATCTACAAGTAGCTGATCACACAGTCTGGACATTGCGATTTCATTGTGTTACTTGCCCTGAAAGATGACTGACGCTCTGTCTGTTGAACATTTGGCAAACATCAATGTACAACGTTGATGAAGCATTTTCACTTCTCTTGTATATAATGTCTTATTATACACTCGTGACGAAGTGTTGCTCGAAAAGAATTGAAAAGATACATAACTTTAAGCTTCTGATTGATGCAGGACCTATGTTTCAAACGCTGAAATATGATCTTACAAGCTCATCTTATTTATGAAACATGAGAAATAGCTCAAGAATGACCTGGCGCCACCCTTGCTAAAAAAAGTCACTATTTTTCCAGATTTCTATTACGGTGGTAAATAATCAGTTAAAATACTATTTAGCTGTTAATGTTAGCGGTTCTTTACTATGTATTTTTATTTTGTTCAGTTTACCATGTAATATGTGGCAGATTGTGGCATTCATATGTGGCCATGAATGGATAACCGCCAAGTGTTATTACTCCATTGCTAAATCGATTAATTGAGGCATGAATGACTAAGCGGTTAGAAACTGTATACCATCACTTCATTTGTGAATGTTCAGTAAGTAGTGCTAGCAGGTATTGGCTTTTTTGGAAACCCGAGAGAGATGAAGCTGTGAAATTAACCAAGTCCGTAACGAACGCGAATGACGTCACAGTTGACAAATTGCGTAAAGTACCAACACAGATTCTTGGAAAAAACTGTCCAGTACGAATTGATGGAAAGTCAAATCGTTGCCAGGGTCCAGGAGGTACATCAGTGATTTTTTTGACTCATTAATCCTTTTAGTGTGAGGTATTCTGAAGCATCATGTATTCCTTAATTTTTGAATTTGTACTTCTCAGTTGATTAGATTTCATATTTCGTTCCTCGCCTCTATTTAGGATTTAATAATCAGGTTGGAAATGATCACGACTACTAAATCTAAAACAAGCTGATTTGTAATTGCTGTTTATATGTACAGACTCTTTTTTCTCTTTGAATAGTTCTATCATTAATTGTATATCAATGAAATGTCTTCTCCTTACAGATAGGTTAAAAATCTCCATATTCTCATAAGTCACATCAGAGCTTGAACCGGACCGGTTTCTGCGACCCGCATCGGACCTAGGCCAACATGAAAATGTTGCATCTCATTAGATTTGTTGTCCTATTCAGAGTAAAGTTTAATAGTGTTTACTTAAGCCATAAAAGAGAAAACACCAAAGAGACACTAAATACCAAGAATTACGTGAATAAATCGTCATATGAATTGATGTAGTAAATTCAATCGATTACGTCAGGCCTTAACTACTTGACTAAGAATCTCAAAAGCCTATCAAGTGGCTCAGCTACAGGAAAATTGCGACGATGGCATAGCTTTTCCTATTATCAATTAATTGATGAACATATAAGCCCCTTACTTATTTCAGACACTATATATGCCTCGGCCCGAACTCTTAATCCAGCTATGAATCACGCGACGAGCTATTTTCTGTAAGAGTGTCATCACCTCATATTTGCATGCATTGAAGAAATACAGGTTCTTATATTCTCTATAGGATAAATTAGGGACGTCAAGATTGTGTCATCTTACCGGTTTTCTGACAATTCTCCTCATCCCAGCCGTTATAGCAATCATCTTCACCGTCACAGATCCAATTCTTGAGAATACAGAGGACTGCTGGATTTTCTCCACTCGTAGAGCTTCCACACATCACTTCATTCGCCATGCATGCCGATTTGCCAGAGGTGGAACGCTTCTCGAATTCTGTCCCACCTTCCGTGAGAAGCTGTGTTCCATCATCTACGTCTTCTGAAGACTTTGAAGGAACAGGAGGGGCCTCAGACGAAACAGGAGGAGGGAGGGAAGTTGAAGGCTGCTGAGAGACAGTCTCTCCTGACGATGTCATTTCTTCCTGTCCTTCCCCTGCAGCTGAAAGTCGAAGCGGAAGATCATGTAGACAATTGCCTACTACCATCACGAAAACTTCTCATGAGAACTCATGAAATTTAATAATTATAATTATAATATAAATAATTAATAATATTTAACTCATGATGTTCTCATTATGCTTTGATGAGAATATAATGAGTGGTAATGAGAACATTCATGAGGACAATATCTCAAAATCATGGGGTCAATTTCATGCGAAAATTATGAGCATTCATGAGGTTTTGTGAAAATAAATTTACAAGTAGTACGGTATGCATGCTAGCCGCGAAATGAAGGAGTAATAAGAAAACTTATTCAATCAATAAGAATTTCAAAGTTTAAGTCTATAAAGGATAAAAAGCAACAATATACTCGTAGAATATATCATAGCGATCTGCAACTGCCTTATCAAAATGATGCATATATAATTTGACTTTGCAATTAGATGTTGAATGCAAGATGTTGAAAATATAGATATATGCAATCACAGTTCATTATCTTATCGTAAAAACAATAACGGTTAATTATTGCGAAGAATGAAATAACATTGTGGACATGGCGTGCGAATGCGAGGCTAAGAATGCCTCAGTAACTAAATGCCAGAAAAATCAATTCATAAGTATGAAAGAGCAACTGCTAGTTTATTAATGAGATTTTTATGAGAAAACGCTCCAAATCCGCATGAAATTTCATGAGATACATATGAGAAAAAAGCTCATGAAAAATCATGAAGAATTTTCCTTAGGGTGGCAGCCGCTTCCAGACGACTTCGGAGAAATGCTTAGCAAAAATTAATACGGCTATAGTTATTTATGCAACTACTGCATCATTGCTTCTTTATAGGATTCCAGGAGTTAGATATCCTAAATTTGTGGAAAAGCTTTTACCACTATATTCTGTTAAACAGTGGAAGCACAAAGTACAAATTGGTGATCTTCATGGAGTAGCCATGGTTGGTTTGATTTATCAGAGAAATGTCATGAAAGAGTCACATTCCCTTCATTATCCCATCAACTGAGTGAAGTGACTCAATTTATGGTTAACAGCAAATCCAAGAAAATACAGCATAATCTAGCTTCTCATTCATCAACACTGTAGATCGATGGATACGAAAATTACATACAAACATATACCAAAATCACATGCAATTTGAAACTAACATCCCATACGAGATTCTCGTATGTTTACAGAGATCTGGTATGTTTTTCATACCACATATCACTTACTTTCGCATGTGATTGGTATGTAGCGATACGAACTATTCTATCTGTGATTGGCTGTTTTACACTGTAATACGAGTTGTTGGTATGTTTTATATACGAGACTCGATGCAAATGGGTCTTCATTCGTATGTGTTTAGTTCACATAGCAAAAAATTATCTATTACATACTACTGTCAAATATTTTTTTTCAGTAATACCAGTCGTGAATATTGTGTGATTGATAGAGTGATATTTAATTGGAATAGATTTAGTGCGCATTTTAGGCTCTACCAGGTTGTCGTTGATGCTACTTGTATAGCAACATTAACTGGACATTTCGTTAGTTCTACTTTATGAACCAAGTGATAAACATCTATTCATGTGAGCGATGTCATTCGTGAAATCATGTTGACTTATATATCTCAAACATAACTATCTTTGCGTTCATGAATTATAATGTGTTTCTATTTCTGATGGATAATATGCTTCATTTCAAAATTACATAATGAATATTTGTTGATGGTTGAATACTTATTGATTATTCATGAAATGCCTTAGAATTACGTGTATTAGAATCGAATTCATTATTGAAAGTATGATGCTTGAATGTCATTATCTCACTACTTACGAAACAGTAGTAGCATTAGTGTGATCTTTATTGACAAAAGGCCTTAAATCAACATATATTAGAAATCATTGATGCTTTCCATTAGAAAACATTGTGCTGGTATGGCTTTAGTATGTAAAGCATCCCCCCTTGAAATAAAATACGAAAAACATACAAATATATACCAAGAGAATACAGAAATATTTTGGTATGCATCCTTCGTATGTGATTGGTATTGAGCAATTTACAGTGAGGATAAAGCAGCACCGAAAAATACTTCTAACCTATCAGTTCTCAAATATCAAATGTAGCTTCATTCCATTCATGTATGAAATTTTTACTCATTGTAATGAAATGCATATGACAAGACAAATCAATGCAAGTGGAAAAAAATTATTGACATTGAATAACTGATGTATTCAACTGATGAATTTTAATTGTTCCACTGTTTGTGTTGGTCAAGAATAGATGGATAATATTAACGTTTTGCTCAGTAATGTCGTTGTATCAGTTCCTACACCGTAAACCAGCGCCTCCTAAAATCGAAGAAACCTTCATCCTAAACCTAGAATTTTAGGTGGTTGCGTGAAATAGAATGTTGACATACTAAAGAAAACAATAACCCTAGTGCGCCAGCCTCCTAAAAAGCTTTGCTTTAGGACTTTTTTATTAGTTACGAATGGTGTGTTGCTTTAGTGTGTGATTTAGGAGGTACTGGTTTAGAGTGTAGTTCCTTTGTACTTGCAGCGAAAACTGTATGCTTTGTGAAGTTTGATACATCCCTTGCTATGATCTCTGCATCAGTGTGATGATAATTCACATTTTAGTACTGCGACGACATCTGCCAAGTCCAGTAAGTGACATGCGCTATCCTGCTTTGCTTATATTCTAGGCATGACGACATAAACATTTTGCTTCTTGCAGTCAAAGTTTGTTGCCATTATCTGTCTGAGATTTTCATTTGATTAGTTTTGTGAGATACACACATAGTACTCGTTGACTGGAATGACAATAGCTGAAGCTCTTAACCAAAGTTGCAGGATGAAGGCCAGCTGCACGAATCTGCTCAATTACAATCATCTTAGAAGAGTCCTCAACAGTGGCGTCGCGTGCTCCCAGACCATAGGCCTTCACTCGGCATTGGAATACTATTTCTATACCAAACACTTTTATGTTACAACATTAATTTTCATGAATTTAAATGAATTTTTAATAACATCATCCCGAACATTATTTAAGGCCAAGTGAATGTGCACATGAGAAGTGATTGCTCATGTCGCTTAACCGCCTTACTCAAGTAGCTGAGACCACATTATCTCGAGAAAAAAGGAGGCAAGGCCAACAGTTTCCTGTGTTTCTCACGGCCGGTCAGCCACTCACATGTTTGAAATTTGATGCATTAAAATGTCTTGTGTAGTGCTTCTTATTTCTTTCTCAGTGACTACCTTCATTTCATAGGTGTTGGTCTACCTTGCTTGTCGACTGTCATCTTTTCAGTATATTCCCTTCGGACGAAAGGCGTGGTCATGATCTCATCTGCAGTACTCAACATAGTGTCACATCAATAACGTAAAAACAAATTATGGAATTCTACCGAAACTGGGTTTTCGAGTCAGATGCATTACTCTGCATTCATTGGAGAACGCTCATCATCTGATCACAGTCTTGTCTGAACGTCAGCCATCTGCTACTGTTGACGTAGTGGCCTCTCTGACTTACGCGAATCCGGGAACAATTGAGTTGCACTTCCATTACTATATTTAGATACCGCGCCTTGATTAAGAATTGCGTAGAATTTCATTGCAAAAATTGGAGAAGGCAAAGCATTATGTCTATCGGGGAAGCCAATATTGTCCCGGGCGCGTGCGCTTACGGCCTCACACACAACTCTCTTTCGCTGTCTGAACATCAGTGCTCCGTCTGGACACACGACCACAGATCTAGAAAGGGATAGATGGACTGCTTTCCGCGTTTCCCTATTTCAGCCGTGAAGCCTGAAAACTTCCCATCGCCGCCACGCCTGCTCCCGGTATGTAGGCAAGAAATGACGGCCGCTGAGCTGATCGCAATTGACACCTGTGGTGTTGTTTTCAATTGATGATGATTTATTTGATAAGGGTGACAAAATTTGTGTACTTAACGAAGCTGGGATGAGTGTCATAACACAGTGTGGCGATGTCGCAATACTTCAACAAGATAAAATTGAATTTGACATGCATTCTACCGACGCTAAATGGCGATTTTATCATTAAATAAAATCCTCACGCCCTAGGCAATTGCTATCAATTCTCCTACTCTTAATCCGAAACATGTGTTCAAAAGGCATAAGAAAGATAAAATTTTCGAACACGTTTGCAAAACTGTTTACAGAAATTTCATTTCTTGAGAAATGGTTACCTCATGTTGTGTTCCGCGATACCAGAACCGTGCTTCGAAAAACTCTAACATTTCTTTTCACGCCTTTCCGTTCTCAAACCCCGAATTGTTGAAGAAGTGGCTTCATAACATTCGACGTAAGAACTTTACTCCCTCTAAGAATTCATCACGCGTATGCAGTGTTCATTTCACCGATGATGACTATAAAAAGGGCGTAAGTGTTATTCATGACAAGGGACAGTATGGAACTCGCCCCAGAACTCGAAGGAAGCTGAAGGATGACGCAGTGCCTACTGTTTTTGAAGCGTTCCCCCTTTATCTGCAAACACCTTCCAAAAAGCGTCGATCCCCAAAGCAGCGCAATCTTTTTGAGCAGTCTTTTGATGCAACTTCTGCCGAGTCTCAGTCACCAGGGCCATCATCGGAACCCATGGATGTGGATCAAGACTCAGATATCCGCGCAATTCCAAAACGCATGGATCAGGCTACTCAAGTTGGTCGGTAAGCAAGATAATCAGTCGATTAGCGGACCACAATGTATACAAAGCTAAAAAAATAATATATAACAATAAATATAATATTTAAATGCAATATGCAATGGTGCGTTGTTTGAGAGCGATGAAGACAGTATGAAGGATGTATCTTTCATCCGTTTGTTTTCAGCAAAGCAGAGAGGAGGCCTATCCACTCCTAGTTTCGCTGTATATAGTATCGTAAAAATTGCTGAAGTAGCTTTCCGCTCTCTTTTTCCGGGTGTTCACGATGTGACCCTCCTCCCCACAGTATCGAACATTGATTTGAAAATTGAACATTTTGTCCTGCAGAAAGTTGATGTAAAAACTTTATTTCCTACCCTTTTTGCAGACCACTTTTATGACCATGACTTTCATCAAGACTCTGATCATCTAACAAAACTTATCAGGCTGATCACGTCGAATTATGTCAAAATTCGCCTCTTTCGGTACGGTAAGATATATTTTGAACGTAATATCTTTAATTCAAAAGTCCTATCACGTCAGCAGGCAATGAAGCTGATTCTCTTTAGAGGCAAATAAATTTTGATTTACCGAGTTTTCTTTTGAATAAAACGTTACTTCGCATGCACCTAATTTTCTATTTAAGCTACATTTATGTAAGCAATCATGATGAGTGAGAAAGTATGACATTGCAGGTCATCAGGAATTGTCAACATTCCTATGATTTGTTATCAATTATTATCGTCGTTGAAAGTTAATGTGCTTGGTATCATTACATTCTCACAGACACGTGCATGCCAACATTTGTTTCTTGCCTACATACCGGGATTGTGCGCGCGCGCGTGGCAGGGAAAGCAGGCTTCACGCAAATCGGGGAGTAGTCCATCTATCCCTTTCTAGATCTGTGCACACGACTAGCTTGTGTGTCTAATTGTTCGAAGAAAACAGCTGTAATTCGAGCACATGCTGCAAAACTGTTAGCTCTGAGATTAAGCGTCTGATTTTGAGACGGAAAGCTGTGCACAGCTATCACGAGAAGCTATCGAATTTAAATGAATGATGACACTTTTCACTTTTACAATTGTAGGAAAATTATTTTTGAGGATGCGCCGAAGGCCTCGCAGGTACGGAGAAGACGCCACTGGTCCTCAAAATTAGTTTTTATTACAGAAGTTCAACTTGTTTTATTAAAAAGTGCGCATCCACACATCTGATCAGATCAGGAATGATTACACCGTTGTTCGAGCGAATTTGCAACCTTTCCTCGAGAGCAAGTGATATCTTCCTGACTGAATTATTCGATTGAAACAGATATTTGACCAAAGCAACGGGAAATATTATGAATCAGCAGCAATGTCACAGAGGTTCGATTTTGTTAAGTTGTATCGTCGACGATAACCGAAATAGTCAAGCCATTGTGAATGATCAAATTTCTCTTTGTCATTGGGAATTAACTAGTAATGATATATGTAAGTTAATTTTGTATCCTATTCAAATTTCGCCAAAATCCTGGCTGAAATGCGACGTTCAGAGGCAAATATCATAGACATATTAGACATATCAGAGGCAAATATCTTTTTACGTTCTCCAAAGAAGGGATATTATGAAGTTCTAAAATGTCATCTATTTTACTTCAGAGAATGTCAGTAAAATGCTTCAGACGCTACTTGCCGTGACAGATGTTGCTTTTTCGTCACCGTTGTAACAAAACAACAGTGGAGGAGTTTTTGAAAATTGGAGTTCGAATGTTATGATGAAACATGGATGTAGCATTCCTATGCACGAGTTGCATTGAGAAATTTATTTGACGACGTGCTATGATGATGAAGGACAGATTGTGATTGATATGTCTAAGATTATCAAAAGCATTTGAATAGAAATTTAGCTTGATCAGTTGTAAAAGCATCTAGTTGATAGCCTTATACGGGAGGGTGTTCATGATGAGGATGAGAAAGCAAAAATGCGGCACTCCCTTTAGTAATGGCTTTAATAAAATTAGTTGCTAAAAATATATACACGGCAAACGTTTCGCGACGCAGTCGCTGCCTCAGTGCACTAAAAAGAAGGTGCCTTCTTTTTAGTGCACTGAGGCAGCGACTGCGTCGCGAAACGTTTGCCGTGTATATATTTTTAGCAACTAATTTTATTAAAGCCATTAATAAAGGGAGTGCCGCATTTTTGCTTTCTCATCCTCATTGTAAAAGCATCTATTCACAGTGTTGTGTTTTATGTCTCCTCTTTTGTTTGTACTCTACTAGTGGTTACTTTTGGCGAATTGTGAGTAGCTTGTTTTTGCTGTTCTATCTGATGCGTATGTTAAATGTTACATGTAGATCTTTAGTGTCTGCTGCATCACTACGACAATATTTCATGTTATGCGTAAATATAGTTTTCACTAACTCGGTGGCACACGTGTTATTCTGGTGAACCGGGAGCACACAGAGATCTAGTCCATACTAAAGCAGGACACGATCAGTCGTTATTGGCATAGATTGTGCTCCCTCCAGTGCAATGGAGCAAATATTGTCTCCCCGCCGGCAATAATCTGCTTTACAGGTCAAATAAAGTGATAGGAAATCTGCATCACATGTACGGAGACAGATGAATGAAATTATGCGGTGACTACACTCTTCATGTCAGCCGAAATTAATAACAAAATTTTGTAGAATTTTGAATTTCTATTGCACAATTTTTGCGCTTTCACGCACAATCGTAGGCATATGCAGCAGTAAATTGTTTATTATATCGATCACTACGATCGTAGCGATGTGCGAATCGCTTTTGGGCATTCCTTCGCTGCCATGCAGTGTTAGCAATCACTATATGCAGACACCGAATGGGATGACTTGAATTCTGCTATAGACTAGAGTCCTGCTTAGGCTGGAATGAGAAAAGTCTGAAGGTCAAATAAATCACTATGTTTTGCAGCAGGGATGCGGACTCCGACTCCGGCTTTTGATAGGACTCCGACTCCGATTCCGGGGGTTGATAGGACTCCGGCTTTTAATAGGACTCCGACTCCAGGTGGCAAGTAGCCTATGCATAGCCTAGTTTTTTTGATAAAAAATGATTACTTACATAATAGATCATGGGCTTATCTGAACCTATCTTTAGTGATCATTGCTGTATCAATTATCAATCATTTTCGATGAAAATTTATCAAATGTCGCTTTAAGTTGGATGCATGTGACACGGCTACTCCCATCTTGTTGATGCGTGCTTCACACGGTTTTTCTCCAGTCTCTATCAGGCAGGAAAATCCCCCATCCTTCTTCATAAAATATGAGTACACTTTCGATTTTAATATGCGTTTGGAGGAGAGATTACACCCGATTAAGTGATCATATACGGTTAGTAAGAGGAGAAATCACACGCGATTAACATGAGGGTAAGAAGTAATGTTCTCAAACAAACTAGCATTTCATTTTTGTCTCTGATGTGACCTTTGGCGCGTAGGTGTGATCGAGGCTAGGAAGACTTGTCTTCTCTACTAAATCGCCGAGTGAAAAGACAATCTTTTTTTCACTTTCACGGTTCATTCCCTCAACTATTACAAACTTTGCATGCACTGCTGTCTCTGTACTTCTGTTTGATGGAGAAAGTCAACATCAAGACAGCGACAGCAATGCACGAGGACAAATAATTTGTTGGTATTATATTTCGGGTCTAGTTACAAGCCGGAATCTGGAGTCCTAGCATCTGATAGGACTCCGGGACTCCGACTCCGCATCCCTATTTTGCAGTTTACTTATAACTTTTGAAAGCTAGGCATAAAGCGCTAATCAGGTTCAGGGTCAATACCGTAGTCCGTTCACTGGGCCGTGGGCGTCCCTCGTAGATCGTCAATCCACGCCTTTCTCCGTCTTCCTCTTCGCTCGTCCTTCCACTTCGCCTTTGATCGTCGCCAACACCAGGCTGTCGGGTCTCCGCTTCCAATGCGCGTACTTTACCCATTTCCTCCGCTTGATAGTCTCCAGCAGTCCATCGTTTTCTGGCACTTTCACTTTGTCTCGCATCCATTCATTTGTCTTCCGCTGACACCAGGAGATTCTTAGGAGTCTCCGCCAGGCCCACATCTCGAGCACATTGATTCTCCATTCGTCCACTTTTCTCAGTGCCCAACTCTCTGCTCCGTACGACGCGATTCAGATGCTTGTTTCAGACGCTCTTCAGACGCAGGCTGAACCTGCTTCATTCACAACCTGGTAGTTGGCGTTTCTGGCTATGACCAAACGTACTCTAATGTCTTGCTTACTGCTGCTAATCACAGTACCTAAATTTTCCACTTTGAGTTGAAATCCTCCAAAAATGGAAACATTCGAATTCTTTGTCACATAATATGCGAAGATATTACTGACGCAGTCTGTGCAGCAGTAATACCGGAAGCTTAAAACTTCAGATAGGTTTATTAGCAGCAAACATGTTTCAGTAGGCAAGCTACCATCATCAGTGACAACGGTCAATAAACAAGGATGCATATATACAGTGCGAATGAGACAAGAAAAATCAATATAGGAAAAGCGGCTGTGATTGGCTGCGGTTATTCATTAGGTACTGTGAATGAAGGAATGATTTTATGTGCAATGATTCAGCAATTTTCGTGTATGGAGTGCGAATGAGAATTTTCAAATTATCTTTATTTGGGATGTGAACATGAAGAGATATTTCGGATGCTGGTCGACCTTTCACGTGTTCGTTTATCCTAGTGAAAATATGGCGACGGGTTTCACCGACGTAGCATTGACTGCAATGCTCACAAGTATACTTATACACTACGGAAGATAACTCATTGAAAGGAATTTTATCTTTATTGCTTATCATGTTTTGTGTTTTGTATGTGTTCAAGGCAATTCTCAAAATACTATTTTCTAAAGCACTATTTATGTGGCGAATATTACGTTTTATTCGAGAAAGAAGAGTTGAAATATAGGGGAGCTTCCAAAATATTTCAGTTATTTCTCTAGATTCTATTTTAGTCTTAAGATTATCACAACGCTAAAAGACTTTATTTATTCTATCCGGATGATATCCGTTTTGAATAAAAATATTCCTAACTTTGTTTTTGTTATAATCGCGGTCGGCAGGGAGACTGCTTAGTTTTTGAGATCTATTGTACAAGGCTTTAATCGCGTTGTTCTTACAAGAGTCAGGACTGTAGGAGTTGCTATGAGTATGCAATAAAGTATTGGTTTCTTTTGTTATCCAATTGGTTTCAAATTTGCCATTTTTTATGAAAATATTCATATCTAGAAAATTGATAGAGTCATTTATGGGTTCTTCTATCGTAAATTGAAGAGATGAATTAACATCATTGAGCTGGTCTAAAAAAGTGAGGGCTTCGGTTCGAGACCGAAAGACTGCTAAAATATCGTCGACGTACCTAATGTAAAAGTCCGGCATTTGCATTTTACTTTCTATAATATTTAAAGAGAATTCAGCCAAAAGAGGTGCAAGGGAGGATCCCATACTCATTCCTTCCTTTTGAAGGTAGTTTCTACTGTTGAACAGGAACGGCACATTAGTGCAAGCGAGTTGCAAGAGAGTACGCAAAGTATTATCATTAATAGGAAATCTATCAAAATTGACTAAGCTAATTATATGGTCGATAGTGTCATTGACTGGAATATTAGTGAAAAGTTGAACAGCATCGAAACTGACTAAGTAAGGATTTTCATACGGAAAATCGAAAGAGAACAACGCGATTAAAGCCTTGTACAGTAGATCTCAAAAACTAAACAGTCTCCCTGCCGACCGCGATTGTAACAAAAACCAAGTTAGGAATATTTTTATTCAAAACGGATATCATCCGGATAGAATAAATAAAGTCTTTTAGCGTTGTGATAATCCTAAGACTAAAATAGAATCTAGAGAAAAAACTGAAATATTTTGGAAGCTCCCCTATATTTCAACTCTTCTTTCTCGAATAAAACGTAATATTCGCCACATAAATAGTGCTTTAAAAAATAGTATTTTAAGAATTGCCTTGAACACATACAAAACACAAAACATGATAAGCAATAAAGATAAAATTCCTTTCAATGAGTTATCTTCCGTAGTGTATAAGTATACTTGTGAGCATTGCAGTCAATGCTACGTCGGTGAAACCCGTCGCCATATTTTCACTAGGATAAACGAACACGTGAAAGGTCGACCAGCATCCGAAATATCTCTTCATGCTCACATCCCAAATAAAGATAATTTTAAAATTCTCATTCGCACTCCATACACGAAAATTGCTGAATCATTGTACATAAAGTCCTTCATTCACAGTACCTAATGAATAACCGCAGCCAATCACAGCCGCTTTTCCTATATTGATCTTTCTTGTCTCATTCGCACTGTATATATGCATCCTTGTTTATTGACCGTTGTCACTGATGATGGTAGCTTGCCTACTGAAACATGTTTGCTGCTGATAAACCTATCAAAAGCTTACGGCTTCTCACTGTCAATACTTAAAACTTCAATTATAGAAATCCAACATTCATTTTAATAGAGCACCAGAACGACCATGAATATTGCAACAGTACAGAACGTGGACATTAATTTTTGATAAAATAATTTACAATAGATCGCCTCCAGCAAGAATCTACAACATATTTCAGCAATCTGCGTCTTCTAAAGATCTAACAATCCGTGTGCGACCGAGCTGCTGAAATTACCATCAACAAACAATTGCTGTCAATTCGAGTCTCACTGACTTAAACAACCTACTAACTTAAGCAAAGCGAAAAATCGGACTTCCATCATTTCTTCCGTTATATTTTGCGATCAATTGCCTTCAATTGCACGAATATAGGAGCCATCTTGATCATGATCTCGAATGAATGAACAGCTATCCTCTGAAACCGAAAGGGAATAACGTGTCAATTGATGACAGGGATTGGGAAAAATACTATAACCCCACTGTTTAAGTTAGTGAGACTAGAATGGACAACAGCTGTTTGATGACGGCAATTTCAGCTGCTTTCAATCACAGAATTAAACTGGTCGTCTTTCTTTCTGTTTGACTTAGAAAGGAAACATTGGAACATGTAGCGTTAATGCAATGGCACAATCTCCTGACTAAATACCATAGCAATCGAGCAATGCGCAGCCAGTTCAGCATCAAACACGCCAAATTGTGCGAAGTTTCAGTGACTGTTATCAACCGGATCACACAGCAAAGAGACACAGCCGATGTCAAGTTCTACAGAAGTTAATGGACTTTTTTCGTGCCCCTGCTAACAATTTTAATCCTGATCGGAGGGCTTAACATTATCGAGAAAACTTTTGCTCAATGCTCTGAATTCTTCGATTCTGAAGGAATCGTGGCGATCGGAGCATTTTGAAAGAATTCACAGCAATCCGCAAGTGGCGCACGATTATTTTCCATATCTCTGCAAGGTATTAAAAATTTCTTTTTGCCCCCTTTCTAAGTTTCTGGATGTGCCATCGTTTTGAATCAGTTTGCACTTCTAGAAACGTGACACGGCTTAACAATCTGATTCTGTGCTTTCAACCGTTGTTTTTCTAACCATTGCTTTCAACCGACATCGCATGTCCATGACGCTCTATTGTTTCCGATATCCAAGACCGTTCTAGTCCTCTATTATTATAGAATGTCGGATTTCTATGATAAATAGCTTCAAGAAATCCTGATGTGAGAATACATCTAAGCACAATCACAGCGCTGCCGGGGTTCGCGATTATGGCGTCTTCAAGCATGCATCTTTATGCCTCGTCACTACCTCCCCGTACTGTGAGTGGGTAATTTGCGCGCCTGCTGCAAACCGTAGTTCTGGTAACCGTTTCTCATGCTCCCTCTCCGGAATCGAACCCTATGATGATCATGGACATATTGTGATTGACATGTTTATTATTATCAAGAGTATTTGAATATAAATTAGCTTCATCAGTCAAGTAAATATCTATTCACAGATCCAGTCTATACTAAAGCAGGACAAGAGCACTCGTAATTGGCATAGACTACGCTCCTTCCCATGCATTGGAGTATTTATTATATCCCGCGTGGACAATAATCTGCTTTGCAGGTCAAATAAAGCGATGGGATATCTACAATGCATGCACGGAGACAAATAATAGTTATCTACGCACCTATAGTGCGTGATTATCTGTCGAGGGCATAAATTGGAAGATATCTTCCACGAGGATATCTTCCAATTTATGCCCGACGACAGATAGCTATAATTTCCATTCATGCATGAACTATCATGGCTTAAAAAACATTTACGACGTAATCCATGAATGCCGATGAATATGTGAAAGCGCAGGGCATAATTGGAAAGTTTTTGCTCTATTGAAAATACATTGAAATTGGCGGGCATGAACTTGAAATTTCCAATTTATGCCCGGCAACCTTGATAGAATGCTTTGAAGTGAAGTCATGAATGCTTCTTTATGTGATTCCCCGAGTTAGATATCTTAAATGCCCGAGGCCGTAAGGTGAGGCAATTTATTGAATCTGCATGTAAATTGGACTATGATTATCATTGGAATAGTTCTATTTTATCTACTTTCTCACGTACCGCAACGAAATTTCTACCAGTATTCATATAAATTCTCGTGAGATGCGCGTAAGGGTTCCCATAATATGCACACTCACGCACTATGGTTTACAAGAGGTTGGGTGTATTTTCTGAGACAGATATTCCTGATTTCAGAAGGTTTCAATCCAGGATGTTCCAATGATGATGTGGATTGTGTAAATAAGACGCGAATTAAATAAATATTTCACACTGCTCTTTAACACCTCTTCAATATTGACAAAACAATAGCCCCGTGTTTCCGCATCACATGCATTTCTATCTGGAGACTGATTGATGACGGAGATAAATATTCTGCAACTTTTGATAGGAAAATATCAACAAATCTTATCATTTTGTGACAGTGGTTGATAAACTATCCGTTTTGCAGTTCAGACTTATTGCCAAATGAATTCCGCGAAGCATTATTCATCAATGCTATTTGCATTGAGGACTTTATCTGAAAATGTTAAAGGAAACTTTATCTTTCATTGCACTTTTGTGATGAAGATTCAAAGGTATGAACTTGATAACTCCCCCACGGTTTCAAATTGCACAAACTCACCATAAATGAACCAACCGCCACAAAACATCAAGTACACGTACTTGAGTACATTTTCTACCAGTATACAAAACTTCATGTAAATCGTACATGCACTTTTTGAATTAGTGGTGATAGCGTTATTACGTGTGGCGATGTCAACAGCTTGATCTGACTTCGTCTACTCGACGCGTTGTAGCTACTCGTGTGCACATTGTTCTCTCTCCCTCTTCGTCTCATCCACTGCGCTATTTGAAATCTTCCCACGACCACTACCTTGCCACACATTTTTTTACCCTTGAACACCATTAAAAATAATTACGTTGACGTCCACGTGGGTCAATTTAACCCATAAATGAATTACTGAACACAAATGCATTTGAATGAGTTTATTTGTGAATGCAAGCATTAATTTCATGTTTATCGTGATCTCCATTTGACTTATTACTAATCCCTACATCCTATTATCACGGGAAATTAGGATCTGCAGTATTCTAACGCACGAAGCCAGTCTTTCGATTGCGTGAGTGGCTGTGATTATTTGGGACGAATGTGCGCAGTGCATACATCAAGAAAACGAACACTTCGCTGGCCAAAATGCCTATTTCAACATATGGTTCAACAAATCATATGCAAAACGAACAATACAGCTCAGCGTTGTAAGTCGTGTGAGAAGCCATTTGCACATCATGTGCATCATACATGTGTCCTCATTGTTAGTCTTCTTGAACGTCAATGCTTTGTAAAAATTTCCAATTTATTGTAATTTGCTCCGTTCAATAAATATCTGCATGGATGGTGTTTTGGTTTTCTTTCGCGTTGATGTTACTTGTAGGAATGTATGTTTGACGTTCTTGTGCACACAATATAATTAACATAGATGAATATATGAAATCGGGTCATTTCGACCCAAGCGAGATTTAACGTAAGTACAAATTCGAAATTCACATTCCACATGATAAAAGATTTGAAACGAATTTTCATTATGGTTTATATAATATCATCAAAAGTTAAGAAAAGTCAAGAAGTTTCAGCGTATTTGATGCAAAATCAATGACACAGATTAACTTTCAAAATTCACGTGGGTCAAAGCGACCACAATTGGCATTCAAGGGTTAAATAAGCATTGATTGATTTTTACGGATTTCACACAAATGTGCTCAAAATGTGCATGTACTTTATAGGGAAACTTCAAACAATTTTCAAATATTTTCAAATTTCTCAAATATTCAAGATGAAAGAGTAGATAACAAAAGTGTCAGTCGAATCGATGAACTTACAGATCCTTTATGACATTGGAAATGGCTATCATTCGATCTTTCGTTGCAATGGCCACATAGTTTGGAGTAGATCTTTTGCAATCTTTTGTAAACCCAAAGTAGCGTGCAACTCATGTATCACTCCCGAAAGAAGTGATATCAAAATCCTTTTTATCAAAACGTTTTATCGAAACCGTAGTTTGGGGCTCGTCTAGTATATATTATGCATCAACAACAAGTCTTGGAGGTCTGACCGATCTAATGTAGACCACTGATTCACATATTTTGGTTTGTACATAAGCAAAAACGATGCATCCAAGAGATTTTAAGAACCTGATGAATAATACATAGTAGACGAGCTTCAAACAGCACTTTCGGTTTTATGTCCGCCATTTTGAATTTTTCTTTTTTCTCGAAAAGTACTAGCAGCATGATATTCCAACAGTGACAACTGAAAAGAGCGATTCAAATAACATAAAAAGCTGTTGACGAAATAATTGAGACTTTTTAACTTAGCCCCAGAATGCAGCTTCATGTCCACCATTTTGAATTTTCGTCATTTTTTAGAAAAGGGCTAATCAGAAACCGTCGAGAAATATAATGGGACATTTTCAAAATGAAACCGCCTCTCCTGACGCACCGTGATGAATAATTAACCTTCTACAGCCTTATATAAAATTGTCAGATTATTTTGATGCACCTTTTTAGGGCAATGTGCCCCAATGTAATCAACCGACATTTTTCTTGATCTCAAGCTAGATTTCTTGATCACATGCATCTACCAGTTCCACAAAGGGCTATAGAATGTAGGACCAATATCTAAAATCTTCACGGCTTTTTTGAATGTGGCACACATTTGGAAATTGCTGCAGAAAATCAAAATAAAAATTAATGCTTGGAACATGTGGGTCGCGTGATTCATAAGAGCAGGAGATTAATTCTGATTTTATCAGGTGGGTTGTGGGTCATCCATAGAGTACGCATATAGTAGGTAGAGTCTCGACTCAAAACAAAGTCAGCATAAAGTGAAAATTATGCGTTCCGACAGCCCAAAAAGAATATTTGATAAATTTTGAAGAAGTCAAAATTTGGAAATTATTCCTGTTTATATACTAGCGACATGAGACCATCTATATAAATAGTACGAAACTTGCTAGATGTCGTCAAGATGAATGGAAATTTATACTAACAGGCATCTTAATTAAGCGGAAATTAAGATGATTATCAAAGGAATTTCATGATCAAATTATGATGGAAGTATTCCTGAAAACGATGAGATCTTATTGTGCATCTTGGCTGAAATTTCAACTTTTTAATTCAATTTAATGACTCACTAAATTCATGCTTCACTTCTTCAATCTGAATAGCAATGTGAACCCATTTACATCTTTCGATATAGGCCTACGTGTCGTATTCGACAATCGTGTACGACAATATTCTAGGTATGACGACATAGACATTTTGCTTCTTGCAGTCAAAGTTTGTTGCCATTATCTGTCTGAGATTTTCATTTGATTAGTTTTGTGAGATACACACATAGTACTCGTTGACTGGAATGACAATAGCTGAAGCTCTTAACCAAAGTTGCAGGATAAAGGCCAGCTGCACGAATCTGCTCAATTACAATCATCTTAGAAGAGTCCTCAACAGTGGCGTCGCGTGCTCCCAGACCATAGGCCTTCACTCGGCATTGGAATACTATTTCTATACCAAACACTTTTATGTTACAACATTAATTTTCATGAATTTAAATGAATTTTTAATAACATCATCCCGAACATTATTTAAGGCCAAGTGAATGTGCACATGAGAAGTGATTGCTCATGTCGCTTAACCGCCTTACTCAAGTAGCTGAGACCACATTATCTCGAGAAAAAAGGAGGCAAGGCCAACAGTTTCCTGTGTTTCTCACGGCCGGTCAGCCACTCACATGTTTGAATTTGATGCATTAAAATGTCTTGTGTAGTGCTTCTTATTTCTTTCTCAGTGACTACTTTCATTTCATAGGTGTTGGTCTACCTTGCTTGTCGACTGTCATCTTTTCAGTATATTCCCTTCGGACGAAAGGCGTGGTCATGATCTCATCTGCAGTACTCAACATAGCGTTACATCAATAACGTAAAAACAAATTATGGAATTCTACCGAATCTGGGTTTTCGAGTCAGATGCATTACTCTGCATTCATTGGAGAACGCTCATCATCTGATCACAGTCTTGTCTGAACGTCAGCCATCTGCTACTGTTGACGTAGTGGCCTCTCTGACTTAAGCGAATCCGGGAACAATTGAGTTGCACTTCCCTTACTATATTTAGATACCGCGCCTTGATTAAGAATTGCGTAGAATTTCATTGCAAAAACTGGAGAAGGCAAAGCATTATGTCTATCGGGGAAGCCAATATTGTCCCGGGCGCGTGCGCTTACGGCCTCACACACACGCAACTCTCTTTCGCTGTCTGAACATCAGTGCTCTGTCTGGACACACGACTAGCTTGTGTGTCTAATTGTTCGAAGAAAACAGCTGTAATTCGAGCACATACTGCAAAACTGTTAGCTCTGAGATTAAGCGTCTGATTTTGAGACGGAAAGCTGTGCACAGCTATCACGAGAAGCTATCGAATTTAAATGAATGATGACACTTTTCACTTTTACAATTGTTGGAAAATCATTTTTGAGGATGCGCCGAAGGCCTCGCAGGTACGGAGAAGACGCCACTGGTCCTCAAAATTAGTTTTTTACAGAAGTTCAACTTGTTTTATTAAAAAGTGCGCATCCACACATCTGATCAGATCGGAATGATTACACCATTGTTCGAGCGAATTTGCAACCTTTCCTCGAGAGCAAGTGAAATCTTCCTGACTGAAGTATTCGATTGAAACAGATATTTGACCAAAGCAACGGGAAATATTATGAATCAGCAGCAATGTCACAGAGGTTCGATTTTGTTAAGTTGTATCGTCGACGATAACCGAAATAGTCAAGCCATTGTGAATGATCAAATTTCTCTTTGTCATTGGGAATTTAACTAATAATAGTATATGTGAGTTAATTTTGTATCCCATTCAGATTTCGCCAAAATCCTGGATGGAATGCGACGTTCAGAGGCAAATATCATATACATATTAGACATATCAGAGGCAAATATCTTTTACGATCTTCAAAGAAGGGATGTTATGAAGTTCTAAAATGTCATCCATTTTACTTCAGAGAATGTCAGTAAAATGCTTCAGACGCTACTTGCCGTGACAGATGTTGCTTTTTTTGTCACCGTTGTAACAAATGTGAGATATGAAAATTTTTGCAATTTTGAAGAAATTACCGCGGAATTGACTGATCATGATAGCAATACAGAAGGAGTAATACAGATCCTCAGTGTCATCACAGACTTTGGAGATGCAATGTTTGTTAAATTCGAAAGGTTTCTATTACTTTCATGCTCAGACTTAAGCATGATTATATCACAAAGTACCTGCCACTGTTAGAGCAAAATATTATATTGATCATATTGATAAAAAAATACATTGATTATAATTAACTTTAAAGGTGTAAATGGGGCCACATCACTATTCATAAATAAACATAAATTTGTGAATCATAAAATCATGCAATTGTAAATTGAAATAAAAACTTAAAAATTTCAGCCAAGAAGGCACAGTAAGATCTCAGCCTTTTTTCATGAAGACTTGCTTTATGATGCAGTCCATGAAATTCCTTTGATAATCATCTCAAGTTCAGCTATGATGCTTATTAGCAGATGTCTCATACCTACATGTCAATAGTAATATATATTTTTTACAAAAATTCAGCTTTTCTGTTCAAATAAAGTTTCGGTAATAATAATTCACTGTATACAGACACTTTTTTGAGTCGACACTCTATCTACAGTATGTGCTTCCTCTATTCCTCTGTGTCCACTGAGCCAGATGCATGTCATTTAGAAAACTGACATGATTCGATAAATTCCTATCATAATGCAAGTAGACATGTAATGCTTAGACAAGTGATCGCATCTGGCAGTAAGCTTTCTCTCCGAACACTTAAAAGATGACAATTACCATTTTATGGTCACATCGCAGCAGAAATCAGATTAATAATTTCTATTCTTGAATGGAAGCAGTCAGTTATGGAGGCCATGTTATGATTCCGGACAAAAAAGATTTGTATCTTTTTTCTTGACGTTTTATCTACAAGTGCACTTGAGATGTAGCCATCAGAGCAAAATTTGATCAGGATCAGATGTGATCTGATACTGGCTCCGATTTCACTCGAGAATCTCCCACCCACAGAGATAGAGGAATGCAATGACATGGAGATTTACATTTCAACATAAATATCTTTTACGATGAACATTATTTCTGCCTATCATTGATTGAAATCGCTACACTTTAATAATATGTATCTAAACATCATAATCTATTCAAATTTCACGATATCAGTTTGAAAGTCAGATAACAGAGACATTTCAATCAATAAGTGAGGAATCAGAGACGAGATTTCTTTCAGGTGGTCAAGCCTGTATATCTAATAACTTGCATTGATGAATTTTGTTGTTGAGAATAAAACATGATGGATGCCGTTGTTCACGGGTGTGATATTTTCAAGAATCCCTATAGTAAGCTGAAAGTCAATGGGCAATATTTACAAATTACCGTTATCGAATGTCTCACTGTGTACGACAATGTGAGAGATCTTAAAGGAGACATAGCAATCAGCAACTTTGATTTGGTATCTATGGTTGGAGGAAGATATCTATAGTCGTAAACAATGCAGCCATGACACTCAGACACTCTGGCCCTTTTCACGGTGTCCTCGAGTCAAGAGTTCATGGTAGGTGCTATAATTTTAATGTTAAAAAATAATTTTCTTTTTGCTAATCTAGAACACGATTTGACGCAAAGTAAAAGGTATCTGTACTAAAGGACTATAGAGGACACGTACATTAGAGGCATTGAATCATTTGACTTCAGGTCAAGTAGCATAATAGATTCATAAAAGATAATGAAATTTTTGGGATGTGATATAGCTTTCAGCGTCAGGTTTCGACCAATGACAGACAATTAAGCTTAATAAAAACAAAAGTTAATGAACAAGCCTATTACTTGTTATTAAGTTATTACAAGCCTTGATACTTGATACTATTATCATCCTGCGAGTATAATAGGCGTAGTAACATGCGTCTACGCTATTGGTGAGCACTCCACCATCGAATCAGGCAACATTGCGATTGAGGGTAAATCCATTTTATATAACAATATTTTGAGCAATTTTTGTCTTTTCAACATATTTTTCTTTGAAAATGTGCATAAATAGTCAATTTTTCACACTGAATTCGAAACTCGTAGTGGCGATCACAACAAATGAGTATTTGTACAAGTTTTGTATTTGCACTATGTATTACCAGATGTCTTCTGACCGATAATTTTGTGGTCTCGGTCAGATGGACATTTCGGCCGTTTTACGAAATTTTGGAAATGATAATCATTGTATTTTCAAAAAAAAATCGCATACACTGTAAACCGTAGACCGACAAAATCAACCGACGATTGTCACCTCCAATATCCTGCGATATCCGACGAATTTGTAGGTTCTCCACCGACATCGAAACAGATGCTTTGTGTGCAAATTAACTAAACAAAAACTGTTGAATATTGATTGATTTTTTCGATTGGTGATTGCTTGACTTTTGGGCAATCTGTATTATTGTGTGACAAAACCATGATATATTTCGACATAATTTAGTTAATTACCTACATTTTTGATAAAATTAAGCTGTAATTCATTGCTATTCATTTTGTCGCTTTTTGTCAGATATTGTAGGTGTTCAGTGGCAATCATTCTACAAGAACTAACAATGACCAACAAAATAGATTTTGTAGGATAAATGTCTGTCAATTGTCAGTCAACGGTTTACAGTGTACATAATTTCATCATGGTTCATGATAATTCTGTGAGTTTTCATGAGATCCGCATAAACATGTGGTTTCAGCAACAAATTGAAATTCTGAGAAAAATCAAAAAGTCTGGTCAAAAGAATACATGTCCCTTTTTTTAAATCCACAGTTCACTAAATGTGATGATCCATTGTTGATTTTTTCCTTTTGATGCAACAACTAGACTCACAAATGATGTATTTCGTCGTATAAAGAAAGTAAAAACATCATTTCTAAGTTGAGAAATATGTGCATCGGTCAGAAGACAGAAAATGGTATCGGTCAGAAGACAGTTTTTGGGGGACAAAGGATAGGCGAAGAAGAATTCCAAATAACTGTAAATGCAATCCTGAATTGTAGTCTGGTTGTATGTACGGTACCTGCGCTTTCACATGATGCATAATTTTACATGTGTAATAAATAGATCACAACAAAATTTCTTGCTTAAGATTGAGTACCTATGCTGGAGACAGACCTTTTTGGTATTTTTTCTGCATTGAACTAAATTTTTCTTTAAATTTTTTGAATTTATTTTAATTTATCGCGACCGAAACGAAGAGATCCTAAGGATCAAGATGAAAAAAATCTTGAAAATCGGTTCAGATCGAAGGACTTTACTAACGGAAGACCTTTTTTTGACAAATGTTGTTTTTAAAATGAATTTACCCGGCCAGCTAAATCATTTACAATTTGAAATTTGCAGCCATGATCTTAACGGTTGGACTTTTGCACGCCGACCTGCCGACCGCATACTGCGAGTGTCTCTATCCCGGCCCATGGTATCGAAATCAATCAATCACATTCCCATATTCCGCTGGAATGTTGGGTTCATGAGACACAAAAATGTCTATACAAGGAACGATTCGTTGCCATGCGCAGCAAGTTGATATTTGTGATGTCCAGGTCCTTTGCCAATGCGGTGACGTATGTCTCCCGTTGACGTCCCCGAGCTCGTTTCCGGTGGTTACCAACTTCTCCATTGCATCTTTCCTCAGTACGTGTCCTAGGAACCGAAGTTGCCTTTCCTTTATTTCCCGAAGCAAACTTGCCGATGTTTGCGCCATCGCCAAAACCTGCTCGTTGCTGCGATGTTCCGTCCAGGAGATTTTGAACATTCGACGAAGGAACCACATTTCCGCCGCTTCGAGTTTCTGTCTATCGGCGCGACTCACCGTCCAGGTCTCACAGCCATATGACAGTGTTGACCAGACATAACACTTCAGCATTCTCATCCTTGTCGACAATGCAACTTCATAAATCCACGACTACGGATGCGTCACACATTTATGCTTTGTTGATTCAAATGTTCTATTATATAGCAAAACATTAGCATTTTTATCAATTACTATTGTCAAGTGAAAGAGTTGATGTCTGCAGTGTACCATCACTGCAGTAATTTCCTTCTCGACAAAGAATCAAGGAAACCTTGTTCACTCGTGTTAATAGAAGTGTTAATCGTGTATTTCATAATTTGGACGACGCGTGGACGACAATCTCTTGTATGTTCATGTGTCCATGTCATGTCTCGATTTTTTCTGCCTTTTTTATTTTCATCATTTTTTTCTTTCTTGTTTTCGGTTATTTATTACCAATAATTATACTATTTTGTGCATATATATTACTTTATCAAGTAATTTTTAGTTCTGACGGGTATCCCTGTCGATTGACAATTAAAGGTTACAACACGAGCGATTACACGACCGCGAAGCGCGAGTTTAATCGAGATTGATGTAACCGCAGAATTAGATTGTTTAAGCGTATCACTTTGCTGGAAGAACAAACTGATTCAAAACGATGGCACATTCAGGAACTTACTAAGTGGGCAAAAAGTTTTTTTATGCCTTGCAGAGATAGGAAGATCTGTCGTGCGCCGCTTACGGATTGCTGTGAATTCCTTCAAAATGCTCCGATTGCCACAATTGCTTCAGATTTGAAGAGATTAGATAATCAGACAAAAATCAGGTCAAAGTAAATCACACCGAGTGACCTGTCGCGAACATAACACGCGTCATGCAGTTTTGTTGACAGGTTCTGCTAACAAACAGGGTCCGACAAGAAACTTAATAGGACAGGACCTACTGACACTTTCTTCCTCAATTCGCGCACAAAGAGCTTGGATTGTAGATCTTGAAACACTGAATACAAAAATCAAATTCTTGAATGTCAAAGCAAGTCGCTTTCGGTTATTGTTAAGGTTGAAGGATTCCCATTCGAATCCAACGGTACAATTCAAGAAATATCTATGGATTGTGGCAATTTTCGTACATTTCCCTTTACCGAATGTCATGAAATTTGAAACATGATTGAGTTCAGAACATCAACATCAATATATACGTTGAACTGAGTCACATCATTCAACATTAGATGTTTGAAAGCCTCTATAAAATGAGTATAATCGCCAAAATTAAGTCAAAACATGAAAATTACTCATTTTGTAGAGGCTCTCAGACATCAAATACTGAATCATGTGACTCACTTCAACTTTTATATCGCAGGTGATGCTCTGAACTCAATCATGTTTCAAATTTCATGGCATTCTGATAAATAATTTATTTTCTGCAAAGGAAAAAATACGAAAATTGCCAAGTGTTTCACAATCCACAGATATTTCTTGAATTGTACCATTGGATTCCAATGAGAATCCTTTAACCTTATCTATAACCAAAAGCGACTTGCTGTGACACTCAAGAATTTGATTTTTGTATTCAGCGTTTCAAGATCTACACATCCATGCTATTTTTAAGCCCTTTGTACGAGAATTTAGGAAGAAGGTGTCAGTAGCCCCCGGACTATCAGCAAATACAAGGTGTAACTAAAAATGATTGAGACTTTCATGAGAGATAATTAAATAACATATCTATGGTCTAAAATTCGATATGTCGTTGTAAAGTGACACGTGATTATCATAGATGTATAAAAGTGCCTGCAGCGAGGCATTTACAGTCGGTCATTTATGGAACAAAGAATGTGTCTATGGACACTATGCTGCTACATATTCTATAGTGGAGTTTGTCTACATCTGCCGGTTTAAATGCAACGTTCTTGATTTAATCTTCTATGTCGGCCCCCTGAAGTACATAGATATTCGAAGGTAGAGGAGTGACTCCTTAACTTTCAAAATAAATCTCCCAATTTCTTGAAATGGTAAATGCAACATACCTGGCTTGTGAGCTGGTATTTATTTGCAATGGTTCTCACATATTCATTCAAAATTTATTCAAAATTCAAAATCAGAAATGTTGACAAATTTTCAAAATTATTTTACGCTTGTGCGAATTTTTGGCCATGAATCTTCTAGACAATTGCAATTTTCGATGCCAGACTGATTACATGCACCGAGAAGTTACTCTTAGGCAAAAGATAGATTGAAATGATTGATTTGAGCATGGAATACAACTCCAATATGGAAGACAGTTCTTCAAAAGTGATCATTCCAGTGTGAGAATAGTTACTCACGCAACAAGTTCAAGGTATCCATCTTTATCGCATTTCTTCATGATTTTTTCTCATAGGCCTATATAACTCATGAAATTTCATTAGTTTCTCATAAAAATCTCATTAATAAATTAAGAGATACTCTTTCATACCTCTGAATTTGTTTTTTTTTTTTGGCATAAAGTTATTGAGACTCTCTTAGCCTCGCCACGTTGCCGCAGAGCATTCTCCACTATCATTTCACTATCGGAGATAATTAACCATTGTTTTATCATGTTAGGATACGGCGCTGATATTGTACGGTATTTATGTCAATTTTCAACATCTTGCATAGTAGTGCTAATTGTAAAGTGAAAGTATTCTCACGTCATTTCGAAAATCCTGTTGCAGATCGCTATGATATATTCTATATTGTTGCTTTTTATCCTCTACAGATCAAACTTGGAGATTCTTATTCATAGAATAAGCTTTCTTATAACTCTTTCCATTCGCGACTAGCATGCATACCGTACTACTTATAAACATATTTTCAGAAAACGTCACGAATGCTCATAATCTTCCCATGAACGAATCATGAGACATTATCCACATGAATGTTCTCATTATCACTCATTATATTCTCAGAAAATCATAATTAATTAAGTACTTTCTCACGAGACTCATAAAATCAGCATGCTCTTATGAACGAGGCCGAAAGGCGAAAGGCTAGTGCTTTCATTTTGGTGCTTATCGTTTTTAGGAATTGCCTTGAATTAATGAATTGGGTGACTATCTTCATTTTATAATTCAAGTAGTATTTACATAATATTTGAATTTTCTACACTTTCATGGGCTATCATTTAAAAATGCGTTTCGTTGACAGCTGTCACACAGACAAAATGCTAACAAAAAGTAACAAGATTCAGAGCTTTATAAGAAGTACTTTTAAAATCTTTAGGTGAGCCAAATCCAACGACTTTTCGTGAGATACGCTAAGAAGAAAACTTCTTAAAAGTGTTGGCACAACGGCTCATTTTCAAGGAATTAGCAATCAGATTCAGTATAAGTTTTTGAGTGACACCCCAACCCTCGCTCCACTAGGGGGGCGTTTTTCGCCACCCCCCTGGCGAATTTTTTTAATACCCATGAAGCCCAAAAAACGATAGAATTCTAATAGTAGCCTACCTTCAACGTATCATGCAATTTTTGACAGACGAAAAATAAAGTTGGCACGATACTTTTGGCGTGAAAGCTATTTTAAAATTTGAATGATTGGAATATTGCTTATTAGCAAATATTCATCCCTTTTGATATCCAAGTTGTTGCATACTACTTATAACGGGGCGTCATGTTGGTAGTACATAAATTGGCAAACAACTACCCTATGCTGCTCAAATAATTTTTTGGACCACGGGTAATCTCCGCAAAAAAACTGAACCTTTTGATGTAAAAAATTTTCACAGCATACAGATACTTCTCTATGTTAAAAATCTTTGAATTTGAGATTATCTGCTCATTATGAATACGTCTCTAAAATTTGAAATTCAAATTTCAAATAAGATTTTTATTGTTTTTGTACTTTTTAGTTCTGCATCTGCTCAGCAATTATTGACATTTTTCAGAATCATATTGCTTTTAGCCTCAGTGTCTCGATAAAAGTGACCGAATTGCATTCATTCTTCACTTGTACAAACTAAATACTAAAATGTGCGAATTTAGTGATATTTGAGCTGAGCTGAAGCTCTGAATCAGTTGACCTTTGACCTCATCTAATACAATGATGTAATCTCACAACGACTGATAATCATCATTTTATTAGCCACCTTGACCAGATCTTTCTTAGTGTATGGTATATATTAGTTTTTGTTGTCATTTTCCATTTCAAATAGTGATCTAATGGAAATTTGCTAAAACTTGGGTGAATTTTATCTTTGACCTTCACCTCAACCCAGGAATAACCTGAGAAATAAAACTGATGCTGTTTTCCTGAATCCCCTTTCAATGCCTATTTGATTGATGTGTAGCTTGCAAAATTGGAAGATCACCAGTGGGCGAATTAGTGGGGCGCGTTCAGGAAAACACCGCAGTGCACAGTGGGCCAGAGGGTGGCCAAAAATACGAAAATCGAAATTCGCAAATTCAATTGGTTTTACGATTTTTTTTTTGTCCCCCCCCCCCCCCCCCCCCCCCCCCATTTTTTTTTCTTCATAATACCCGTGAACCTCTGAATGAGCATAAATCGCTTTTTTTTTTACTCCTGTTATGGTGTAGGCTACAACTGGACGAGTGAAGTTAAAATATGATTGTTACAACATGCCTCAGTCACTTCATCGAATTCTCATCCATGGTCATCAGGTTGTGCGAAGGATGACGCTTCCCATTGGTTTTTTGAGTGAAGAAGTCTTGAAGCTCGAATAAAGATTTTAAAACGAGAACGCTTTACCACATCTTTAGGCGCTTGATCTGCTCATCCGACCTTACCGGAAACCAAAACTCGGACAGACACGTACCCCATTTTCTTCGGAGGCAATCGCCTTGTTCAATTTAGACTTGTGACTTGATACCGTTCGGTAAGCAAGAAAGATGATGTAATTACATAATGGTTTTTATTTTGAATGGACGTTTTATCATTAGATATAGGCCTAGTAAATTGGAGCTTTTATGTAGGCCTACTCTTATACAGTCATGTAAGAACTCATTTTCTACTAAACGTAAACAAGTTCCCCAGCTACGTTGTTGAAAAAATATTACTATTGAAATCCTCGTGGTCGATTTAGTGGGGGTAGGTGTAAGAATGGAGACCGTAGCTTGCTTAGTTTTCTGGTTGCTATGCAGAAATGGGGCCCTTAGCAACCGCTGCTATGCAAAAATATCACCATTGAAATCCTCGTGGTCGATTTAGTGGGGGTAGGTGTAAGAATGGAGACCGTGGCTTGCTTAGTTTTCTGGTTGCTATGCAGAAATGAGCCCCCTAGCAACCGTTGCTATGCAAAAATATCACCATTGAAATCTTCGTGGTCGATTTAGTGGGGGTAGGTGTAAGAATGGAGACCGTAGCTTGCTTAGTTTTCTGGTTGCTATGCAGAAATGGGGCCCTTAGCAACCGCATGCAAAATAATCACCATTGAAATCGAATCTCATTAATCTTTACGGTAGTATTTGAGAAAATATTTTTGGCCAGCTACAGCGAAATCTGGCCCACTGTGCAGTGGGGCGACGGTTAATTCCCTTCACTCTAGAAGATCGTCGACGGATATTGGCTGAATGAAGTTTGCTATAGAAAAATAGAGATGATTTACCTCAATACACCTGCTCACCTTGCTGACCTTTGTCCCGCGTATCCCAGGGTAGGTCAATACACCATGATAAATGCTGGCAAATGTTTCCCACCTCCTTGTCAGCAGTTTGATTGTGAGCTAGGCATTCTACATGCAGTCTATCAACTTCAAATGGGAATCATATTTGACCTCATTCGTCATGTATCGATGACTTGATAGTATCTGCTCCATTTTCAACCATTATTCACAAGATGTGTTTATTAGTAAATAGGACATTGCGACACATTGTGCTATTTACGCTCTCTACAGAGATAATCTATGGTCAATCTGATAAGATAAATGACATTGAAAAGTGTTATTTGGATCGCAGTGCAAATTCACAGCAAGTCAAACATTTAAGTTGACATTTTAATGCGATGACCTTGTGGCAAGGACAAGGTTGGAGATCACTCTGCCGTTTGATATAAACACTTACCAGACTTTAAACGACAACATGATTTGACATTTATCCGGCCAAAGATCAGAAAATTGCTATACAGGAAGGAAGCAAGCGAAACTTGTTTGAAACTCTGAAACTTTGAATTCCCCAGACAGAAATTCACCTTAAAAAATACCGATTAAAACTTTGAGAAAATCTATTCTATTTCTGCAAATCTCAGATGCATTTTTTAAAAAGAGGAGAAATGGCCTTCAATGTGCTTTATCAGAATCATTATCCAAATTCAATCAATTCTGCAATAACCAGCTCGGAGCTCTTAAAAGTCTTCGTCCTACAAGGTTTCTGAAATACTCACCAAGCAGTTGCAACATGGACACATGATGCTAACTTCAAATTATCAAATGCATTGAATTAGACATGCCGCGTGAAAGTTCCGTGAATTCCACAACGTATATCGCCGCAACTACAAGATCGCGAAATGAACATTGAAAGGAAATCGGACATACAGATTTACAGTGGTGTAGTCGTAAATGCTTAGGAAGTATAACGCTAAGAGCTAAAAATTCAGCTGAATTTTGGGAATTATAACGCTAAATTTGACATGTATATACACTAAAAGCCAAAAGACTAGTCGCACATGCAATGTTAACTAATGCGCAAGGATGACAAGTCTTTTGACTTTTAGTGTTTCAGCTGAAAAACGTATATTCGTGCCACTGTTGTCCATAACGGACTGTTCGAGAGCTACATAATCGCCCTTTCAGAATTTTCAACCGCTCTCATCCCCTTTCGGCGATTACTTTATCATTGAAGGACTTCCACATGAATCCAAGTAATAATGAAAGCATGCATGCTCATGACAAAATGCAAAAATAGGAAGTTGAATAAGATCTTCATCAATAATGCACATCAAGTATGAGCATTTTTACATTAAATGTTTGCCACATACAGCTTACCATCTTTGGACGTTCATTTGATGACCTTAGGAAGTATAACGGCGTTATACCACGTTACCCCTCCACTACACCCATGGATTTACTCTACAATTTATGACGTAGAAATATTTATGTATCAGAGAGGGTAAAAAATGTGTCTGGTTCATACAGTAAATAGGTAGTAAGCATCAGAGGGAGAGTGTCAAGTCAAACCCAAACGGAAATTATGTGATGATCAAGGAAATTTCATGAACCGCATTATAATGCAAGTTTTCATGGAAAAAGTCGAGATCCTATTATGCGTTCTTGGCTGAAATTTCATGTTTTTGATTCAGTTTTCATCGGCATAACTTTATGATTCACTACACTTATCGTTCATTTCTAGAATCTGAATAATGATGTGAACCCACTTACATCTTCCAAAGTTAATTGAAATCATTGTCTTTGATTATGTGATTTTGCTCTGCCATAGGCAGGTTGCCTGTGATATGATCACGCTAAAGAAAATACTCTTGAGGTTGAGCATGAAAGTAATAGGAACCCATGGAATTGCTAATTTAACAAATATTGCCTGTCCAAGGCTGTCATGACACGGAGGATCTGTAAAATAATATTATTCCTTCTGCATTGCTATCATGTATGATCAGTCAATTTCGTAGTAACTTCTTCAAAACTGCAAAAATTTCCTCATCTTACATTTGGCAACAATACCCAACTGTGTTCACCTCGAGTTCATTTAATAAAATCGAACCTGTATACATATTGGGGATTTTATAAATGCTGAGTCCTCGGTGTCATGACAACCTTTGAGCGGTAATATGGTTCGTCAAATTTGCAATTCGATGGGTTGCAATTACTTCAAACCTCAGCCTTTCTATAATGATATTGTTTTGTTAAGCGTGATCATATCTATTTTTCTTTGTGATTTTGATTGTTTTGATAATTCATTTTTATTTTATCAACTTTAGTGCATGGAAACTTAAGAAACTTGACCTGTAGTTAAAGTATTTTATAATAGTTGAGGACTTTTATCAATTTTTTTACAAAATATAGTATCTTAATCCGTTCAGATTAATCAGTCTGCATTCCAATGTTCATTTCGTGATCTCGTAAAGACGGCAAAATATTTTGAGGAAGCTCGCGAAGTTTTCATGCGGCATGTGCGCTTGCGTTGCAACTCGATAAGGATTTGAACACAAAGTCAGCAAGCACATGAAAACTAAACAACTGCTCTATCTACGCGGCCAATTCAACGGAATATGGAGGTGTTGATGAAGGCTCATGTCACTGTTTAGGTGCGCAGAGGATATAACTGCTCGACGGACGATAAATGACCCTCATCGTGCAATAAATATGATCGAAAAATTTATCGCTACATAATTGTTGAAATTTCTTATTGCACTGTTGTTGTACCATAGTTATCAATTATTTCTTTGCGCCGCATAAGAAAATATATCTAGTTAATTTCACACTATTTATTCAAAACTATGAAAATAACAAGAAGTCTATGAAATTAGAAGAAAGTTATGAAATAAGCATGAAAGTTGCAAAAGTTCTTTACACGTAATTGCAACAGTTATTTACAGAAATGAGAATCTTATAATGTTAGAATTACCATCGGCCTCGACCAGCATTCTTCAGTTAGGTTCACCTTGAACAACAAAATCTTCGTTTGGAGTCATTTTCCTTGATACGAATTCATGACTTAAGACATTTGAATTGCTGCTGGACACTGGATTTTCCTGCTCTGCAACATCGTGCCCATGGTGTGATGCCGAAGAATGTCCCGGTGTTAAAACCTCAGAGGCAACCAAACTTAATGCACTGTTTCTGCTATATTTTCTCAATGAGTAGAGCGATGGATTCCCACTTCTCTGCTGTATGGTGTTTTCAGGAACTCCAGCATCATACATTTGGGAAATGCCAGTTACTTTTCCACTATGTGAGGTAAATCTGTCTTTTAACTCAGCTTTCGATGCCACACTTTATATAATTTTGGACAAGTAATTTGCGCTTCTGCCGACATACTTCCTCGTCTTGCTTGGTGAATGCGTCAGCTCTTTTTACCTCGCTTCCAATGCCACGCCTGCTGGTCTTTTAACTTTGCTTCCAATACTCGTCGGAGAAATGCGAATCTGTCATCTGTGCGATTCAAGAAATTCCACCTGGTTCTGCCATTTTCGCGCATGTGTCGCAACAACCCGGTTAACATTAGGTATATTGTGTTGGGTGGGTACTCCTTGCCATCCTGACGTCTGCATGGCTTCAACCACTAGCCTTGCTAGGCATGATGATAAGTGCTCTGGCGTCGCATAATCTAATAGTTCTGGTATTTGTTCATTGTTTCTTGCATTTCTTTCTACACGCCACTTGTTATATATTCCTAGACTCCAATTTGTGTTCTTAATAGTGTTTTTACTTTGATTTTCAATGATCAAGTCATTAATATCGTCATCAGTAAGTGATGCAAACGATATGCATCGTCATGGAACTGCTCACTCATGTTGAAATACCTCCCAATAAACTGTGAAAATAACTGACATTTAAAATTAAGGTACATGGCAACGTTTGTTGCATTTTGTGGCATAGAGTATTTAAATTTCCGTTGATGCTCTGTGCCTTAAAATATCTAATGCATTCCATACACAAGTTCCATAGACCATAGAAATTAACGATACCATAAAAAGTCTACTATTATCTACTTCTGTGTCCATAGACAGTTTCCCAGTTGCACATAAAAGCTATGGTACAAATTAGTTATACCATAGACATGTGTGATGGATGAATATTTTTCATAGTTTCAAAACATGAGTATTCTGCATAGATCACTCGCTAAAGCATAGATCACATTTCAGGACATAGAAATAGAACTTTTAATTGCAAATCCAGTGAAGTCCGCCAACTTCATCGGTCGGAATAAGTTATCAATATATTACATAGAAATTGACAACAATAAAACCTCTAGAATGGAAATTAAGCTTCATGCAATGCACAATAACGGCACATAAATCGCACGCATTTTCACTTAGATGCACCTACCAACGTCTGTATCATTGGGTTAGAATCAGTCACATGAGTAAATCGAAGCTTTTAATTGGTTCTTGATGCCCCAACTTAGTTCCCACGAAGTGCCGCGACCTTGAGTCAATTTCCATTCTAGCGAACTTCAGATAAACAATCTATTTCTATGATATATTACTAAAATTCCAAATTCTACGACCGACAGAGTTCTTTGTATGTCCCTCATGTCCTTTTCATTGGTGTAAGGTAAAGTCAAATTAATGAAGGAATCACAATCTGCATTTGACCTTACCTTACACCAATGAAAAGAGCATAAGAGAAATACGATGAACTCTCCACAAATGTGACTTAGAGAAAGCTGTTCGAGTCTCTTTCAGATCGAAATCTATGGTATCGTGGTTGGAATCCAAGCCATCAAAGAACTGTTTGACAGATAATTGCTCGTTCCACAGAATTAGATTGTTTAATCGTATCACTTTGCCAGAAGTGCAAACTGATTCAAACAGATGGCACATGCAGGAACTTAATAAGTGGGCAACAAGAAATTTTTAATACCTTACAGAGATAGGAAAAATAGTCGTGTGTTGCTTGCGGATTGCTCTGAATTCCTTCAAAATGCTCCGATCGCCACGATTCCTTCAGATTCGAAGAATTCAGATCATTGCTCAAACGTTTTCTCGATAATGTTGGGTCCTCCGATCATTTTAAAAAAGTTAGCAGGCGCATGAAAAAACGTTCGCAAACTTCTCTGTAGAACTTGACATCGCCTGTGTCTTTTTTGTTGTGTGATCCGGTTGATAACAGTCACTGAAACTTTGCACAATTTGGCGTGTTTAATGTTTAACTGACTGCTCACTGTTCGATTGCTATGGCATTTACTCAGCAAATTGTGCCATTTCATTGACGTTACATGTTCCAATGTTTCCCTTCTAGTCAAACGGAAGAAGAGACGACCTATCTAATTCTGTGGCTCGTTCTTTTCGGCTGCAACTTATGATAACGCCGATTGTTTTGTTAAGAATATGGTCTACCTCATCCGACGTCAAGAGTGCAGCTCATTCTACATCGGAGAATCCAAGCGAACTATGCGTTCCCGTCTAACAGAACACATATCATCCGGTACATCCAGAGAATTAGATAGGTCGTCTCTTCTTCTGTTTGACTTAATTAATCCATTTAGATTTTAGTTAAATTAATCCATAATTTAATTTGCTATATATTACATAATTCCTATATTGTCCATCCTAGTCTTACTAGCAAACTTAATCTGCTCATAAATCGAGAAGTTCATTTGCTTCAGGACTCCAGGAATTCCCATTAGAATTTATCTTTCTATTTTACAGTGCAATTGATCTCTATGATTATTGCTTCCATAATAAAGTTTATGTTTTCATGAACTTCAAAGGAGTGCAATCAACAGACTTTATTAGCACATAGAAAGTTTTTCATCCTCTAAAACGGTGAATTCTACATGGAAATCTCAAGAAATACCACTGATATCTACAATTCCAGAACAAATAGAGTTGGATTTTTGACAGCAATATAACATTAACATGGATTTTTGAACGCAACAATGTGGGACATTTTCGGCTGCATACGCGCCCTCAAATGTCCCACATTGTTGCCCGAAAAAATCTATGTTAATAATATTGTGCGTAATTGAAATTGACTGGGCAGCAATGAAGAGATACTACCTTTCAAATGACAGCTTGGTCGGCGAATTTGAAAGGTATTATATGCATTGTTACTGAACCTAAAATCTATGACATCAAAAATCCAAGATTTTGATCTGTAAAAGACTAAAATCTATGATAATTTTCTACATAGCCCATGCAGCTCAGAACATTGAAGTATGTCAAGCTTGAGATATCTACGATTCCAAATTGTGAGACATAGGAATCACTTCAATGTCATTTTCACTGGGAACACGAAGATGGACGGTGAAGTGCTCCTGTCTCAATGGTATTACAGAGCAAAATAGACGGCCTTAATTATGCAATTAAGGCCGTCTAATTTGGCTTTGGAGATATATGAACGACTTTCACAGAAAAATGAAAGGTGAAATATCGGCTAACAACCCTACTTACTCATCAACTCATCAGGTTCGCCAGGATTTCATCTGATGCTTCCACCTTCACATCAAGAGTTAAGGGCATTTTTGATATCTTCAAAGCACGGGGGTTATAAGAGTAATTTGCTGGTTAATTCTTGCATAAAGTCCTTCTCCAAGAATAGGTTCCTCGTTTTTAAGTTTGGTTGTTTTTCGCCCCGCCAGATGCCATCCATCATTGGCATGTTGGGCTAAGAAAACCTCTTCTAGTTTCATGTGCTTCCTTTTGTCCTAATAAATTCCAAAAATTTTATTTTCTGTTAGGTTCTGCTATGTTTCCTCAGGCTTGTAGAGACCTTCCATGTCGTACATTCGATATGGTTGGCCTGGCCCCGCCATGTGGTATAGGTTGGAGGTTAGGGGCCGAAACCTTACTTCATGCAGCCACATGGTTCCTCCCTGATGACTCCATACATAGCAAACTTAATTTTGGGTTTTTAGGTTTCTTATTTTCACCTGTGGCTATTTTAAGTTAGCTTCTCGTCAGGTCCATGACGAACTCTTATTTCAGTTCTTATATGATAAAATGAAATCGTTTGTAAGTATTAATTTATTTCCCTTGCCGTCTTCAGTTGAGTCGACTAGCCTTTTTACGTATTTCAGTCCCTACTCTATACTGGAGTAGGTTACTCTATGTTGTTAGTATTAATTTATATTCATTCGTTCATGACTTTTAATTACCTAATTATTTACAGCATTCTCCAATAGGGTAGTTGTTCAACTTTGGTATCTTCTGTTTCCTGGATCCTTCGAATTTTTTGACCGTGTCGTGTCTTGATTCGATCACTAACAATGCTATGATTACACATGTAGATATACGCCTATTGATATTTCTAAAATATCTTTCACATGCGCAGATACGGATATCATCATTACCAAATTCATTGCTGCCTTCTTTTTTCCATATTGTACGATAGCTAAATTACGCACAATAAAATTTGGATGGTGATAGATTCTGTGGATTCTGTGAAATATAAAGTTACTTACGCAACTCGTGCAGAGATATCCATCTTCATTCATTGTTCTCAATCAACAAACTATGCTCTTATCTTTCGGGCTTGTGCATAGACATATTGATCTCGAAAAATGCAATGAAGAGGGATAATAATGTAGATATGTAGGATAATGTAGGGAGCATAATGTAGATATCCCATCACTTTATTTGACCTGTAAAGCAGATTATTGCTCGCGCGGGAAATAATATTTGCTCTAATGCAGGGGAAGGAGCGCAGTCTATGAACATTGTTACTGAGTAAGTAGAGTTGTCAGCCGACATTTCACATGTCATTTTTCTATGAAAGTCGTTTATGACGAGTGATCAGATCAGATCCGTAACTGTTGGTAAAACCGGCAGCTACTTAACTTCAGTTACTACTTATCAGGGTCAGTTAGTGCAGTGATAAGTGATTGCGTACGATGGATCACCACCGTTTCAAATTCGAGCAATACTTAACTTCAGTCTCTGCTTGAAAAGGAAGTTATTAGTCAGATATTTCATGATGATATGGCTGGAACACTTGGTGAGAAATCTCGTCCTCCACCACAAGTCAAGATGTGGTTTCAGATCAGCAGATTCATTAGAGCTTGGAAGATGATCCGTTGTGGAAGACTTCAGTGACCGTGAGCCACAATCAGATGTGATGATCAAGGTTTCCATAAGAAGGATATTCTGATGATCCGCCGTACAACCGGAGCGAAAGATTGTGTCGAACTAGAAGAATTCACAAGATGCGTGTTAGCATAAGCATACATCCATCATAACATTGGCATGAACAAAGTTCCGCTCGATGTGGCCACGACTGCTCACACCAGAGAAAAAACGAGCCCGCATTTCTCAATCTCAAGGGACAACCTGGGCCGCTGTTTCGTAATAGATTCCTGAAAAAATTCATGAACGGTTCATTATATAAATAAGTAAAGAACAAATTACAAACTCGTATAAAACATCCTGATATATAAAAAAACATTAAAAAAAACAAAGCGATAATTGGGATCACCACCACTATCAGCCAGAGTCGAACGAACAATCGATACAATGAAGCACCCAGGATCACACTGCCGCGGAAAGCCAAGGTCACAACAGGTCGCGGGAAAGTGGTCATGGCCGCACATTTTGGATTCGAATGAGTTTTGTTTTTTGGAGTCTTCCTAGAGTTGGTTCGGACTCACGATCGACTGACCAGGAATTGAATAATTATCGACATCGCCGTCATCCAGCACATTCCATTATCCAATCCACTGGTGCACAATTCCTTAATGGCTTTGCTTTTCTATGTCAGGTCCGCGAAACTATCAATCACATCTCCAATTCCAAATTAGACGGCCTTAATTGCCGTGATTAAGGAAGTCTAATTTGCTGTGTAATGCCATTGAGGTAGGAGCATTTCACCGTCCATCTTCGTGTTCCCAGTGAAAATGACTTTGAAGTGATTCCTATGTTTCACAATTATGATTAGTAGATATCTCAAGCTTTATATACTTCAATGTTCTGAGCTGCATGGGCTATGTAGAAAATTATCATAGATTTTAGTCATTTGCAGATCAAAATCTTGGATTTTTGATGTCATAGATTTTTAGTTCAGTAACAATACATAACGGTATAACAATCAGTAACGCTACGCGCCGACGATTTAGGCTGTCATTTGAAAGGTAATATATCTTCATTATGGGCGAGCTTTGACTGGCTTAGGCTTTGTATTAGATCTGAGAATAGATATTTACATGATTGATCAGGCTAAATTTCTATTCAATTACTCTTGGTCATCATAGCACGTCGCCAAATATAATTCTCTCCCCAATTAGTGCATCATTGCTTCATCATAGCATTTGAACTCGTTAGATATTTAAGTGTCCCTCACCCTAAGGGCTCGGGCATTTAAGACATCTAACTTGTGGATTGCTATAAAGAAGCAATCATGCACTAGTTGCGTAAATAACTATTCTACATCATGCTCCCTCACCTGACACTTTCACGTCGATCTTGGATATTTCCATCTCTTGAAATCGCAGTTTCCGACAGACGAATATTCCTGCATCCTCCATCTTTATATTCTTGATGAAATATTGCATCCCCTTTGCCAGAAACGCGCCCTTATCATTCTCCCACGTAATTCTGTCCCAACTTTTCGGTGTTTTAGATTCAGGGCATTTCAATGCAACCGTCTGACCTACTTTTGCGCGGACTATTTGAGGCAGTGAGCTCTCAGTGTGGCATTGAGTAATCCACGACCAAGTCACAAAAATGATGATGGCGAAGCGAACAGCTGCGATCATAGCGTCTGCGATGAAAATGTGCAGAATTAAAGTCTATCTCGCGAGTTATCTCAATCCCCACTGTCATCAGCGAACGTGGAAGTCTCATTGGAGGATTTGAAGATAAGATTATAGTCCGGCAGCCAGAACGAGGTTCTGCAGGGAACGGGAGGCCGAAAATGAGACTTTCACAGAATGATGTACACCCATAGAGTAAGTATATTAGGTAGAGTGGTAACTCAGCATTTTATGAAATCCCCAATGTCTATACAGTTTCGATTTTATTAAATGAAATCGAGGTGAACATACTTGGATTGTTACTAAATGTGAGATATGCAAGTATTTCCAGTTTTGAAGAAATTACCACGAAATTGACTGATCATGATAGTAATGCAAAAGGAATAATATTATTTTACAGATCCTCCGTGTCATGACAGCCTTGGATAGGCAATATTTTTTAAATTAGCAATTCCATGAGTTACTATTGCTTCCATGCTTAATCTAAAGAGTATTTCTTAAGCGTCATCACATCATAACCAACCTGCCTTTGGTATAGCAAAATCGCATAATCAAATACAATGATTTCAAATTAACTTCAAAAGATGTAAATGGGCCCACATCAATATTCAGATTCAAGAAATAAAACTTAAGTTTAGTGAATCATAAAATCATGCCGATGAAAATTGAATTAGAAACTTGAAATTTCAGCCAAGAACGCACAATTAGATCTCGACTTTTTCATGAAGACTTCCATTATAATGCGGTTCATGAAATATCCGCTTAGTGAAGATGCTTGTCAGCAAATATTCATTCCTTTTGATATCCAATTTGCTTCATGCTACTTGTAAAGTAGCTTGGTGTCGGTAGTATATAAATCTTCAAAAATTTAGCTGTTTTAAAACCGACAAAATATTTTTTTGGACCACGTGAACGTAATCTCCGCAAAAAAACTGAATCTCTTCATATAAAAGTTTCGCTGTATACAGATCCTTTTAAATTGTACATAGGCCTAGAAGCCGTCACTGTCAGCCTTTTTCTTTTAAATTTATCCATATTTGATTTGACTTGACTTTTTTGAGTACGAATTTGTGTCTGCCGAGATCTATCTTGTCAGACACGATCAAAGAAAAAGCACAAGTTAATCAAATTAGGTGCAGATTGGAGTTTTTGTTTAAAATGAAATTCTTTTTGCCTTCGTTTGTCAAATGAAGAGTACTTAGTCTAAAAACATAATTCTTAGCAACGCATGTCGTCAGGTCATTTCCTATCATGTTCATGTGCCTTCATCTATGAAGCTAAACACATTCAGACTTGGCAAGCTTCCTTCTGTCGGCTAACACCAACAGTGCCGCCCACTCTATCCACACTTAAACACACGGTTAAAATTTGATTTTAACCAAAAAGCTGTAATGTGTATCCCGTTGAATTAACATACGTGTTTTTCTTTGATCCTGTCTGACAAGGAGAGGAACTCACTAGAACTCCACAGACGTGCAGATTCGCAGTAGGCATAGGATGTTCATCATTGTGTGAAAGTCTCTTTCCCTGCAGAAACTCGTTGTGGCTGAAGTCGAGCGATGAAGTTAAAAGTTTTATCGCGTCTTATGAGGTATTTCCCGACAAAAAAAGACAATCCGCGGTATTCAACAAAATTAGAGTCTATCTCCATTTCTTTACTTTCACCACTCAAAATTTAATTTCCGCACGCCGTGAGAACTGCAGCTGTACAGTATTACTTAGAATCGAATGAACATCACTAGGAAATTACTGTATCTAGCATTTAATGACTTGTGAGCGAAAACCCGATTTGCTAAATACTGAGGATTGTGGATTTAAAGGTTTTTAATTCTTTTCAAAGTAACATTCACTTGAAGATAGCAGAGAGCGTTACCATCCGTTTTCAAAAGCCTGATTTGTGTGTACAAGAAGATAGATTATTCATATTTCGGTTGTTGTAACGTTCTTGAGTTATAGTTCTACTTTCGTTTTCTTGTGTTCCGTCCTGCATGTTAACAGTATTATTAATTTTACTATTTTTCTTTAACTTTCTAACATTCACCATTACTTTACTTCTTATTTGTTTCAGTATTACTTATCTATTTTTATTTTTTATTTATTTATTTATTTTATTGCTGAGTTTTTATCATTTATATTTAGTTGAAATACTACTTACTTCATTACTTTTGTGTGCATCATATCATTGTACATATATAGCCTTTTTGGTTTTATATTGATTTTGGTTCTTTCTCGACTTATTGATGCACTTATTTATATTATTTTACTTTATTTTTGTGCATTTATTTGTAATGAAATTTTCTGATTTGCTGTATAATCTGATGTTCTGACTTGTATCTGTTTGGATCGCGACAATTGCTCTGTTGGCCGCTGATTTGCATGTATCTATTATCTATTGTCTTCATTATCCGTGTAAATGTTCGGTGTGATTTCAACGTAGTGTGAACGATATTTATGTGTTGTCTGCTGCACCAAGTATTATATTGATAATTCTTGCAGTATGTCACATAGAGCAAGCGAGGCCCTGGCAATAAAAATGATAACGACAAAATACTTCTATCTCTATGAAAATTATTATTGACAATTTTCAATCGTTGATTCATTGAAACTTTTAATCTTCTAACATTGAAAAAGTCACTTCATGAGGAATGAAACAACATGAAGAATCTACTTCATAGCAGGGATGCGAAGTCCTATCATTTTTATAGGACTCCGGTTTTTGATAGGACTCCGACTCCGACTCCGGGTGGCCAATATATAAAGCCTTGTTTTTTGAAAAATAAACCGGTAAGCTACATCATAGATCATTATAGGCTTAGCTGAACCTATCTTTAGTGATCCTCGCTGCATCAATTACCAATCATTTTCGATGAAAGTTTATCGAATGTCGCTTTAAGTTGGATGCATGCGACTCGGCTCCTCTCATCTTGTTGATGTGTGCTTCACACGGTTTTTCTCCAGTCTCTACCTGGCACGAAAATCGCCATCCTTCTCCAAAAAATATGAGTACACTTTCGATTTTAATATCCGCTTTAGAGGAGCCATCACACACGATTAACTTTCATTGTATACAGATACTTTTTGAGTCGACACTCTACATAAATATCCCTACTCTATGAGCTTGCAGCTCATGGCTTATCGCGTGTCCCTCCCGCCTAAAAACGAAATAAAAACCGCTGACAAATTATTAGATGATTCATTTATTAATTTGAAACGGATAAGTCAAATCTGTTCTGAAACATTCAGCACAGCCATCCGATCAACTATACATTTCTCTTGCGGCGTATAGGTACCTACTCGTAGTACATGTAGAATTCTTCTGTGGCCTCGTTTGGTTCGTCTCCGGCGACATAACGGATGCAAGCTTCTGCCTCTTCTTCGCATGTTGTCTTGTCTTTCTTGCACGCCGACTTTTTCAAACCACACATAGCGGCCACAGCATCCTCTCTGCAACCAGTTATGCATTTTCTATCCTTCTTACATTTCTTAAGGCAATCTGCATACATTTTTCCAATGCTTTCATGATCTTTTTTATTCATTTTAGTAGCAGCCTCTGCTTTTGTAATATTTTGATGATCTTTTTCATCAACTTTGGTTGCATTTGCCTTGGTACTGGCAACAGAAATACAAGCAGCCATCAGCGCTGCAACTGAGAAGAAAAGTAAAACCTGCAAAGAGAAAACAACGACGAACCCGGTGAATTAGCTTTCATACTGACATAATTTTCATTAGAGTGACACTTAAATAACGTCCATCTAATTTACATCAAACGTAGATAAGATTGGGTAATGAGGACTCTTCCCTCATTTTCTACAAAAGTACTTTGTAAATCGCTCAATACCAATCAATCACATACGAAGGATGTATATCAAAATATTTTTTGGTATATTTCTGTACCTATTTGTATGCTTTTCGTATGTTATTTCAAGTGTGGTATGCTTTACATACTGAAGCCATACCAGCACAATGTTAAAGGAAATGTTAAGGCCTTTTGAAAATAAAGATCACACTAATGTTACTACTGGTTTGTAAGTAGTGAGATAATGACATTCAACAGTCAAACTTACAATACTGAATTTGATTTTAATACATGTAAGTTTAAGGCATTTCATAAACAATCAATACGTATTCAACCATCAACAATTATGCACTACGTAATTTTGGAACTAAGCATATTATGAATCCGAAATAAAAGTACATTATAATTCATGAACGCAAAAATAGTTATGTTTCAGATATATAAGTCAACATGGTTGCATAAAACATATCGTATGAATGAATTGATGTTAGTCAACTTCGTTAATTAAGTAGAACTAACTATGCGTCCTGTTAATGTTGCTAGGCAAATAGCAACGACGACATACACCATAAAATTCTCAATAAATCTAATCTAGTTTAGTACCACAATATCAAAAAGAAATGTTCACGACTGGTATTACTGAAAAAAGTTATTTGACAGTAGTATGTAATATGTACATGTACATATTACTTTTGCTAGGTGACTTAAAGCTCTTCATCCTTAGCACATACGAATGAGAACCAATTTGCATCGGGTCTTGTATATAAAGCATACGTAAAACAGCCAATCACAGATGGAATAGTTCGTATCGCTACATGCCAATCAGATACGAAAGTAAGTGAGGTTTCGTATAAAAAAACATGCCAGATCTCTGTAAACATACGAGAATCTCGCATCAAATGTTAGTTTCAAGTTGTACTGGGTGAGTCATATTAAATTTCCGCATTTTGTAAAGTGCTGTAGATCAGTGAAAATGCAACCAATTTTTAAATGAGATCTGTCATTTTAAACCCCAGCAACTCTGTGGTTGTCAAAACGACATAGATATGTTAGCTTTCACGATATCCAACGGTTTTGAATTTGAAAAGGGTTCCTAGTTTTACATGTTTATACATGATGTATGCAATAGTTTGAGCAGTTGATCTGTGGATTTATGCTAAGATGAAGCTGTCTGTGTCTACAAGAGATTTCCTGTGGAAGTCATTTGGGGAGCTAAATGGTCTTCATGGTGGCTGGAGTGGCTGTAAAGTAGCTAAATACTTAAAAGAAAGTTAGCACTCTGAAATTAGTGCATTGGTTTTAACTCCATCAAAAAGGTTGTTTTGCGAGCTCTGGAAAGTATTCGCACATCAGGAGTGGCTGAGCGAAGTCACTAACAGTCTGGTAGACTGCGCACTGAGAGGTCCGGCGATATATACTAATTAACATAATTAATGAAACAAGCTATCATTGGCTTGAATTGAAGTTTGTTTCATTTTTTCTCAGGCATGATGCAATATCTCGCTTTCTATGTATTACCATTCAACACATTAGAGAATGGAGAAAGATCTATGGTGGTCAAATTTCAAATTTTGATATCGATACAACTGTCACAATTGCTTTTACAAATTGAACATATACGTGAACTGAAATCCAGCTTTTGTAAAATAAAATGGCACACAATCAGTTTACCAGAGGTATGGCTATTGGAATGATTCGTTGTGGTAGAAGTTGTGCGAGTGTTGCCGAAGAGCTGGAACTATCGAGAGTCGTTGTTTGGAGGTGGTGGTGTCGATGGAAAGTAGAAGGAGATGTTAAAAAAAAGAAGGCATCTGGTCGACCAAGAAAGTCTGCAGGAAAGACAGACGCACGTCTAGTTTTAGCTGCAAAGAGGAATAGATTTGTATCAGTCCCAAAGCTAGTCGTACACTGGAAGAGTGCCTCAAATATAGATTGTAGCGTTCGAACGGCTTACCGAAGATTGCGAGAAGCTGGAATTCAATCGCGACGACCAACTGTCCTAATTCCATTGAGTTTTGAGCACCACAGAAGACGAGTTGCCTGGTGTGATGCCCATCGCTCATGGAATGACCATCACTGGCAGAATGTCTTGTGGACCGATGAATCGAGATTCACTCTGGATTTCAATGACGGTCTTGTCAGAGTGCATCGTCTTCCAGGTGAACGTTTTGCCCCATGCTGTATTAAAGAACACGACAGATATGGTGGTGGAAGTGTTATGCTGTGGGGTGGCATTTGGCATAGCGGACGAACGACAGCAGTCATCATCAAAGGCACGTTGACTGGAGAGAGGTATCTTAATGAAATTGTGCTTCCTGTTGTTGCCCCAGTGGTCAGGGTGGAGGATCTCGTCTTCCAAGACGACAACGCAAGACCACATCGCTCCTCGGCTGTCATTGCCACTGTTAGGAGATTGAACATTCAAACCCTTGACTGGCCTGCAAGCTCACCTGACTTGTCACTCATTGAACAAGTCTGCGGCGAGCTTGGGCGGCGAGTGAGAGACCGCTATTCACTTCCACCAGTGTCCCTAAAGATTCTCTCTGAAAAACTGACAGAGCAGTGGCTTCTCCTTGAAACATCCTTCATTCAGAAACTTTGTGAATCCATGCCATCTCGGATTACTGAATGTATTGGAGCTAGAGGGGTCACACGCGCTATTAAAGTTGAATCTGCTACATGCGTTGTTTTTCTGTGCTAGCGACTTGGTGGAGATTGCGACTAAATTATCAAGGTATCATACATACATGTATATATACCAGTCAAAAATGAAGGAAGTTAAAGAAGTAAATGTTTCAAAAATTTTGTCAATGAGTATATAGCTGAAAAATGTGGTGGCTGCAGTGGGAGCCATTTCCCGGAATGGTTTGATACCAGTGAATGGATAGATCTTTGTGGAAGAGTGGTTGGAGCATCGCTTTCACTTCCGAAGCGGTGAACGCAGAACAATGACTTGACCTCGATGCGAAATTCGTCTGCGTGAAGTGATCTGTCCAGCGACAGCGCGCCGCTATCCCGTGGCAATTGCATTAGGCAAGATGATGGTGCCTCAATCCACCGAACAAGGTAAATACTAGAACAAGTTGATCTACTATTTGATTATCGAATTCCAATCGACATTCAGTCCGCGAAGTTTGATGACTGCTGGCCTATTGAAAATGTTTGGGGACTCATCAAAGAGAGATTGTCTCACCGAGAATTCAATGATTTGTCGTCATTGAAAGCAGAAATCCAAAGCATTTGGCGAAGTGTGAGTCGACGGACATGCCCATCACGAAAAGATGTAGAAAATATTGTAGTGAGGAATGGAGGTCACATTAATCGTGATGACTATAGTAGGAATGTTTAATTTACTTTCTTTGACTCAGCATGTCCTTATTTATATAATTTGATGTAAATAGTACTTTTTGGTTGCGTTCACTTTTAATAGATGATGGTACAATACACTGAAAATGATTTTGAGCTGTAAATTTGATTTTTCAGTGATGGATTTATCACTAGATATCTATATAGAGTCAACATATGTATGATCTTCTAATAGCCGCTAAAATGATGTCCACACTCTGGGGTTTAAAAATTGGTTGGATTTTCACTGATCTCGAACTCTTTAAAAATAGGGCCAAAATAGGTATAGGGGAAGCCGGGGTACGATGAAACATTGTATAAGATGAAACAGGCGCAGTTCTCTGTGATCGGATACATTGACGTTTTGACTAAGCTTGTCTGTCCAATCGCATCACTGAAAGGGGAGACCTCGCTATTTGTCATCATCGGTGCGTGAATATACTTGACGCAGATAAGGGAAACTTCATTTTGACCTGAATTCTGCTACAATTGAGGTGAGTGACGAACTGTGCTGGCTAACTTAAAGTTGATGAAAAGATTATGACTCCTGTGATTTCTTTTACCCCTTTATAAGCTTCATTATATGCGCCTGTCCTATAGTCGTATCCCAGCATTTATTTACAGCATCGTTTTTAACGAGTAGTGCACCAACCCTGTTTCATCTTGCCCGACTATAAGGGCATGATGAAACAATTCACTTGTTTCAATAATTTCAAAATTTAGAACGAGTAATGTATTTTCAATAAAATTCATTTGTTGTATATTGATCTTGATCAAAAGGAGCTACTAAGTATAAAAGACCGATTGTCTAACTTTATTTTTTCACGAGTTAGACGGCAAAAAAGAAAAATGTCTCATCGTACCCCCGACTTCCCCTACGTTTGTATGCCGACAGTCGGCATACATTAAAAATTTTACATAAAGCTTCAGTTTTTTTGCGTAGATTGCGTTCCTGCGCTCCAAAAAAATATTTGATATATTTTTGAGAAGCTAAAATTTTGAAAATTATTCCTGTGTTTATATACAAAAGCAATTGGTGCCCCTATATAACAAGCATGAAAGTTATTAGATATTAAAATGAATGGAAATTAACTAACAGATGTCTTGATTCGACAGAAATTGACCTGATCATGAAAAGAAATTTCATGAACCACATTATAATGCAAGTCTTCATGGAAAAGTTTCAAGTTTGTAATTTAATCTTCATCGACATGAATTTATTATTCACTAGATTTATGTTTCACTCCTGGAATCTGGACAACACTGAGGACTCATTTACATCTTCAAAAGTTAATTATGATCATTGTCTTCGATTATCATATTTTGTTCTTTCGGTGGCAGGAGGTTTGTGATATAGAGTAAGTATATTAAGCAGCAACTCAGCATTTATTAAATCCCCAATGTGAATACAGTTTCGATTTCATTAAATGAACTCGAAGTGAACACAGTTTGGTATTGTCACCACCTGTGAGACATGCACATTTTTACACTTTTGGAGAAATTAGCACGAATTTGATTGATCATGATATCACCACAAAATAGTGAATGGTATTTCACATGTCATGACAATTGGAGAGGGAATATAGTTTGTTAAATTAGCAATTCGATGGGTTACCATTACTAAAGGCTCAGCTTTATTATAATAAGATTATTTTCCTAGGCGAGATCATCTCACAAACTGCCACTGAAAGAGCGAAACATCATAATCAATGAAACTTATCATAATTAACTTTAAAAGATGTTAATGAGTCCATATCACTATTCAGATACAAGAAATGACGCCTTGTGAATCATAAAATCATGCCGCTGAAAATTGAATTAAAAACATAACATCTCAGTTAAGAAGCACAATGATATCTCAACTTTTCCTTGACGACTTGCAGGAACTTGCATTATAATGCAGCTCATGAAACTTCCTAGATCGTTAGCTTAATTTCCGCTTAAATAAGATGCTTGTTAGCAGATATTCATTCCTTTTGATATCCAACTTGTTTCAAACTACTTGTAAAGGGGCTCCATGTCGGTAGTATATAAATATACAAAAATTTAGTTTTTTAAAAGCTGCTCAAATAATGTTTCAGACCACAGGAACGTAATCTCCATAAGAGACTGGATCTTTTGATATGAAAATTTTTACTGTATACAGATACTTTTTGGGGTCGACACTCTACATATGGGTCACACTACGAGCGATTACACGAGCGCGAAGCGCGAGAGTTGTAACCACACAGATAGACTCATTTGCGTGTGGTTTACTCTGTACATAATCCTACTTAAGCCATTGTATGCAATGATAGAAACTGGCATAGATATTCGTCTCTCTGCGCATTGCAGAAGTAGCTCGCATCAAAAACCCTTTTCTTTGCGTCAGACTGCAGTCAAATGCTAAAAAACGATTTTGACATTAAAATAATACCACTTTCAATAGATGGGAAAACAGCAGATCTTTCACATTCCAGTTCATTATTCTTATTCTGTATTGGACTGGAACTAAAAATTAGTGAAATTCTTAACGAATAACAGCTAGTCAACTTAAATAGTGCAACACACCTTTCAAAATGACATTAAGTCGAGTTCAAGGCAGTTAATATCATCTTCATGTTTAAAATCGTTTTCTTTTTGCCAATTTTTAGTGCTATTTGACGCTAGAGAACACTGCAAAGGCAGAGAGCAGATTGAGCCAGAGACAGATTGCAAGCCAGTCAAGTGAAATGTACACATCTTTAACTTAACTTTTCCCAATGATAAATTCATCAAATGGAAATCTTATTTACAGCGCTCCACTCTTCACGATCTAAATTTACTGATTGGGTACCCTTAATTTGCTGTCAATGATTTAGACTTGTATTTGAATTACGCGTTCAATGGAAAGTTGATCTTCTTGCCTCTCGAGACTTCTTCTCACCGTGACCATCAGCATTGATGGCAGTCATCTCCAGACCATATAGGCCGAGAGCTGCTGACATTTTCTTCCTAAATTCACGTACGAGCTTCTCATTATATTTTATATGTAGATTGTCACCCAATATCAGTAAAACTACAATTCTTAAGTTGTATCTCCAGTCGTCTTGCAAGTTACAGAGCCTAAAACATCACAAAATCTTATTTGTTTATGTGGATCCATGTGCTTCCGAGTTTCATGCATTCAATGACGCAATGATCCAGGACACCGTAAAACGTCTTAGATTACGGAGGCACGCAGGATAAGCCATAGGCTATAATACGTCACCCACTCTAGAATCCTTGGGCTATTATCTTCAATAGGCTTCACTAGGTGACATGCCACGCTCACATACGCGTAATTCACGCGTAATTACACATGACCCTAAACATCCTTGGCTATGCGGGACATTGCTGCAACATCTGTCGGCAGTCCTGTTATGCAGACTTTGTGTTTCATGTGTCTGCATGCATCAAAGGCTAAACAATGTGATAGGACCTCAATTTCATGCTCAGGGAAGACAGAACATGCCTAACGATTCATCCGTGGTTCAAGCGGCAACGCAGACAACCGTAGACGACGCGTAAACTATAAACGCTCGCCAGCGCGTATTCATAAACATTCCCCATGTTTTAACAACATCAGATCAAGTGATTTGTGACTCAAAGTGCAGCGCGTATGTATGCGCGTAGAAGAATGGGGTGTTCCGCAATTACGCGCGAATACGGATGAATTACGCATGGCATGTCACCTTTTGTTTGCTAATCTTTACTATCTTCCCAAAATTAAAAACGTATCATATATATTCTTTCTTCTGTCTGCTTGTATTACCTGTTATCAAAAAAATATTTTCAAAATGACTTATGGCATATGGAGGATCTTGATGCTGTTTGCGAAGATGGCTTTTGACTTTTTTTGTGTGCCTCCGGCCTATTTCGCAAAAAGATGTAAAATGATAAACATAGCCAACACCTGCAATTATTTCATGCAACGAGTGCTGCTCACTTAATGCACACTTGTGAGATGCTCCAAGAAAAGTTAATAATTGCAACTTTTTTCAGCGTCATTTTTGAGAGAGCGTTTACGTCAGTTTGCGGTCATTAACTTTGATGAGTTTTCGCATTCAAAACTTAAACAATACTACCACGCAGGATTGTTGCCTATACTACACTGTAAACTGGGCATTAACTTAGGCACGAAGCCGAAATTTCGTGCTAGTTGGCGCCTAGTTAGTGCCTTTCTAGCGCCTCGAGGCACCAGTAGGCGCCACTAGGCACTAATAGGCACCAAACCAAGTATTATTTATCCAATGAAATCGAAGGAAAAATCAATGGGCACAAACTCGTCATTGTGAACTTCGTGCCTACTCGTACCTTGTGTTGGTTAGAATTGATGCCTAAATTTCGTGCCTAATTGAAGCTAAATTTCGTGCCCTGGAGTATACAGTGTACCGTAGTTCTATAATGGCGCCGACGCAATATCACAAGCAGGCAACTCAGTCCAGGAAGAGAACCTTACTTTTGTGTCCATGTCAACGAGTTTTCCGTTATGCTCCTGGAATAAGGAGAGATCAACGTAGCTTCTTATATTGGCTGTAAATGTGAGGTGTGCCTGAACGCCCACAGGATTCAAACACCTGAAAAACCAGAACAATGAGCCACAAGAGACGTGCTTTAATGGACAAAAAAATAGTACAACATTCAACAAAAACTTGAACCCTGTACAATGCATGTAGTAGCAATTTCTGGATGACACCAACTATTATGTCACTTTCTATTGATTATTGTCATCATGTTTGTGTTCTCTGCTACCAGCCATTGTTCAGGTATTTCTATTTTGTGTAAGCATTCATAAAATTTGTGCAAAATTCACATGAATGGGGGAGCGTAGGTGATGTAATAAGTGTGATGCTATTCAATAATGCATCCACGCAAGTTTTCACAACAAGAAGTGAATGACTTCTTTGCAATAAAAGGTGATATTTCACATCACACAGTCAACAAGATAAACTTCACCTTCTTATTCAATACGAGAGAGGTCAAGCTCATTCTGAAGACAATGATTTGTCGTCTTGATCTTACAATAAAGAATAAAAAATGTCATGAAATGTTTTAGAAAGGATCTCTAGACGAGATTGTGTAACCGATTCTAAAAAAAAGAGTTGCTAAAAGGTGTGGATTGGCTTTTATGCTTTATTCCTTGCAAAGTTGGTGCAGTTGTCATTCAAGTACAATTTTTAATGCAAACTTATGAGTGAAGATCATTTAGTTCAACATAGAAAAAGTGGATTTGAGAATACTTGCAATTTAGGGTAGAAAACTCGAAGTTATAATATGAAGCGGCAATATACTGGTATACCAGTATACAATAGGCTTGCAACAGGTGTCCCAGCATTGGTTGAAGTAATACAAAGTCGGGCAGCTTTTATAACTTGAACGTTTTTATTAGTTGAATCCTTAGACTGTTCAGAAACAGGCACGCGGGAACAGGGGGCTAGGGAGGGCTAAGCCCCCCTAAAATTTCACCTACTCGCAGCAGCTGCCTAACATTCAGTTAGACTATGCATCGTCTAATTCATCGATAGGCTAACAACACAAAACAAATATTTCCTAAAGATTTCTACATGATTCGTTTTTAATTGCCGTCCACATGTGTGTTTCTCCTCTCACGTAACAAAGGATTGCGCGTGAATGAAGCAAAGCTGCTACAGCGAGTTCAGAGATGCAGAGTCTACCCTACTGAAACAGGACCTTGAAGACTTAGATTGTTTAATCTTCTAAATTTGCTGGAGATGCAATGAACGGGAAATTTAAATAGGGCTGCGAGAACTTATTGAATGGGCAGAGAATCTCATGTAGCCCATCCTTTAAAAAGCAAAAACAACCTTTCATGTCATGTCTTTCCATGTCATGAATATCTTCAGAATGTTCAAATTGTCGCGATTACATCAAATTTTAAGAAATCCCATCGACATGTTAAACTCTTTTGGCCAACATAAGAATGTGATTGACTTCTGCCAGTATGCCAACTTGACCAAAAGATCATAGAAATATCTCAGCGAAAACTTCGCCGGACGGGTCTACCAGAGAAATTTGACTTGTGCCTCGAAACGACCATCAGGCTCTTGGATAATCTGGTGAATGGAAACACAAAACGAAGATAAGACCTATCAGGCAGGATGATGATTGTAACAGTCCTCGAAGCCTTGCTCGCCAATACAATACAAGTTCTCTTTTGAAATAATATCTCCGGGGATGGATTGCAGCGATGGAGCTGTGAGAATATTTAACACTCCTATAATTGTTCTTTCATTCGAAAATTCTGAGGAAATAGCTTGCTGAAATCGTTGCCAAATCAAAAAGCTAGAATATGACAGCATACATAGCGCCGATAAAATAGGGTCAGTGGCCCAAAGGCACTACTCTGTGACCAGTCAATGACCAGTTTTTTCGTTTTTAGACTTTGCTGCTTTTGTAGCCCATAGAGCAAGATTTTATCTAAATTGTAAAGTCAGAGTAAATAATCCGTTATACTGATTCTATGAACTTGTAAATCACCAGGTGATTGAAAATGCAATTAATTATAGCTGAACGGCCCCTCACTGGTCGGCACAGCTACGAAGAGGAGTCATGAGGCAGTGATTCATTGGTAATTTTTAGAAAGTTTATGACTTTCCAACTTTTGGCGTTGGGCCTAATTTAAAGCACAAGTATTGCACATGGAACTCTTTTTTCTTCCGACATGTATACCACAGGAATTTTGACGCATCTGATCGAGGTGAACGATTCGTGCCATCAGCATTTAAAATCTATACCCTGTACCGCGTTAACGGTGTAGTGTCGAAAAATGACAGGATGATCCGAAAGCACCTCAGTAAATTTTGGAAATTTAAATTTTGTATATAACTTATCACTCACTATATAGACTTCTGTGACTTCAGCACGACTCGCGCAGTCCATAAGCATATCTGAAAGCATATTTTCAGTCAAATATATTATTTAAAAGATTGACCGAGTCTGACTTATGCTTGCAAAATCCAGAAAAGGCTTTTATAAGTGTGATGCTCAATAAAGGCCAACTTCGATATTCGCAAAATCACATCATTGGTCGTTAGCCTGCCCACAATTGAATGAAATAATTCATTCAATAATTTTCTTCTGATAATTCTCTTGATTGCAAAAAGACAACATGTATGTCCAAAAATATTTACAATATGCATGCATACTGTGTTTCTTTGTTTCACAGCAATAAAAAATGTATTTTTCCTGTCGACATGGAAATGAGGTGTTTTTGAATTTCCAATGAACTTTTATGACAAAAATCCTGCTTGAAACTTAAAATGTAAGACATTTTCGGTTAGAGCAAACGAAGACCATTCGAATGGTGTGTTGAGCATTGATAATAGATCTATATCTTGGCCACAAAATGCAAAAGACAAAAATTCCTCGAAAAAAAACACTAAATTTCTGGATTTTACCATTTACTACCAGTTTTGATGTTATAGGCTACAATTATTCACCAACATTTCTGTTCATGATGAAATCGATTATATAACTGAAACGATTCCACTTAACAAAATTCCGGTCTCGAAGAAGACTCTGAAATATTTATTTGAAATTTGCTGCACTTAAGCTCCATTCATATTTCATGTGGAAAATCACTGTCAAACCGATGGCCTTAGTGTGGGATCTTGTTTAGGTTCTTCAATGACAGAATTTTGTGTTAACAAAATTGAAAGCACATATGCGTATCTATAATGCCAAAATTATATTTGAGATATGTTGATGACGTTTTTGCTATTTTCGACGGCACCAGTATTGCTGAAGATTTTCTCAAACAAATGGGCCGCATGAATGAAAGTATTCAAATCACAATGGAATATCCTCAAGATGGTAGCTGAAATTTTTCTATATGAATGTGCATGTAGACGAAGAAAATGAGCTGCAAACTTGCTGAAGAGTAAATGAAACACAGCTTGTGGCAATGAAAGTTGCAAACACAGTGCCATCAAGGCCCTCTATGTCCGCTTCCAAGGATTAAGAGCTGAGCCTCGAAAACGTGGTGAATGTGTTCAGCGTATATTTAAGAAAAATAGCTACAACAGAAATGACATACAAAAGATATTCAAAGAATGCGAAAAGGTAAAAAGCAAATGAAGATTCAGACACGAGAAAGTGAATGTTGTCTGGAAATTGCTTTATGTTGAGGAATTGCACAAAGAAATGAAAAGGAAAATTCGAAGCTCAATTGAGTATTGAAAGAATCTAAACTAAAAATTGGCTGCCACACGACTTACAAAACACAGAACATTTGCCACTACAAGGATGATATCATATTCAGTGTTGCCACAAGTACCCGATTGAAATTTTCACGCGAAACCCTAAAATTCACGCAGATTTTAAACAATTTTTTGACGATATATGTACACCAAAATCGAAAGAATATTTGATGTAAATCTGTCAATGAGTGTCTAATCTTTCGTTTGCTAGTATTTCTTTAGTAGATGCATTTGATTTAATCCCTTATGAAAATATTTGCATATTTGATGTAAATCTGTCAATGATTGTCTAATTTTTCGTTTTGTATTCTATATAACCACGCTTGTAACAAAAAGGCTTGCAAGCTTCAACAAAATATACCGTAGATTACCATGTAGCCAATCATGTCAGCGTTTACTATTATTTTCTTAGGAAGCAACTCGGTACTAACTCGGCAGACATCATTTAAGTACTATTAGACTGAATTGTATGAACGTCACACCCCAAGACCAAGTCTCAGAAACTAATATTTATTAATCCACATGTTATATTGCATATATAATAGCATCATGAACATTTAATTATCTGAATATGCACGTGTTTTTCCATGAACAAATAAAGCCAATGTCATTTGTCAATTGTCACTCGTCTTCTGGTTGTTTCTGGAAAGAAGCAAAATCGAGAGTTAAAATTACACAGTACTGCAACAATTCAAAAAGCTTACGTCAGTTTGAACACGTGGGATTCTAGGCAATGTACATATGATGGATCTTCTCATTAAGCTTTCTTTTTTCTTCTTCAAGTCATTTCCCTCTGCCTCCATCGCCTTCCTGCTCTCACTCAATTTTTCCATCGCCTTTTGATATTCGACCAATGTGTTCTTTAGCTCCCTTTCTTATTTTTCCACCGATTTCCTCTTCTCAGCCAGGTCTGACTCGATTTTCGAAACGGCCTCGTTATGTCTTCTTCTCTCTTCCTCCACCTCACCACTTACACAATACTCATTGTAGTACCTCAACATGTTTAATATCTTCCCATAAACCCAATGATATGGGATAAGGTGTAGAATTGTATTACATTTGTCTCCGTTTCTGCCTATCATTTTGATTCAATACAATGACTACTTTTGGGTCATTGCTGTTAATGAAACAGCCCTCTCGCCCATGTTATCAACAAAGCCGATATCATTAATGTAGAATATCGCAAAAGGTTTCATAGCACCGATATACTTCGCCGGCTCGCTACGGAATGTACTCCGGAATGACAAGTAAGGGGTGAACACATGTAAATAACGGTCAGCAGACAATCAAATTATGTAGTATGGCATGACTGATACGTAATGAGACACAAGACAATAATGCTCGAAATACTGAAGATAAAATAAAGATACATCAGCCGAACTGAGAGACTGTCAGAATCAGCGAGCATATTCCAGCTTGGCTCAGGAGAGGTGACACCAATGGCAGGAAGCCATCAAGCAGCATCGCCAATCATCCTCGACGTGGCTGTACTCTCTCGCCTGGATTCTCAGTGCTCAAGAGAGGAAGATGCATAAGCTTCATCTTGGTGTGTTAGAGGCTCTTCAAATTCTAAGTCGAAACCTGACCTTTGCGTACAGACTCCAGATGGAGACCGTTTTTACTCTTTCTTTACCCTGGTAACTTAAGTTTATCTTATCATCTCAAGTATTTCGTGCTTTATTGTCCTGTATCTCATTGAATGAATGAAATAAGAATTTAATTATTAGTGGCACTTCGCCAATAATATAAACTCGTACATGGCAGGCAGGATAAACATTACAAAATGTAATTCACTTCATTCGTTAACAAAAAACAAATCAACTTACTTACAATGATAGGGGTCGAGGAACTCTGTTGAAGCTGACTTGAGGTAGCAAAAGTCCGTAAAATTTAGAAAAATTTCGTTTCGTAGGGTAAAACGTAGATGAAATGATGCTTTAGAGGAACATGGCGGAAATTTGCGTCCTCCACTCGATGCGAAACGATGTATCAAACAATTGTAATGAGGAATAATTAACAAGAACGAAAAAGTCGTAATTATCCACAATGTTTTTAATTCAGTTTTCATATTGTAAAATGTCCAAATACATAGATATTAGGATACAGTCTATCGAAAAATAAAGACTTCAAATGTCAGCAGCTTCAGACTAGAATTTTTGCAGGCATCACTTGTGGATAGAATACGTCACATTACTCGATATCACCTTGTATATTCCTTTTTAAGAGTGTCACTAGAGAGGAAAATAATCACAATGGTAAAATATATGTATTACTTATTACAATATAATTTATAACTAGTATCAAAATATTAATCCGATTTATCATTATATACATGTACATGCAATTCTTAACAAGATTTTCGATCTCTAAAAAATTCACGCAGGATTCATTGAAATCACGCATTTCACGCAAAAATCTTCAAATTCACGCAAAGCGTGAAATTCACGCAAATGTGGCAACACTGCATATTTGAATAAACCTTGCATTATCAAATTATCAATTGTAGGAGCCAGGGTAAACCAGATGGGCGGTTTTGGTGTGAAAACATTTCATTTTCTATCATGCCAACGGCACAGGGATTGCAAATGCCCGGGTTTTTGCAATCACCCGCATCTCGGATCCTATGATCAAAAGTGATAAAACTGCATGTAATTCATTTTCACTATCATGAAACATTGAATAGTCTGGTTCCTGAGATTAAGCTTAAATTATGCGTATCATAATACATAAAGACATGCCTGTATTAATGAAGTGTTCTTGAAATCCTAGGATTTTGCTATCGCCAGTTGCAGTTGTCACTCTGGTTCTCAGTTGTTATTACCTTTTTTACAAAACATTATTACTAGATATCAATGGATGATTACAAGTATCTAAAATATCGGTGACACAATCTGAGACTGAGCATAGAGAAATGTGTACTCTTTCTTAAGACATGATAACTGCAACTGAATTTCTGAAGTAATTAAGTTGACATTTACCATGATTTTCAATCAAAAAAACAATTTCAACAACGATAAACAAGTGTATTTAATTAAAGGAAAGGAAAGATAGCAGACTTGCTTTTATTTGTGTTTATTTAACTAATATGCGCATATCCAACTATTATAGACATATTAATAATTACAACTATTGTTCATTGTAAGTGTACGGTAGTCAGATCAATATCATATGTTTGGAGAAACACAGTGGATCTTTTTTATGTCATTAGCTTTGAAAGTCATGGATCTTCATTCATCACTTGGTGTGGATTAGCAAAGCGGGTGCAGTGGTCACAAGTCTACAACGGTAACATGACAATTAGAATGAACAAAGCATGAAAAAGTTTCTGCAGTGTATTGACTGTTAATGTTAGTGATGTAACCCACTCTGACGATGAATTACCCTGATATCTACTTAAAATTCTCACTATATACACTATTTTTCTCCGGTCAAAAGACAATAGATATGCCAAAGTAGTAATGTTTTATAACATTGGAAAGAAGGCATAGTACTATGTCATCTACATCACGTCTCTTGGATCCCATTGTTTAGAAAAATTGTTGCTTGTTGTAGTATGTCCACGGCATTGAAAATTTGCATTTGATAGCAATTGTGTGATGCAACCACAATTGATCCATCATTCGAAGGGGAGCTGGAATTAAAACAGAATTATAAGAATTAGAACAATTTAAATTGTTAAGAAATTTATGGTATTTTGTATTTTGTAGTCAATGAAGTAAAGTCAAGAAATATATTGCAGTATTTGCTATCACAATCTGATGCCATTGATCCTACCATTTGTATTTTGGAATGAAATAATAAGCAAATAAATAAAAGATGGAATACGTTACGTTGCCAGTTTATATTACTTAATGATTTGCACCATATACTTAATAGCTCAAGCTTTTGGTGTTGAATGAAAAAGACTTATGGACTATTATAGAAACATAAATACAAAGAGGCAATTTTCTCTGTGTGGGCAGCATATACAAAATATACATGCATACTTTATATATTTACATGACTGATTTCATTTTCGTTACTTGATACTCATACACAAACACTATTGCTCGTTAGCCAATGATTTCATTGAATCATAAATACATTCCAGCTATCATGCGACTTTGCATGTGTTTTGTTATGTATTTGCAAGTTAAAAAATTCTAGCATGAGTAGGTAAATAAATTAGAGCAATTGCAATTCGTGTTCATTTTAATCCATTCAGTAGTTTAGAATTTAGATATTGAAATGGCAAGAATAAATGTGATGAAGACTTACTTTGTGCTGTTGAGTTGGTCGTCAATTCAAGATGGAATCCTTCGGTCATCGTCCTTTCGTTTAGTTGAGATAATATTGTTGTAGAAAACATAAAATATTTCCATGTAGGAAGTGGATACAGATCGCCATTTTGTTTCTTGAGCTCTATGAAGAAGCAGTCAAACAGATAGTTCATCTCCATCTTTTGATAGGCAATCCTCATTCAGTGCTCTTGATACCTTACTCTGGTAGTCACGAGCCACTTTCCATTATTCATGCCTTCGCTTGAGTCAGTTGAAGTAAAGCGCGACTTTTCTATCGTCTTAGTATTGAGTCTGGAATTCTTTCTATTCCTTTCTTATTTGATCGTAGCCTTTTTCTACTGCTTTTCCTCAATGTCAAAGTTAAACAGCTCATCATTAAAGTCCACTACTGCATAGTTGATGACGTGCTCTTCCTCTCCTATTTCATGAAAGAATAGACTATATTTGACCTATCTTGTGGAATTCTTAGATTTCCATGATCATATACTTCCATTTGTATTTCTCCGCTCAATTCAAAATCAAGTATTTCTCCGCTGAACTCAAATTCAAGTATGTCTCCGCTAAAATCACTATGATATTTAAGATATTGTTAAGTTTGTGTGTTCATTGAAATATCTAAGTTTGTTATAAAAATGGATCTATAGAGCGCAACATAGATCTATGGTATTGGATCTCAGATTGGGTATAGGCATATTTCATATCTTCTCGTGGGTTACATATCAGTAACCTAGCTGTCTACTCGGAGTTACACAGAAATCTCCTCGCCTTCGGCTCGGAGATTCTCACCGTGTAACTCCTCGTAGACAGTAGGTTACTGTACATATATCTTTTGATATTGCTATGCTAATTACTTATCTAACTTTAAGTTGATGTTAGTTATCATAGATAGTTTATAATCTTTGTTCAGGCAACACTTGTAATATAAGCACTGAAACGGACGTGCTGTGAATGTTCTAACGTGTTACAGGGATGTCTATGAATAATATGAAGTAGAATTCGGGATACACAACTCCCCAAGAGTGGATAATTGACTGTGGGCTGAAGTTTTGCAAATCGCAACACTTACGTGGACAGTTTATCCATGTTTTGAGCCTAATTGGAACTGTAAGACTACATGAAAATGCATGTAGTTAAGTAATGTCGGCATCAATGAGATATCTGACATGCACTTATGCATTATACAGAAAATTAGTATAAATTGAGCTGATTTTATGGCGATTATTATGTCGATTTGCTGTCATTGTTTAATGTTTTTGGACAAGCTTAACATCAAATTTCTTAAGAAAGTCTACAGAATGCGAATAATATTTTGGAAGTGAAGAAGACAGAGCTATAATGCAAGCTAAAGTGTATGACGTTAATGCGAAGTAGTGGATAGCGCCCTCCACATGCGTAAGTAGTGTTGATGTCTGTGGCAGCAAAAGATGCCTATGTTGTAAATCTCTTGACACTAATACTGCTTTTAAGAGTTTTAGCACCGGCAGATGGTTCGTTTTAAATTATCCTAGTAGTTTCTCGTGTAAGAGTAGACATGTAATATATTTGATCACATGTCAATCATGTGGGGTCCAGTATGTTGGACAGATAAAACAGCCATTACATTGTAGACTTAATGGGCATCGGCAGTCTGTTCAAAAGAATCATCTCAATACGTATTTAAGTAATCATTTTAATAGTTCTAATCACAGTTGGGATGATGTTAGTATACAAATTATTGACTGTCGATGTTCGTAATAAATCTGATACAGAAATTGCCTTCGAGCTTAACAGTAAGGAAGATTTTCGTATAAGAACGCTGAACACCTTGCATCCTTTGGGTTTGAATGACAGAGTGTTAGGCGGAGGTTGCGCCTCTCAGAACACTGCAAATTCATTTTCATTTTTTAGTTCTCCTATTAGCAGACGTAAGAGAAGCCATGGCCTTATGAAGTCGGGTAGAAAGAAATATCCTCCATCTAATAGTTGTGAGGATATTCTCAAGGAGCTTCAAGAGTTGATGAAGAGCAACAAAATAAGAAATTTCTATAATTGCTTGAAATCGATTAGTGATAGCATGCTTAAAATTATGTATTCTAGGCTTCTTGATCAGTCGAATGACCTATCTTTCGTTTTGACGACATACATTGTATGTTCATAGTAAATTATATAGAAACAAAAAAGATAGTTCTACCGAAGACAAAACGCATATAATGATTCCTTTCAAGTCTCATTTAGTTGACAAACTTCATTTACCTTCTGTATTTAATGACAAAAGTGTCTGTGCTTTAGTTCCAGAAAAAGCGAAACATCTATATCCTCCCAAAGTGTACCATAAACTTAATAACCCTATTTGTTTGAAATTCTTCAATTATAATTAGTTTCTTAATAATAGCCTGACAATTCAGGAAGTTGTTGGCATTTTACAGAGCGATTGCAGCTGTGACTCGATGACCAGTTTTGTTTATGAGCCTTATGGGCATGTTTTTACCGGTAATTTAGATATAATAAATGATCCAGGTCTCAGAGCTATATTTGCGTATGGCACTAAACACAGATTGTCTAGGTCAATATCATGGAAATCCATTCAAAAAGAGATCAGCGATTCCATAGATGATCATATATCTCGTGTGTCCAGTCGCCTTCACTTAAAAGTTGATGACTTCTCTATTTGGAAAAACAGGGTCATCATGTTAGTAAAGCACCGCATCTTTCGTTGTAAGAAGTTGGGTAGGAAAGATAATGGCAGCAACGTTTGTGTTGATAAGGAATTGCAAGATCTCCATAAAAACTTGATAGTCGTTCCTGTCGATAAAGCATCCAACAACTTTAGTCTCCTATGTAAAAAGTTCTATCTCAAAATCCTGATGGACGAGTTTGGTTTTAACATAGATTCTTCCACTGCAGTAGACAATGCAACTTATAAACCTGAGCTTATTTCTGAAAAGGAAGTCCTTACTAAACACGTTAAAGATATGAAATTAAACTTTAATATTAATGTTAGTGACAAGGACCTTAAACTACCAAAACTTTTCTGGATTCCAAAATTGCATAAAAATCCTTATAAGTTTAGATTCATTGCCGGAGCCAGAAATTGTACAACTAAAAAGTTATCGGTGAATATCAAAAAAGGTCTGAAAGTGATAAGAGAAAATGTCCATAGATACTGTGGGTCAATCAGGAGTAATACTGGTTATTCTTACTTTTTGAGTGTAGCCTCGACTCAAGAATTTTTGAGGAATATTTCTAACGTGAACGTCCACTCTATGCAAGTTTTTGACTTCTCTGCTCTTTATACAAACTTAGATCAAGGTGCTATCAAGAATAATATTTTTTCCATCCTTGATCTCACATTCAATTCCACTAATCGTAGATACTTGTGTGTAGGATATGAGAAGTCGTTTTTCTCCAAAATCAAATATAAGGTGTATTTCTGTTATGACGTGGACTCTTTTAAGAAGGCTATTGATTTTATAGTGTCTGAAGTCTACATTTCTTTTTCCGGTTATGTGTTCAGACAAAATTCGAGGAGTACCAGTGGGAGGGAATTGCAGTCCTTTACTTGCCGACTCGTTTCTGTTAAATTGCGAATTTGCTTTTATGAAACAATTGGTTAAAAATAAAAAGTTTGGACTAGCGAAACTATTGTCAAACACTTCGAGATATATAGACGATATATACGTAATAAATTATAAGCATTTCAATACCTTAATTCCAAAAATTTACCCAGTGGATCTTCTTGCAGATAGAAACGGAGTCAATGACAAAGCCGTTGTTTACCTCGATGTGAGACTCCAATCTATAGTAGTGACGGTCTTCGAACTTCAATATATCATAAAGTGGAAGATTTTGATTTCCCTGTTGTTCTGTTGACATTTCCAGACAGTGCAATACCTTATAACATGGGAATTAATGTATTTGCCGGCCAGGTTTTACGTTATTGTCGCATCTGCTCGCATCTTGAAGATCTAATTAAGCGAATTAATATGACACTTTGTGTGATGAGCAGCAGAGGATATTGTAAGTCTAAAATGAAGGCATGTACTGAGAAAATCCTAACCGGTCATAACAATTTTCTAGTCAAGTTTGGATATTTCTCAGCCAGGCAGCTGACATTGCAGTGCGCATTTTAAACAATAAAATCAACACTGTTTGTTTTCTTAGCATTTTTTTATTGGTTATACCATTTCAGCATTTCACACATATATTTTAGTTTGTTTTGGTTGTATCCGTCTTTTGCGGTTGTTTTGTTTATGTTTTTACTATTACTATCAGTATTACTTATTATTACACATATCATTACTGTATTGATTTTAGAATGCCAGCCGCATAAAAGTTTATGCGTGGCCCCGCCCGCCTGGGCTTGAGCGTTCAGGTAGAGGGGCCGAAACGGGACCATTCGGGTACCTGCTGACGACTGGCTATTGTTTTATTTGTTTTAACGTTGTTTTTTTATCGCTAACTGCCCTAGTGTGATGAATGGACTGTGTCGGTTCCTGGTCTCCATGGGGTTGACATGGTGATTACTAAGTGTCTGTTTATATATAAGTTCCTAATTAATCGAGCCTGAAACTTTGACCAAGGAGATCACTTGTTAAGCGCCCTTGTACGATCTCGTACACTTAAGGGTGAAGTCCAACCCGTATAGCGCTATGTTATGGACCCCCGGGAAGGTCCGCCCTGCACGCAATCAGATCCGTCAAGTCTTTGTGCTTAAAGACCTTCATGCATTCATGCATTTGTCGAGGATCACAAGTCAAAGGACCATTAGGGGTAAGGTCCAGCCCCGTTTTAGAAGCGCTGATTGAAAAATGGACTAGTGGAAAGGTCCTCCACACTGATCTCGTCAAGTTTGGCTCTAAAATGTAGTCCTAGGATAGTCAAAAGTTTGACGCGCCTTGAACGTTTAATGTCTGTCGGTGGGAACGCACCACCTGTCCTCCTAAGGGCAAACCTTAAGTCTTATTAAATATAAGTTTATTAAAATTATGAAACATTTAGAGGTCGTTATGGGAATGTCCCAGCTTCAATTCGTCTCGAGCTCCTGGCGCTTCCAATACGTGGACTGGCCAAATTGACTTTCAAATGAATTTCTTTTTCATTGCTCAATTTAATTTGAAAATATGCCTCATGGAAGGAATGTGGAATGCTGTTCAGACACTTCACTATAGGAGTTTTCCACTGTGATAAACGCAGTTTGGGGACAAACATGTCATCAAATACCTCAGTCTCTCAATAAAAAGTTTTCACTACATTGTTTTCTGGAAGTCAATCGATAGTCTTTGTTTGAAACATTCCATTTTTGTACTGGATTCATGCACTTAAATTCTGTGATGTGCACTTGGCAGAAGCATGTCACGACATACATCCCACAGAAACCCACTGAAGTACCCATTGACATTTTTAGATGCTGTAGCAGCCGTCAAGTATGTATGCTAGCATTGAATTGCTGCTTCAATTCTGCAAATCTGAAGTAATAGACCTAACCCCGACATCGAATATTTACAATGCGTTTCAACAAATATTTGACACAAGTCTAGGACTCTTGAATAGACCGACGCATCGTCTACCTGATGCGGGATGGCCATGGTTGGATTAGATGCTAAATCCGGTCGAGTTCGGTTTGATTCCAGTCGGATCTGAAATTGCAACCCACACTTTGCTTTGCATGTGTATATTTGATAAACATTCGTTTTTTGCGTTTTACAGTAGTTCTAATGATTACATTTTTTTCTTAATGTGTCAAATATATGATTATTTTCTTCCACTATATTAGCTATATAGGCCTGAAGAAAGCACTATTCATATCTGTAAATTAACGAAAATATATATTAGGAGTAAGCTCTTTTAATATTCAAACCTGGTGATTATATACAGCATGACTATTTATGCAGGATCTGTAGATTAATATTTTTAAAAGAAATGTATCATTGTCGTAGTAAGTAAGGTAAACGTGGAATTCATAGAATAGGAATATATAGGTAGAGTGTCGACTCAAAAAAGTATCTGTATACAGTGAAAATTTTTGTATCAAAAGGTTCAGTTTTTTGTAGAGATTACGTTCCCGTGGTCCAAAACATTATTTAAGCACTTTTGAAAAAAGTCAAAATTTGCCAATTTATATACTACCGAGATGAGTCTCCTATATAAGTAGTATGAAACAAGTTGGATATCAAAAAGAATGAATACTTGCTAATAAGCATCTTAACTAAGCGGAAATTAAGCTGATTATCAAGTGAATTTCATGATCTATGTATTAAAATGAAAGTCTTCATGAAAAAAACGAGACCTTTCTGCTTTCGTGGCTGAAATTTCAAGTTTTTGATTCAATTTTCACCGTCATGATATCATAATTCACTAAATTCATGTTTCACTTCTTGAATCTGAATAGTGATGTGGACCCATTTACATCTTTCAAGGTTAATTGAAATCATTGTCCTTGATTATGTGATTCTGCTCTGCCACTGGCAGGTTGCCTGTGACATGATCACGCTTTAAAAAATGCTCTTGATGTTGAGCATGTAAGTATAGAAACATATCGAATTACCAATTTAACAAACATTAAATCTCCAAGGCTGTCATGACACTGAGAGTCTGTGAAATGCCATAATTCCTTCTGCATTACTGTCATGATCATTCAATTCCATTTTCTCAAAACTGCAGAAATTTGCATCTCTCCACATTTGTTGACAATGTCTCGTGTAACTCCCATGAGTTCATTCAATAAAATCGAAAGTGTTTACACATTGGGAATTTAATAAAATCGGAGTTACCACTCTACCTAATATTTACTCTGTGGTGCAATTAGCCTATCATGCTAATTTCATTGGCAGCAGCTCACAACTTTCAGTTCGGCGCGGTTACAGGTAGAAGAATACTAGTTCAACTCAGTTAGAAATCTACGATTCGCTTTAGTCGATGAACTGAGACAAAAGTAATTAAGACATTTCAACTTCTCATGCTTCCTCACAGCTGCGTGAAGAGATCTTTTTGTACGCTCGCGCCAACCTACACAGTTGCACACAAAACAAGATTCAACCGACTCTGTTGTTGATATTGTCCGGTCAGTCTCGTTGCTCATGGAATACGGTACTATGCAATATGCCTACCACTATTCAAGGTGTGACAGGAAAAGGGGTTTCATTTTGAAAAATTCCCATTATAATTCTCTACTGTTTCTGGCAGGGCTGTGGAGCCGATGCGTTATCTCATCGGCTCCGGCTCCGGCTCCACGACACTGATGTGAAAGGCTCCGGCTCCGGCTAAGACATCAAATTCAGGTTCTATCTATGCTGGTTATCCTGGATCCGTTGAACGGGTTTTTTGGATAACGGTGTGGCCTTTAGAGGCTTGCTACAATCATCAAATTAGTTTTCATTAACAAGCAACGACTTAAGTTAATAATAAAAATGATAATAGCCTAATATAATAATAAATAACACACTTGTCATATATTTTTGCATGAATTGACTATCTCTGAAAGATAAAATAAAGTTATAGCCTGGATTGGTTAAATTAGATAAAGATCTCCCGCACTGGCTAAATATAAATTGGCCTAGCCTGCAACCAGTCTACTACGAGGCTACATTAAATAAGACCACATGAGTGATGATGATATACGTAATTAGCCGTCACAGGGGCCGAATAATAGTATAAGCTTTTTAACAAAGCTTGAACATGAAACTGGATAGCGTATGCCTCCAAAATAGCTTATAGGGCCTGTATCTACTCGAACATGGAAAGGGTATCGGCTATATAGCCAAATATACCGTATCAATAAAGATATCAATTGCTTTATTGAATATTAAAGTGTATATAGGCTAGCTTAGGTTGTTATTGCTATTTGTTATTGCCTTTATCCAATAGTCTGTTGGTCCATGAATAATATGATCGGTGGGTAGCCCACGACTCATCATCTGTAGAAATTGTAATTTACATATTCTCATTGCAGTGTAGGCTAGAAATATACAATTGAAAATTATACTTAAAAAAATTAAAAATATCTAATTTAGGACGAGTTTTGTAATTCTATGCAGCATACTTAATAAGTTAAGGCCTAACTTACATTATGTTAATTTCGTATTTTTCTTTATGGTGTAAAGTTGCACTAAATAATTCATCAATGATTCATGTATATTATTATATTCAATTTATGTATAACATATTACCACTATTCCTCTGATGATGGTTAGGCTGATGAAACTGAACTCGGAATATCACACAGCATGTTGCCGGGTGCAATGCATAATAAAAATTTGACTGCGAGCACCGAGCAGAAATCCCATCTACTTTGCTAGTTTTCGAATGCGCGTGCGGTTTAATGTCATAGACAATAGAAAAGGGAGGTCAAAAGGCGCCTTTATTGAGAGCGTCTCAGTCTTTTTTATTGTTTACATATAAGTCAACATGATATCAGCATAAAGTGTTGACAGACGGAAAAAATAAATAATGAAAATTCTTGATATCCACAGGTCTATGACGTTTGGGGAAATATTATTACACAATACGGCTCTTGTGCAGTCCTCCCACCATTTTTTCTCTGGTCAAAAGATGCAGCACCATTGGATGTCAGTTTCAGCATCACCGGTTTGAGTGAAGCATTCCGTGCTGTTGTAAAAATCTACGTGGGTAATTGCGATGTCATAGTCGCAAACTTCGTCAGCAAGTCAACATTGTAATTTGCCTTCGGGTTTTTCCGCATTGAGATATACCCTTTGAATTTTGAAGTCAAAGGAAATTCATTGTGAATGAGATAACTTTAGAATAATAAGGCGCTACTAGAAGTGGCTGGGTCGCCTATTGCTATAGCCATGCGAGGACTTGTAGTCAGGTCATTCGTGTGAGTGTGAAGAGTTATCCCTCCAATCAAAATTGATCAAATTGAATAATCGATTGTTTTGAAAAATGTAGGTGGGGGACTGCACAAGAGCCTACAATACAATCTAAGGAAATTGGCACTGTCACAGATGCCAGTAGCTTCTGCAAGTAGCCATACCGATAGATGGTAACCTACATAGTAACCGCATTAGATTTAAGACATTCCGCAAGAAATGTAGCTATATTATCTTTGTTGACTGAACTGGAAATGTGTACATAAATGACAGGCGACTTGTCTCTAGGAATCTACAATCATCTAGTTAGCATGCATATAACAAGTCTTCAAATTAATAGATTTTGGAGAACACGTTGTCACTAAAAGCTATGGAAATTAGTCTTACGAAACATATGTAATAAAAAAATATTACACATGTGTGTAAATATAATACATATAATACAAAAGAAGGCGGCAACTGCAAAGAAAGATATCGTGGAGGACAGATCATTGGTATACTTAAAAGACAAATCTTTAGATTTCAAATGATTTAATTTTTTTATGATGCCAATAATACTTTTCAAAATTCTAGATTTATATCAAAGCTCAAACTATCGGAGCCGGAGCCTTTGTGATAAATCGGCTCCGGCTCCGACCAAAACCCTCGGCTCCGGCTCGGCTCCGGCTCCACAGCCCTTGTTTCTGGTGTACTTTTGCATGAAAATTTCGAAAATCACACAACTAGTCCTCTTCGGGAAAATGACGAAAATTCAAAATGGCGGACAGAAAAACAGAAACTTCATTCTGGGACTGGATTGAAAAAATTCCCAACATTTTGTCAGCAGTTTCCTATGTATTTTGACCTGCTCTTTTCAAATATAATTGCTAGAAAATCATACGACTAGCCCTTTTCAAGAAAATAGCGAAAATTCAAAATGGCGGACGTGAAACCGAACCTGTATTCTGTGGCTAGATTTAAAAAAGTCCGCAGAATTCTATGTAGTTTGACACGCTCTTTTCAGTTGTCACTGTTGGAGTATCATGCGGCCCTGCACTTTACGAGTAATGAGAAAAATTCAAAATGGCGAACATAAAACCGAAACAGCAGTCTGGGGCTCGATTAATATTCATTGAGCAACAACAACAAGTCTTGGAGATCTTAATAGGTTCTTAAAATTTCTTGGAAATGTCATATTCGCTTGTGTACAAACTAAAATTTGTGAATCAGATAGGCCTATATCACACCTAAAGTTTAATACGCAGCTGGTGCATAGATATCTATGCATAGATAGATTCTCAATCAACCAACTATGCCACCGCCATTCGGGCTCGTGCATAGACATGTTGACCTCGAAAAATGCAATAAAGATGGATACTTCGCGCTTGTTGCGTATAACTATTTGTTATCTTCATCATTGATATTCTTCATTATCGTGGTACACAGAAATTTCTTGGAATTTTATGAATTCGATCTGTCAAAACTTGGCTCACTATTTTAGGCTACATTACACGAATATCTCATGTACAGTAAGGCGTCTTGTAAATTTTCAGCTCATTCGAGTTCTTATCATGATACATCAATATCGACGCAGAATGAGGGTTACACGACAGTCTGACTATAAAGTTTTGCACAACATTTGTGTACAATTTGATTTCATGTTGTAAGTCATGTGAAACTGTATCTTAAGTTAGTGATACATATGCAAACTCATGTCTGCCTCCGCAGCGCTGACGAGTTGATTCGGGTCACTTTTTCATGATTCTCTATTTCCAGTTACATCTTCATGATCTTCTAACCCGATCATCTGAAAGTAATGTTACATTTGGCGAGAGACAAGTCTGTTCAGCAGCTGGTAAAGCAGTGAGGGTAAATATTTACACAGTCAAACGCAAAATGATTATGATATTTCTTGCTAATCGAGCTTGGCGGACTAGACATTTGCATGAACTTGGCTACAAACATTGTTTAAACAAAAGCGTCATGTATTTGTTTCTTTCTGATCTACTGCGTGTTCTTCAAGTGAATCAAACAGGAATTTCCTAAACACATGTCAGCCATTTTGTTCATAGACTGTTGGCATTTCCACAGACAGTGAATGACATCCGTTATTTGTTCTTGACCGGTTGTCTGCTGAGTTTTCAATGAAATCATTAATTTTTCAAATAATTGAAAATCTATTGAATTTGATAAAATTTAACTTGCATTTACCCACTACAGTCCATCGCATAGAGTAAGGATATATAGGTAGAGTGTCGACTCAAGAAAGTATCTGTATGCAGTGATAATTTTTATATCAAAAGATTCAGTTTTTTTGCAGAGATTGCGTTTCCGTGGTCCAAAACATTATTTGAGCATTTTTGAAAAAAGTCAAAATTTGCCAATTTATATACTACCGAGATGAGTCTCCTATATAAGTAGTATGAAACAAGTTGGATATCAAAAGGAATGAATATTTGCTAATAAGCATCCTAACAAAGCGGAAATCAAGCTAATTATCAAGTGAATTTCATGAATTCCATTATAATGAAAGTCTTCATGAAAAAAACGAGACCTTTCTGCTTTCGTGGCTGAAATTTCAAGTTTTTGATTCAATTTTCACCGGTATGATATCATGATTCACTAAATTCATGTTTCATTTCTTGAATCTGAATAGTGATGTGGACCCATTCAGATCTTTCAAAGTTAATTGAAATCATTGTCCATCGCAACTATGTAAAACGAGTGAAAATGAATTAATGAATGCGTGAGAGTTCAACGGACATTCATTAAATACATAGAGTAAGTATATTAGGTAGAGTGATAATTCAGCATTCATTAAATCCCCAATGCATAGAGCAGATATACTAGGTAGAGTGGTAACTCCACATTTATTAAATCCCAAATGTGTATTAACTTTCGATTTTATTAAATGAACTCAAGGGAGATGCAGTCGGAATTGTTGCCAAATGTGAAATATGCAAATGTTTGCAGTTTTGAAGAAATTGCAACGGAATTGATTGAACATGGTACAATTCAGAAGGGAATGATATTATTTTACAGATTCCGTGTCATGACAGCCTTGGAGAGGTAATGTTTCTTAAATAATTCGATAGGTTGCTACTACTTTCATGCTCAACTTCAAGAGTATTTTCTTTAACGTGATCATATCACAGACATCCTGCCAGTGGCAGAGCAGAATCACATAATCAAAGACAATGATTTCTATTAACTTTGAAAGATGTAAATAGGTCCACATTCAGATTCAAGAAATGAAACATGAATTTATTGAATCATAAAATCATGCCGGTGAAAATTGAATTAACCTTACTTTTCAGGCAGATAGGTAAGTTGCTTCTCAAAATACGCTTACTACTCAGTGAACGGTTCAAAAGGTCGTCCAGCTCAAGAAGATCCTTCTGTTGATCTCACTAGCTTGGTTGTTGTCGGCAGACTGATTTTGTGGCCGGGGTATGTACTCATTAATACTTTCTATCTAAATACCTTGCAAACACAATGTAAATAGAATAATTGAATAATAAGTTGTATCCTCAGTTGAAAAATGGGAACATACCTGAATAGCTGCCATTTCGTTCAATATCAGGAATCATCAGCAGGCCTAGTTTACATCTCTCAGCATCGGCACAATTCCCTGTACCGGGCATGACTGCAACTTTAAAGACAGGAGGGTCGAAACTGTATCGATGTTGAGAGACGTGAACTAGGCCTGCTGATGATTCTTCATATTGGATGAAATAGCAGCTATTCAGCTGTGTTCCCATTTTTCAACTGAGGTGTAATATATGATCTAATCTAATCTAAGCTGCTACCTTTACAACTGTATGCTGCATTAATCAGTGTACACATTATCATGCACGATATAAAGGGTACATGGGTTCGCGTACGCGCATAAGAAAAGTGAGTGTGTATTCAAACCATGAACATATTCAAACAAAGTTAAAGAATAGAAATATGTCCAATCTCATAGAGTGAGATATTACATGAGGATGCATTCATTTTAAAGAATGGATGCATGTTGCCGAAATGAGCTTATGTCGAAAAACATCGCCGTTCTTAGTTTCCAACCAACAATTGCTTGTGCGGCGATCGCTTAATGACAGTACCTTGCAGTCTGCTTAATCTGCAAGTGTCTGCAAAGTAGCCAAAGACTTTTCTGCTCTTCATCAGTCAGGTTACCTAAAAAGACAAATTTAATCACTACATGTACGAGCACATTATTTCCGTAATCATTCATCACTAAAAACCATTACACTATTCAGCCGAAAATACCAAAAGTAGCCAAAACCTTTTCTAATTTGGGAAGACCGAGATGAAAAGATGGATCACTTTTAAGCTCACGATATATTTCGTGAAGTATCCACTTCACATCGTCCGGCAATGAATTCCATGATACATGGCGGACGATTAACTGTCGACATGTGATTAGAAATCAACAGGCAGCAACAGCCAACCAACAACAACAGCCAACATACAATAAAGAAATCAAGCCAGTAGACGAAAAGCAACACCGCCGCAAAACAAGCAAAGTAAAATATTCTACTGAAGAGACAAAGATAAAGTAGAAGCGATAAGACACAAAAAAATAAGAGGATGAAAACAATACCAGAACTAAGCCCGTATTCAATACTTATCCGCCACAGACACCCGTGGTCAATACACTAAGTGACATGCCACGCTCAATTACGCGTAATTCACGCGTAAACTACGCGTAATTACACATAACCTTAAACATCCGTGGCTATGCGGGACATTGCTGCAACATCTGTCGGCAGTCCTGTTATATAGACTTTGCGTCTCATGTGTCTGTATGCATCAGAGGCTAAACAATGTGATAGGACCTCAATTTCATGCTCGGGAAGACAGAACATGCTTAACGGTTCATCCGTGGTTCAAGCGGCAACGCAGACAACCGTAGACGACGCGCAAACTATAAACGCTCGCCCGCGCGTATTCATAAACATTCCGATCAAGTGATTTCTGACACTTAGTACAGGGCGTGTGTCCGCTCGTAGAAGAACAGAATGTCCTTAACCACGGATGTTTAGGTGTTCCGTAATCACGCGTGAAATACGCGTGGCATGTCACCAAGTGCATGGACCTTTCTCCGGTTGCCGCTGTCCAATGTTTTGCTCCATAGTGCCTCCTTATAAATGCGCCGGTAATAGCCTGGCTCTCTATCGACCACTAGCCACTTCCCAGTCCATGCGATAATCCATGTCCATGATGTGCTTGACGATCTCAGAGTTCTCATCCAATTTGCTCACAATTCTTTTGTGCTCTCTGATGCGTTTTGTCTCGCCTGTGTATGACCATCTACAATCCGCGTATGGTATGTTGTATATTACGCCGAGCTCGATGGCTTTCTCCGGACGCTTTTTGGTGAACCAGCTGCCTAATTTTCGGGGAGATCTACAAGATGCCTGCATGCCAGTCTTTCTGAAAATAGCGCAGACCTTGTTGGAAACCCCAGGGTCAATTGGAGTTTCTGCTCCTACTTCCGTTACTAGTTAATTGATCTTCATTCCTGTTACATTCGTTTCTTCTCATGTAAACCTGTTTGGCCTCGTCGTGACCAAGCCCATTGTAGAGCAGAATAAATCACCCAAGAGTTCGAAATTTGTTAGGTGGTTTCATTGGGTGATAATGCTGCTGATGGTGTGGAAAGATGTAAACAGTTCGAGCTTGTCTTGTTCTCATGTGTTTCTCTTTTCAGATGATCAGCTCAAAAGTCATGGCTACTTCTCGTGTTTTAGCTGTTAAGGGATTGACTTTTAGAGAATCTGAATTGATGTGGTGGGATGCAAAGGTTGCAAAAGGCTTAAGTTTCACATTTTTGAATGATCGATTAAATTCTGGCACTTACATCTGTATATGGGTTATCTCCCCCCCCACGGTTTCAAATTTGTCTAAGATCTGTAAAAATGAATCAATCGTCACAAAACGTTAGGGACACGTATTTAAATACATTATCTATCCACATGCAAAACTTTATGCATAACGGACAAGTACTTTTTGAATTAGGGGCGATAACTTGAAGTGCAGCGACGCCTGTAGTTTGATTTGACTTCGTCTGACCTCATCTTCTGAGTATAGAAAGCACTTAAGGTCAACAAAGTCATTTCCCGACAACTCGTGAAGTGATAATGACCAGGCCACATTCTCCATGCTAACATATCTTAAAAAAGGTGTGACAAGGGACGATTTCAAATAACAGTAGATGAGACGAAGAGGGAGAGAGAACAATGCACACACGAGTAACAATAATACGTCGAACAGATGAAGTCAAATCAAGCTGTTGATATCGTTACACTTCACGCTATCGTCCCTAATGTCAAAAGTACAGGTCCAATCTGCATATATTTTTGTATGTGGGTAGAAAATGTGCATAAGTACGTCTACAGTACCTGAAATTTGGTGACGATTGATTCATTTGAGCAGATTTACACAAATTTGAAAACCTGGGGGGAGATAACCCATAAGTACTTTAATTGTTTAGGTGAATTTGTAATTTTGTTGAAAATTTAGTTCATCTGCGCTTAGAAAAGATAATTAACCTACATTTGACGATTGGAAATCCTGATTTCGCGACGATGCATGACTGTGTCCGCAAGCGATCGTGGTATAAACGATTGTCGGGGTAGGAACCCGAGAACGTCAATATGGCTCTTATTAGAAATAGACTCATTCAGTGACATTCATTCAATCAACCAGTGTCTTATATTCGTCTTGCAAGGTTGAGATGGACAATAGTATGGACTAACGTACACAGCGGCTCCCAACCACCGTGCAGCGGCAACCGCGAAGATGATAGATGCATGGCAGACATTTCATTTCATTTCGTTGCCAGATGCGATGCCTTCGAGAGCGATTGGCTAACTGGCAACAGTTGACTCACACTACAGTTCACACTACACACACACAGCTGCTTATGTATTTCTATTCTCAATGAACTGATAATGACTGTGATGCACTATCTATGACTGCTAGACGCTGTTAAAATCATTAACTTCATTATCTGCATTAAACAATGGATATCCATGATTATACTAACAGTCATAGATAGTGCATCACCGTCTATAGACGCCTTCTGGATTTCTGTTGTGGAAGAGTAGCCAATAATATTTGATCTTCAGTTAATTATACTTTATCAACATACTTATGCGAAGATACCGCAGAAGAAACAGAGGCATCTGGTATAGGCACCATACAGGTCTGGTCAGACAGCAACAACGCTACGAAATGAAAAGAAATAAAGCATTTGGTAGCAAGCATTTCATCGATTTGGTAGCTTACGATTTACGGTGTAAGTAAAAAGCCATTTAAGTCTCACAGGAATTCGCAAGTTCGTACCTGCGTGAACTCGGATTTTCTTTCCCAAACAAAACTGAAAATAAAAAAATTTGAGACATATTTGCAGCAGTAGTAAAGAAGCACCAGGCACAACTGTCCCTGAAGAGTAGTGTGCCGCGATGTAATAAAGGTTGAGAACAATTGGACTAGCGGCTAACAAGATCGTGGTCTCCTGGATGATACAAATATAAGTCGAATCTTATGAAATGACATAGAATTTCAGTTGCTGAAAAATTTGTGACGTTCAGTAAACCCACGCTTTTTTAACTTTAAATTTCAGCTTATTTCCAAACTTTAGATAAAAAATTGTTGATTTTGTCAACCGGAAAGTGAAGTTTAAGAACTATTTTGAAAGTATTTTTGTCTGAAAATTGACACCTCAGAAACAATGACTGAAGCACTTGAAGAGACGCATCAAGTTTGAATATCAGTGAAGCATTTCGTAAATGTGAGACTGCATGTGAATCATATCATGACCATAATGATTCCATCAGCATTGGAAATTCGTGTTATGAAATTGCTACTTATTAAATATTTTAGTAGTTACTTAGGCATGTTATTGTGCAAGAATTCGCTACCTTTTCAATGATAGCTGTTGTTTGGGATTGCCATAATATTGGATGGACATTTACAATCTCTATGTCACACATTCTATGGTTTGATTTCTTTGTACATTTACATAGACTACACCTTTTCCATTTCTTTTTCAGATATTTCCAGATGGATTTCAGATATCTACCACAGGCTCAACTTTGAGGATATCTGAAATCCATCTGGAAATGTCTGAAATAGACATGGAAAAGGTTAGTATTCCTACATGTCACTGCATGTAGTGATGAATTCAAAATTGAAATTTGTACAACCTCTTTTGTGACAATAAAGTGATTCAGCAACAAAAATGTTCTACAATTAATTATAGCATGTTGACAACAGGCTACTGTGATCCTCACTTTAGCGACAGATTTGTAGGTGAATAATTATGCTTCAAAAAGCTAAAATACTTGTGTTCACAGCTGCAATGATGGTAGTTCAGCAATAATAAACCGTCTGTCAATTCCTTGAGGTATCTTCTCATAAGGCCAATTCTCTCCTAACTAAAGCATTTATTTCATCCTACTCTATTTTTGATTTTCAAGCTCTTCCCATTTTTGTTTGTGCTTTAGGTCGATATGGAGTAATTTTTCTGATCTTTCTATTTTCTATTTTGAAGTGATATCGAGAGAGCTATGTGACCAAAAACTCTGACTCAGATGCTCATTAAAGATATTTACTTTTAATAGAATGAATTCAAAATCAATGAACATGATTGATATTTACAAATTATTATATAATTACTTATTATAACTTAATTGACAAAATCGCCGAAGTGAGGGGGAATGCAAGTCGGTTTGTCTTCTCTAGGTTTATTGACACTATGGGGACAAGAGTTGGAACCGGGCCGATCACACATAAGTTAAAGAGGTTGCAACCAGGGCCTGCTCAAACAATGGCGAAATGAATCTAGATTTGATGTGTGGACGCTTGAACTTTTTCATCGGGCAGGTTAAGCGTAATCAAAGCTAAACTGTGAAGATTATTTTCCTCTAAGATGATGGTAGCTGATAATTGGTAATTGAGCCACCATCCTGGACTCTCTTTAAGAACCACAACTTGTTATTCCAGTCCACGAGTATGTGTATCTCAGGAAACTACATTAATCAAATAAAAATCTCCGACATATTCTGAGTAAACGTAAAGACACTGACTGCAAGCGGCAAAACTTAATGCCGTCATACCTGGAATATCATAGTCATAATAACCAAAACATTTTTAATAGCCTGCTAAATAAACTAGTTTTTAAATAACTTAATGGTTATTGTACGAAATGTTGATCTTTCGATCGCAAAGATCATTTTGAGCCGTATTCAGTATTTCTGCGAATTGGATCCACAGTGTGAAGACCACATCGAGGATTTGTCACTGTAAAGCCCGTAATTATAGCCATGAGACTAAAAATTAGTTCTCTAGTACCAAACTGTGACTCAACACAATGACAACGATACATATCCTAAGGGGAATATCATAAAGCACACAAACCTGTGCTTTTCGCTTTACGTACAATTGAACGGATAAAGCGACATTTTCCTGACCAACACATTGTAGTGTGATAACAACTGTAAAGCTATTTGAAGTAATTTCTCAAAAAAATTTGTATCAGTTGGTTGCAATCCCATATTCGTCTGATTTCCAGAAACTTCAACTTCTTTTTGCTAAATTATCTCGTTTTCACTTTGTAACTAATGATCTACACCTAAGTAGCGCCTGATACAAGGCGGGATCGGACACGTTTCACATTAGACTGATGTACATGTAGACTCAAGCTGTCATCGCTGATGTCTTCACTAACCACAGTGTTTTACGCACATTGCACAGATTATGCTGTCAAACGCCATTGTTCCATTTAATATTGTCAATATTCCATATTCAGTCAACGATGATCAGTTGGTTGTAATCCCATATTCTTCTGTTTTCCGGAAGCTCCTACTTCTTTTTCTAAAATCATCTCACTTTCATAATAATACTAAAAATAATAATAAACGTTTATTTGTAGAATCAAAATCGATACAGCATGAGATGTTTGCGCAAGGAAAATGACATGTACTTGTAGAGAGTAAATAACACACAGTACCTCGATACTATTGTAAGTGCAACAAAGAGAAATATAGTAACAAGAGGATAGTAAAAGTGACACAGAGAAGCTGCATGGAAAAGTTAAATCTTCATCGTTCATGTAAATTATGAAATAATTCGCATGCATCAATAGAGAAGCACCGTGCGAGACGTTGAGTTCTGTGAGCAGGGAGAATAAATCTACCAGTAGGAGAAACAGTTGGTAAAAGGTCATGCGACAAGTGATCATCACACTTGTTGCCCTTCAAAAGTCGCACATGTATACACAATACATGTATATTCAAATACACATGTCTCGTTTGCAAAGTAGGCAAACACTCATCAGCACAATGATTTCCCCACACAATTAGGTGAAATCGTTTTTGAAGCGCCTCCAAACGATTTGAATCCGTCGAAGTAATGCCAATCAAAACAGGCCCGCAATACTCAATGACCGATCTTTACGAGAGCATTGTAAGCATCAATGAGGCCTTATTTCGACAGAGATTGCTGCATCAACATTTGGAAGGCGTACAATCGACAGGTCCATTCTGCGTTGAAGATAACTCCCAAATTTTTCAAGAAGTCAATATTTTTCACAGAAGGTATTTCCAAGGCATGAAGGGTATCATTACGTTTCTTAATGACGAGAGATTTACATTTATCTGTATTTAATTTGAGACCGTGGTTTCATTTGATAACTAATATTTTTCTCCACCTACTATCAGAGTCAAATCGGCCGTTTTGCGTACAAATGAATTTCAACTTTCAGTCCAGGTGTTAAACATGTAGGAGTCCGTGGCTTGTCCAAGTAATTGAAAGTGCTATGTAATTACAAATTGTTACTGAAAGAATTTTTGAATAAAGCTGAAAAATATAAGTCATATATCCCCGATGGCTATTATGTAATAGATAATGCATAGATTTGCTATAAGCTCCTAATTACTGAGAGAAGCATTAGGCCTATCTGTTATAATGCATGACTTTTTCCATAGAAGTCTGCACCAGGTTAGTAATTTCCAATCAGGAAAATAAGTACCTGCTTCGTGGAACTTATTAACTTGTGGACATAGAAAGTCTTACAAAAACATGCATTGATTCAGATTGTAACCACTTCTCGATATGAAATGGCTGAGGGGGGTGCGACCACCAGAAAAAGCTCAGCGAGAGATCGAGAACAAATAAGACGCAAGAGAGCTGAGCCATTAGACAGGTCTACCATTCAACGCACTTTCAAACCGAGCAACTGCCTATATATCAATTACAGTCAAAACTTTTCAACTTTGCGAATTGGTGAGAATATTGAAGATTTCGTTTCAGCCCCTGCGAATGTCTGTGAAAATGAATGGATTGCATATCATCTGCATCATCTTATCGACAGAGTTTGTGTTCTGTTTGATTTAATGAAATTCTTCTGCAATGACGGTGTATTTAAAATCGATTTTGAACAGCCGATGGCTTACGCTCTACCGGTAAAAGCAAGCGATATATCGCAAGAAGATCGTAAAGCTATCAATCAAAAGAGAGCATCATGTGCTTCAGGGATCAAGATAGCTGAGGACAAATACATCAAATGTGAGTCAATGATTATGACATTGGATGAGTCTACTGAAAGCAAATGGGAATATCCATCTTTAGCAGATGAGGAGAATCGTGGACACACTCGAAGGCAAAATATTCGAGGAGCTTCTTCCTACATTGATGATATTTTAAAGCATTTGAAAGAAATCCGTGCGAATGCTCGAATTTTTCCAAGGAAGAGAGAAGCAAACTTTCCTATTCAGTTCCTAAGTTACGCAAGGTTTATAGCGTTTCATTTGATAACAATATTATCCCATTATCTGACATGTCATTTTGAGGAAATCAATCGATTGAATATTAGAATGCATGTTATCACGCTGGCATACAATATATTCTGTTTAGCTGAAAGATTCGATCTCTTACCCCCTGAAAATCACTATTCAAACGATTTTTTGCTTGTTAACCGAATGGCAAGAAAATTTGAATGCGACCATTATCAACTGCTTGGTGCGTCTGGAGCTGTAGGAGGTCAGGATTAAGCTATAGATTTGATCATCATTTGAGATCATCAATTGGTGTTTTTGGTTTTTCTTCCACCAGACTGGTATGAAGGACTTTCCATTTGATAGAAGAACGCTTTCATGATTCTGAGTTAATAGACTAATGAGAAAAGGAAACCTTTCACTGATTCAACGATTTTTTCTAGGTGGAATATGTGGTATTCAGAATGATTAGTAATTTATTTTATCATATATGAGCTTGTAACTTTTTAGATAAATATAAAGCTGGAAAGTCTTGAAGTTTAACTTCTATTGTTTGATATTTTATTACCTTCATATAAAGCTTCACGTAAACGATGTCATGTGAAAAATTAGGCTTTGAATGTATACGTGTTATAGGAAATTTCCAGAAGCCATGTAGATAGACAGCCTTTAGAGGCTTAATTTTCAGAAATGCATTATCAGCTGATTTAATTGATGCATCTATTGATCGATCCCATATCGTTATCCCACATGGGTAATTCACAACCGATTCTTACACAGTTGTGCTAAAGGTAATTATATTCTTTTTAAAAAAAATCAGTTACAAAATTACGTTCGCCTTTTACCTATTAAAACAATGTATCTAAACCTACTGGAAAGAAACAGAAAATAAAAGAACATTCACGAAAGAGCGACAAAAACTAATCTTTAACATAAGCATGTTCTTACTCAAAACGGACAATGGGAGGACATTTTTCGAGGATGGCTTCAGCGTTCCTACGTATCAGAGTCACCGATATCAGACCGAAAGTTGACACTCTGCACTATGAAACCTTGGAATTAGTCTTGGTTGAAAGTCTCAGTGTTATGCTACATGAAAAATGAGTATCAGTTGCACTATATGAATAATAATCATTAGGCCTATCCGTGACTTTCCTATCGCCCACTTAATTAAACCATGATCTCAATAAAGGAAGACTTTAATTCTTCAAAGCTTTCAACTTGACTTCACTGAATTTACTTTCCCAAATAATTTCAAAAATAGAGTCAACTGATGAAATATTCAGACAAACTAATTTTGTTAATTAAGTTAGATTTTCAGCTTTCTACATGCATGTAGCATAGGCTCCGTTGAATCTATGTCCTTCACCTCGATATTGTAGTCTTACAATTGGAGAACATCAACATTTTTTAGGAATATATGAGAGGATTTGAATCTGTTTGTTGATCATCATTTTGACTCATTTCACAGACTGATTTAGAGTCTTTGAAGATGAAGAGAACAAGCTCAAGAGAACACAAAGTTAAGCTCAAAGTTAATTAAATGCGATTTCATAGGAAGAAATGGCCATGCAGACATTCTCAAAGTGAATTTAAATTACCTTGTTCTTCAACTTCAAAAGGCATTAAAATGGAAAATGATGAAACAGAAATAGCCAATTTCGGGTAACGACATGCATTGTTCTTGTTGCAAGCGGAATGGCAAAATACATTGCAATTCATGCATTGGAACTTCCAGATGTTAAAACAGTTATGAATAACCATGATATATGGTAGAGTGCAAGTTTCAGTCTTTTTAATCGCATCGATTAAATTTTTTGATCAAATATATATCGTAAAATCATTAAAGTATCCATTGCTGTCCATCCCCGACTCATCATTGTTTAACGAAATTGTATAGGGCATATTCTTTTTAACGTCGCGGTATAACTATCTGATCGTGAATATAGCACTATCAAACAATGGCAACTATATACAGTACATACATACACACGGTAAACTTTCATGTATTTTATATGTATTATATTATAATAATTGGTCAACGCTTGTACCAGAATTTTATTCGTTTAAGCAAAAATAGTCCATATCAACCCTTCTTGCCCTGCGTGTTCAAAGTTTGTTTTTTTTGGTAGTCGTGAGTTCAGTATTATTGACTACGGTACATTTTAATAGATTTATTTTTCGCCCATGATACGATTTTTCTACCTTGATATTTCTGGATTCAGTGTTGGCTAAATGTTCTAAATAAATAGGCCTACTAACTATTTCAATAACCAGCATGTCGTGTATTAAATCCATTCCATGGCTTCATACATTGGCATGATACAGTTCCGCATATTCTTTTGTTACATTGAGGACAACTATCAAATAGGCTAATCGCTGAGTAAACCAAAACAAAGAAAGCTGATAAATAGACCTGGCCTACATCAAAAAAATGATGGATTCAGACTTTATATGTCAAATTCCATTGGTTTCAATTGCATTTTCGACAAAAAATACGTTGGAATCACAAATAGTGAGCTATGGCACTTTTGCTTCTGTAATGTGATTTGCGCTTATTGCAGTGTGACACTACATAATGATTAGCAAGATGTTGAAATTTATATTAAGCAGTATTTGTTGGTAGGGGAGGCGGGACTAATATGGGCACCCTAAGGGTTTTTCAGACTTTTTTTGCAAAAGTAATTCTTTTTGTCCCGGGACAACTCACAGGGCAAGAAGAGCGTATCACCCAACTTTCCAAGAAAATATAGAGGTTCTAGGATGATGGATCCATTAGAAAAAATTAAGAAGCGATTTTGTAAAGTGTCAAAATACCCGTTTAGCCCCATACCAAGGGGTAATATGGGCACTGACTTGGGGCTATGTGGTTTTTGTATATTTTGACTTATTAAATGATGCTTATCAACAGTTTGATTGATGATAGTCGCCATCGAGTTTAGTCGATAATGAAGTCAAAATTGCGGAACTCGAATAAATCTTTATTAGAAGTATCGCACAAATTTTCGCAACCAAGACGTGGTTATCGTAGATGTGCCGATAACTGTATTTCATGCAAATGTGCTTCGAAACCTGGTGACTGTTTCTCAAAATTTATTGTTTATGAGATTTGTTGCAATTTATGCCAACGTAAATATATATTGGTGAAACCTGCAGATGTATTCCAGATTTAGTGAACATTTGAGTGTGGAGAATTCCCCAGTATTTAAGCACATGTTTGATGTTCATCATATGCGCTTTTCTCGCTCATCAGCCTCCATACCACTCTCTTGGAGAATTGTTAGCTCAAATTAGTAGAGGCTTTACACATTACGTCGATGTAACGCAATTACACATACGTCGAATTTGGGCGTTGAGTTAGAATTGGTAATTGAATATGTGACCTCCTGGTCATTTTGCACCTTTTTGACTTTGTGCCTTTGTTTTATTTTTTTTTGTGTTGTGTTTTATGTTTAGCCCTTTGGGCAAGACATAGTAAAAGTAGGGCACAGACAACATAGGACTTATGATATTATGCCCAATGTATATCAATTACATACATTCACTTTTGTTAGCTCAAATATCCAATTTCGTTACATTTCGTCAAATGGTCTCTGAGATCTGGACCGGGACATGATTGTTCCAGTAGGCCTAAGCCTTAAAGGGTGCACTATCATGTCTGCACTTTTATCAATTGAATTTGTGTCCTAAGTATTCGTATACTTTCGATGCATTATCAGTGTTATTTTAAATACATATTCATGTGCAATACATTCATATAAATGGGTCAGTATTATTTAGATCAATATTCTACATGTCAACAATTTCAGTGAAATACCCATAATACCAGGGGCGGCGCCAGCGGGGTGTCAGGGGTGTCGGCCGACACCCCGTCGGGGAAGCTCGACACCCCGTCGGGGAAATCGGACTAAAATGCTATCGGGGAATTTGAGAGAAAATGCATGTCACTCTAAGTTGTTTATAGCAGTTTCCCCGACAAGATCATCAATTTCCCCGACATACGGCTTGATTTCAATTACATTTGTAGTTGTCAAGTCTAAAAATAATATATATTCTTAAATCTTTTATAGATTGTAATTGATCCATAGGCCACTTGTTTTGCATGAAATCAGTAGTATGATAAAATCTTATATTAAGAAAATGTCCGGGATTTTCTTCTTATTTTACTGTTGAGATTTCAATCGGGAAATTCTGGACTGGAAATGTTCGAATGAAGCTTGTTGCTGCCAAGAAACTTGATTTAATTATTCTTTGCCAGTATCTGCTGTCATATGACCCCTTCACCTAGTTCGGTCTCTCTGAACCGACCGCAAAATTTAGTATGCTTGTTTGCACACATCATTATATTTTATTGCATGTTTTTTATCGGATTTGGCTGAAAACGCCGGAAATATGACTCCAGACAAATTACATGTCTTGTGAGGCATGAATAGCCTACTGCATAGCATATATACCAACTTAATAGGACTATTTAAGGAATTTTAAGTTCTACTGCTTTGTCGGGGAGGTCAGGTAGCTCGACACCCCGTCGGGGAAACACGACACCTCGTCGGGGAAAACCCTGGCGCCGCCCCTGCATAATACTAAGATACATGTACATCACAGGAGATAGCCTGTTACCATTTGCTATCGATAAAAATAAAAGCTGATCAAATTGCTGCAGATTTTTCTATCAATCAGTGGTAATTTTCCATATATCGCAATTCAGTTGTCAGCATAATCACAGAATCACTAATTAATTATTGATATTGACATAATTAGGCTATAATAATAATAGCAATAATATTCACTTTTATCGCGCATACATACATCGCAACCTGGGAGTTAGTGCATTTATCCCCTCCAAAAGTGGATGCTGCTCTCATATTCAAAAAGAGAGATCTGATTATCGCAATAGACTACTTTAGTGAAATCATCGCCCTGACATTGCTGACAGTAATTCAGATACCTTTTCCTCGGAATAATTTTGCATCCTTTAAGGTTTGCTGGGACACCAGTGTCCCACAACATGTAATTGCAATTTTTCTTGTAATTTTGTGTTTTGAGTTGTACTGAAAGTTTATGACAGCCATGTAGACGTTTCTAAAATTCGGTTCTATTCAGCCGATTCTCTAAACTCTCAAAATAGTTCCTTCAAATAGACATTGAAATGTTTGTAATAATAGATACAACATATATTAAATATTAAGGCTAATCCCAATGAAAACGATTACAGCTTGATTCTTCAAATCTATAAAATCTTGAAGATGTTAGTATAGTGTCATATTTCTGTGCAATATTTCATCATATACAAACCAGGATGAAGTCAAAAGCAATCACTAAATTGGCATAAAATTTTGGCCACTCATGTCCCAGTAAGCCCTAAAGGGTTAGTATTATTTATTTTTATTTTTCTCATTTTTATCTTATAATTTTTTTTGTTTATTTATCTATTGATTTATTTATGTGTATGTTTTTCATATTTGATTAAGTTTATTTGATATGGTTTTGCAAATATTGTCATCGTTGTACAATGTTTTATTCAGTTCTTGCTTGTCAGCATTTTAGCATTCTGTTTTATCTTTCACACTGTGACAATGCCAGTGTCTTCATGTGTATTTCAGACAGTGACAATGCCAGTGTCTTCATGCGTATTTCAGACAGTGACAATGCCAGTATCAATATCCATTCCATATCGATTCCACACAGTGACACTCTCTGTATGACTAATGTTCTACGATCTTTTGACATGCCAGCCGTTTATTCAGAATTTATGCACCTGATGAAGGCTTCGGCCGAAAATTTGTGCGATACTTCTAATATCCTAAAGATTTATTCGAGTTCTGCGATTTTAATTTCATTATCAACAGTTTGTCGTCTCCCATACATGTACAGGATTATGGTTCATCAAGATAAGAAATTAAAATGGACCATGACCGCATCGGCTGCGCATTGATGTAAACAAGGTTTCTTTTGCATAACCTGAAAAGGATGAATCTTTATTTTATTCAATTTTGCACTTATCACAAAATAACAAACGTTGCATGAGACGCCTTTTCATTCATGCCACTTCATCTCATGCGCTCAATGCTTTTGTGCAAATGTCAATCATATTGATTTATTGTCAATCGCCACTGATAATGTGCATGTACAAGATTACAAACAACACATGGTAGACTAATTCTTGAAGCTGAATAATAATTAACTGCTAGGAGATAGGAAGCGATACTTAAAACTGACATGTCTCGAGTATCTCAGTATCAAGTTAGTTGTTCATGAAAAAAACTTTAAAAGAAGAATTTATGTCATTTACTTTGATATCTGACTTTCTAAAGTAGCCTAAACTTGAGGCCTGCCTCTTTCCGACAAATTTCATGCTTTGGCGCTTTGTTTGAATCCATTTTCTTTCCATCAAATTCTTAAAAACTTTTTGCATTGATTCATAGTTCCATTTATGTCTTTCTTCTCTAATAGATTCTGTCTATTTGGCATGCTTGTTTTCGCATGACAGAAATAATAATAGTGATGACAAAGTGCACTGCCCATTTTACCCAAGTGATATTTTAGGAGTGGACTTTTATGAGCACTTATCTTAGACTCACATTTTACGGAAACTATCAATCGTGGTCTTAAATGAAAGTTAGATCATCAATCTGCATGTAATTTCAATAACGGGACAGTTTTCGTTTGCCTCGAACGATCACTCTACACCACAGAATTAGATTCATCTGCGCGCGCTTCGGTTTCCTAGAAAGGAAGAGTTATAACTTTCATATCGAAATGGCACAGAATTAGACAACTTGTATCGCTTGCTATTGGAAATGGCAAACAATTAGCTGTCAGCAAAGGACACCAGAGCTGGTGCGTGCAGGGATATCACTTCGTACACACCAAAACACACATCGATGCGTGGCTTCGATTCAGTGTATGCACTAAACAGTGAGCAATGCCGACGAAAGGATGTGAAAACATCAAGTGAACTAATTTTCGTACGCCTGCTACTTTCTTTAATAATGATCGGAAGGGTCAACATTATGGAGAAAACTTGTGGGCAATGATCTGAATTCTTCGAATCTGAAGGAATTTTGGCAATCGAAGCACTTCGCTGGAACTCACATTAATCCGCAAGCGACGCACGACTTTTTTCCTGTCTCTGTAAGGTACTAGGAATTCCTTTTTGCCCACTTAATAAGTTCCTCGATGTGCCGGCGATTCGAATTAATCACACTTCTAGCAAACCGAAGCAGATAAACAAAATATTTGATTCTGTGCTCTACACAGAATGAGAGGTTTAGACAAATAAACGTCTGATTTCATTGTCGTTACTTCAGTGATGAAATTTATGCATTTCTATCGCTATCTTCTTAGTGCGTGTTTTCCTAGAAGAAGCTGCGCTGACAGATGTGGATAGACGATGACCATGACTAGTGCTGTCAAATTTGAAGTTCATACGAGCAATGGGTCCTGAGCTAGGTTGAAGAACTCAAATTACCCACATTAGTCCGCTGCACATGTCCGCCTCCCCTATTGATATGTTTTAAGCCAAGCTTTTAAAATAAAATGTGGCAAAGTGATCTTATATTGCAAATTTTCACCATTAAGACTGCCCTTTCAAGCAGATGCAACGTTAAAAAGAAAGACATCAAAATTCAAAAATCAGTGATTGATATTCTGTGTAAGCTTATTCCTCCCTGTTACTTGTTGTAGGACATGTACTTTGATTTGTACAGATTCTCAAAAAAAAGAAAAAAACGACGACTTGGACGTTGCTCAGATAATCAACAAAAGAAACAATGTGAAAGCGAATTTGAAAATATTTTACAACTAAATGATTGTCATCCTAATTTTATGAGTTGCAAAGTGCCTATAAAGTCTCACACATGCGTAAAATAGTAGACTTACAAACTAAGAACGAATTATTCTACTTCCATATACCATACATTACAGATAATCTCAAAATCAAAACAATCTTTCAAAAATTAGAATTACCTGTCCGACTTTATCATCGATCTAATACAAAAGCCTATAAAATTGGAACAATTTCCATTAATTGCAGAAGTCCTAGTGTTTTAGTGAATTAGTAATTCATAAAATTGAATGCAAAAACTGTAAGCATTTTTTATACGAAACACCGTCAGATTTCTGCACACCCAAATCACTGAACATCTTACTCGCCATCATTTCTCTGTTTTCACACACCTCTTATTGTGCAAATCCGATATTGATGTAACACTGCTGACAGAGATAGACTACAGGTATCAATGGCATCGACTTACACCGTCGAGAATCTGTGCTAATCAAAAGACTAGTCGGTATCTTCTATTCATTACTGTTGCATCGTGAACGATCTTCTCTAGCTCTTACCTCACTAACGTCGCGTAGCGTTGAGTGTGTAAAACTCCTCTTATCTGACTTGTAGAACATTTACAGCCTCAGAATTAGACAACTGCTCGTCATTTGTCTGTAGACAACAATCACACGAAGTTCATGATCTCAGCTGTACCTTGTATTCTAACTGAGTATCCAAGGCACCACCTTCATCCCAGAGTTCAAGTAAGACTTCTCAGTCGTGTCACTCAGTGACAGATCAAGTCTACTCTAAATCCAATGTAACTATATATATAAAGTTCGATGAAATTCAATGAATTTGGAAAACTTGAAAAATGTGGGAGGGAAGAATAGAAGTACCGACTAGTCATTGTAACAGTGAGGAATCCACAGAATATCAATCCCTGATTTTTGATGTCTTCCTTTTTAACGTTGTAATCGTTTGATAAGGACGTCTTAGCGGTGAAAATTTGCAATATAAGATCACTTTGTAACATTTTATTTTAGCAGTTTGGCTTGAACCCTGTAAATCACTAAAAATGAACTCGAATGCGTTTTTGTCAGTAGGCTATAAGTTGCGGTTTGTTACCGCATAATATTACGCAAGAAAGCAATAATTGTTGCCGTCCTCCAAATTATGCTGCCCTAATTTGCAGCTATGGCCTGACATCTTAATCTAAACTATCATTTTAAGATTAACTACGCGAGGTCTATTTTTGCGAATTCGATTTCATACTTGAGTCTTGCACACTCTCCTGCTTAGAAATTCACTCCTCCTGCCATCTGGTCATTCAATAATTTTGAACTTAAGTTAATTTTCAAAGAAGTGACCGCGAATTGCGTGCATATCGACATCCGCATCCATGCAGGCATAGCCTAGCTGCATTACAAACAAGTAATGCACAATTTTCAAGCAAAAGCTCCTCAAGTAGGCCCAGCTTTGTATTATCGATAGCTCGTTCAAGTAGACAGAAATTGAGCGTCCATGTAGCGCCTTCACTGGTCGACCTTACGTTATAGCTCGACTACCGAAGATGACTATTGCCGGTACGTTTATAACTTTATTATTTTATCGACGACCATCAGCTACCTGGGAAGTTTTGCTACACTTCTTTGTTTAGAAAATCGAGATAATCCCAGTCGTAATTGTCAACTTCATATTCTTCAGTTGAACACCTACACAGAATTACGCCTAACATCCTATCTCTATTAAGGATAGCGTAACTATTGGATACCACACCGTTCTGATTCGAAATTCTTGCACAATAACATTTCACCATTGCAACATATAATTCAATTTTTTTAGATAAGTTTTCTACAGAATTTTCACCCCTTGCACAGCTACCAGTCATGAACGAAGGGTTACTCAAAAGTAAGCAAATATCAAGAAAAACCAAGGTTTAAACCATGTACAAGAAACGTTTTCAGCCCTCGATCCAAATAATTCCAGTCCGGATAGATAGGTTCTTCTCTGATTACTACGTGTTTCCTGTCAATTGGTCAGGCAAAACGACTATATTTTATTCCACATATATTATCAAAAAGGTGTCTTAACAAGGGCACAATCGCAACACAAAGCAACGCTAAGCCTCATCACATACACAGGAAATGATAAATACAGCGATTGGAAAAATCTTACAATTTGAAGGTCAGAAAACTAATTATATACATCTGACATGATTGGCACCCGTCTGCCCCAAGCTACAGTTCTGTACAGGCCACAAGCGGAATTCTCTTAATTTGATTTCTTCGATCTGGAAGCACTTTCGTACTTGCTCTTGCTTCGGTGCCACAGAAGGAACGGAATGAGGAGAGATGGCGTGGTCATCAGGCCAAAGCTCAGCCAGTCAACCTGAAAGTATCAAAAGAAATACACGTTATTCTTTCATTCAAACGGGGGTGAATCTGTGTCCAACCAATTCACATATGTTTCGTCAAGTCATTGAGCTTTGTATTGGTAGTATATCAATAAAATGATAAAAATGAGCTGATTGAGAAGTACTAGGTGGCATTGTCACGCGCAATTACGGAGCACCCCTAACATACGTGGTTAAGGGCAGTTTATACTTCTACGCGCTGCACTAAGAATCAGAAATCACTTGATCTGATGCTGTCAAAACATGGGGGAATGTTAATAAATACGTGCGGGCGAGCGTTTATAGTTTACGCGTCGTAAACGGTTGTCCTCGTCGCCGCTTGAACCTCGGATGAAACGCTTAGCATGTTCTGTCTTCCCTGAGCATGAATATTAGGTCATATCACATTGTTTAGCCTCTGATACATACCGACACATGAGACGCAAAGTCTATATAACAGCACTGCCGACATATGTTACAGAGATGCCATGCGGTAACCACAGATGTTTAGGGTCATGTGTAATTACGCGTAATTGGCGTGTCATGTCACCTAGTGAGGTTTTCGCAGTCAGAGTGACGGAGATTTATCAGTCTATATCAAATGACAGGACTCCGTAGTCCGACTGTGGTAATGAATACAGTAAATCGCGTAAATATGTTGCTAGCAATTTGAGAGCCCCACTGCTCTCGACTAAAAACAGAAGTTGTGGACAGCATCATGTTTCTGCGGAACAACCAGCAGAACAGAGCCATCAACTAAATTCAATTTTTTATCACATGTTATATAAGGAATGCATGTCTTCATAAAAATACTCAATTCGGAATATTTAAATGCGTGCTTATTCACTACCGCCCACGAAGGAAATTCAATAAAGTGTCAACGGAGGGGTTTTTTGGTCAATTCAATTAAATAAAGCTTATTAATAAAATATTCCGCCAATAAAATGCTTTGAGACCAATCTTTGTCATATATCGAAAAACTCGTTTTTTTCTTGTGCAGAGAACTTTACATAATCTGTTAGCATCACTTTTCAAATTTTTGAATCAGGGAAACTCAAGTCCTACCCACTGTTGCCATTAGCGTTTATCTAATGCATCCAATCCATTACATTCCAAGCAAAATCAACTCGATTGTGCATCAATGCAGTTACCTAGAAATGTGAATAGGACATCAGGAAAGTTATCTAGAAAATCGTCGGCTCGCGCCCGACCCTGTCCAAAACAAAAGTCCAGGCCCGAACTTGGTTCCGACTCAGATGGAAACGGGGTCGCAATATGGCTGCAGACATGTATAGGCCGGTGCGACAGTTACCCGACAGTTAGCGATGAAACATCGCAGGAGGAAAGCATGAAGAAAATGATCTCAATTATATTGGTTATCAGCTGCCCAAAGTCAGGAGAGCTCACTGTGGATGAATCATTTGAATTGCATTTTAAATGAAGACAGTAACTGTTGCATGCCTCACCGCAGCACGAGAAGGAGCGACTGATTGAAGAGCTGATTGTCGGATCAAAATCTCGTCTAATTGTTTCCCTCACTCTTTCTATATCGTTGAGCAAATACGTTCGTACTTAGCATAAAGATAATTTTTGTTATAAAGGCTTTTAATATACATCTAGGGAAACTGGCTTCAGGAATTGTCTGGAAAACCAAAATATCAAAAGTCATGTACTATTTTCCTGACGCAATTGGAGTAATGCAATTTTTTATGATGGAAACTAGCAATAATGGGAAAGTTCAACCACCAGATTACGGCTCAATGCAGTACTCTCAGCAGACGTACTATAAGATGACAGAAGTTCTCATTTGACTCTTTTCTTTATTCTTACACCACGTGCGAGGCATTTCAGTCACTACAGGCGACCATCGTCAGGCAAGTGAATGACGAGCTTTCATTCAACCCGGAACATAGCGTAACTGTCCACACAATAGAATGCAAAGCGGTATGAGAAAATACAGAAAACAAGTACTACTACTAAAATCGACAGTAGACGTAATGAAAGTTAAAAAAAATTCAACAAGAAAGTAAAAAGTAAAAAATTCCGGTTACTGCTTTAAGAAAGCTTCAATCGATTTGCCGATGCATGCATCTCATTCCAAAATGCTTCTTTTATCAATCTTCTCTTCCATACCTGTTCCTTGTCCACCACCTCCCTCCTCTCAAAGGCCACTCTGTGGTCACTTTCAAACACGTCGAATGACTTCAGAGTGTGAAGCGTCAGCATCTCTGACTGCTTTAATGTCTTCTTTTTTTCTCTCAGGTAATAAACGACATGATTCTCCAACATAGACCACGTGGTGGAAAAATAAAGAAAAGCGTCAAATAAGGAGTTCTCTCACCTCATAAATTAATGGCTGGTCCTTCATTTTCTGATAGACATATTAATGTATTTCGAAATATCAATCAATCAATAAATTGCAATATTTTCTTTTTAATCATCCCTTGAATACAGGGGTCTACTGGTTTCTAATTGAAATTTTCTTTCTCTTGTTTCAATTAAACGAAATAGGCTATATGGGCCTACAAGTCAGAAAATATCTTATTCATCAATTTGGATCATGGGTTGACCAGACCCATGGCATGATATACGTAAAGCTACATCCTAACGATTTAAAATTGATAAAACTTCATTTTAATTATTTAGCAATAATACTTGTCTTATAGTCAATTATTGAAACAATTGACATTGAAGCAAGTCATGTGCCTTCTTCGTCGACTTATTAGATGAGATATCTAAGCCACTAAGAGAGACTGGGGAGAGTGACACCCTATAACTCCTCTTTGCCGACGACCTGGTAATCTCAGAAGACGAAGGAGATAATTCGAACGCGCTTAGAGAAGCGGCATGAAGTCCTTGAGACCCAAGGTCTTCGGATCAATAGAACGAAGATGGTGTACCTCAGCACGAAGGAGAATAAGAGCTTACACCAACATGGCGTCGGGCTCCTGACTGTAGATGCCTTTAAGTATTTGAGTACGGTGATGGACGAAGAAGCAACAACGGGCCGAGACATAGGATGAAAACCTAAGCGGGATGGAAAAATTGGAGATCGATGTCTGCAGTCCTCTGTGACAACAATATAACATTAAGTAACGACTTAATGTCGAAGTTTATCTGCTCAGTGGTTAGATGTTATACCACGCTGAGCTCTGGGCCTCAAAGAAAGAAGACATAACTGCGATGAAGGCATCCGAAATGAGGATGTTGAGGAGGTCAAAGGGTAAGACAAGACAGGATACGTAACAGCCATATCCGCCACAAGCTTAGAGTACCTGTGATGAGCAAAGAAGTAGAGACCCGTCGGTGGAGATGATTAGGACATCTCAGAAGACCGGACGATAAAATCTGCAAAGCAGCTTGGAAGCGAAAGGCAGTGCCTCATAGAAAGGGAAGGCCAAGAAAAAGCTGAAGAACTGTGGTGAAGAGCGGGATGAAGAACAGCCACCAGCGTAAGAGCAGCTTCTGAAAACCAGGTCTCTCACCGAAGACATGGCAGAGGATAGAAGCGTGTGAAAGCAGCGAACTGAGGGGCCATCCCGTGCTACCCGATCATCCGGGAGGCTGAAGCTGGATCGGGCCCATACAACGTGAGCAATTATTGAAATAAGTGAATAAATTATCAATCATACGTGCCTACAACAGAACGTAAAATAGAGCTTTAAAAGTTATCATAAAAGCATTGTAGTATAGAGATACTGTACGTGTTATGAACTTTAGTTCCTGAAAGCGGTCAGTGTCTCAGCTGAGTGTCTAAATAAATCACTGAAGGTGGAATGTCCTCCAAACGATGGTGTGTGATGACAACATTGCAAGCGAATCAGTTTAAATACCCTCCCCAATGTAACACAAATGAATCATTCAATTAATTGTTATCCGATGACCCCAGATGGACAGAAGTCGCAGAAAGTCACAGATCTTATGGTCCAAAATGATAAAGTTAAGTCCAGATACACATCAACACCAGACCTCTCGACTTCAATTTGTCTAACCAGGATTAGAAAAGTTAGTTAAGAGGCTGTTCTACTCTTGACAGCAAAACCTCTAGATATGGAAATTTAGCTTTCATGCATATGCTCATATAAAGGCACATAATGCGCTAGCTATTTTTCATTAGATGTACTGACAACGTCTGTTTCATTGGGGTTAGAGCAGGCACATGAGTAAATCGAAGCTTTTGGATTGGGGGTTCATGCCCACCAACTTAGTTTCCCCCCGGATGTGCCGCCGCGACCTTCCTTGAGTAATTTCCATTCTTAGCACAACCTTACAGTTATACTGTTCATTTCTGTGCTTGACAGCGATCTGTAACGGGAATTTCCTCAAGATCCATGCAACTTTAGATCTAATGGTCTTCTACTGATTATTATTTATCAAGTAGTATGAAACAAATCAATTCTGTGACTGAAGTTTAGAAAAGTTCTACTTCACGAGTCTAAGCATTTTGCGACTTGAAGCCTTCTCCAAGTTCTACTTACACAATATACTAGCATTTCATTAATATTACATGTAATCCAAATTAATTGCTACAGCATTCTATTCGAAATCCTTCTGAATGATCGAAAATGCAGCATTATTAGTCAAGTGAAGTTATAAGGTGTCGCACAGAGAACAAAGTAAACCTTGAAATCCAATACCCAGGACGGCTTCAGAAACACCCGAAGGTGCGGACTGGGACCCAGAGTAGCAACAATCTAGTCCAATGCACCCAGCACCGAACTAACAGCAGCCCTGCACCACCCTAGCAGGCGCTGGTATGCTACAAAGGATGCAGGCATACAGGGACATTCCGTTAAGCCAACAAGGGACATAGCTGGTCTTATGGGAAAAGCAACCCTGTCAGCAATCCTCCACATTATCACGGACGTGCTCACTAGCGCTGAACGTCTGATGGACACAATGCCAGTTACAGGGGTGTCTCCCCAAGTCATAAGCACTAGCTGGTAGGGGCCAGGAACCCAACAAGTAACAACCCTGACACCAAGTAACCAGACCAAGTTGCAGCTATACCAGATACAGCCATCAAGCACGTGCTGTTCCCGAAATTTGAAATATAGTCCCCATGGACATCTAGTCACACTAGTTGCATACGTCTACAGTGCTCCGAGCGACATACCCTCCGAATTTTCGGGAATTATGTACTATCACATTAAAACGGCATAGAAACCGTTAATGGGATAGTATTCATTAATTGATAAAGCAGCACATTAATTTAATGCATCTGTAAGTATTTTGATCCCCGGAAACAGACCAGTTAAGACCCCTACAGACTAGTTATATCCCTTACATTTCTTCAATTATTGTGCATAATAGTCTTCATAAAGCTTATCTTCATGTGCTTGGGTTTTAAAATGAATGGAAGCTTTGAGATACTATGAGCAAATCTGAATACTTCAACAACTTAAAGCGTACAGCAACACATAGAAAATATTAATTAATCGGCATACAATGAAGAAACGTCTTATCTATGTTGCACATGTATTATCTATTTTCATCTAAGCACTGTACTACTGCCATTGCTCAACAAGTACATGTAGATATATTTTATTACAAAAAATACTCAGTTTATCCACATTCATTTATTTTCACGAAGGTCTGAAGTTATTTGGAAGATGACTCTTTGACAACAAATTGGTCCATCAAAGACACAATCTTTTTTTCTTTTTGTTTCAATGCAAAAAATCATATTTGTTAGAGATACTGCACAATGGAAATTTTCAGGAATTTCGGGTCCATATTTTCGGGAATTCGGGAGTAACTTAAAATTTTCGGGAATGAATCGGAGCACTGCGTCTAGGAAGTACACTCCAGATGGATAAAATTGCTTTTTGACTGCCTCACTGTGTCACTCGTTCACGTCTAGATATTATTAGGAAGTCCTCACTCCTCACTGTTACGAAAATATGAAAGAGGTAAAGGTGCTTTCATCCGAAGTTCAATTTCTTGACCGCTTCATTGTAAGTTGAATGCTTTCCTGTTTCTCGGATAGCTGAAGGAGCCGCAGTGCTTCTGGCCCAGTGTGACAGACTATGGTGGAATGTTTCCATCATTCGAAAGAGTTCAAGAATTATTTATAAATCGCACCCAAGACGAAGTGTGAAGTCATGTAACTATTGATTTAATTATTTACTAATGCCTGATCAACGAGCGGTTGGTATGTGACTTACCAAATGAGACGAAAATTGCTTCTCATATTCCTTCAGACCATAAATTGGCTGCTCTCCAGGCATCGTCGTGTAGCCAAACTGAAAAAAGCAAAATACTGACTGTTCAAGTAAAAGTATATCAGTTCTCAACTATAATTGTAAAGAAAAATAGAACGTGACATGAAAATTTCCTGACCGATTATCATGAGCTACTACTGCATGATAAGACATGACCCTCACGTCAGACACCATCATCAATGACATCACAGATTGCATTGATATCAGAAAATCGGCAAGCTAAACAGCTTTGACGTGGCAGACGACACGAGTCAATCACACGCTTAGATTACAAATACTGTGGATGAGATAAAACTGTTCATTCGTGAATAATGGAAAGAGTCAAGAGATTTGATGCATCCTGGTCGGTTCACCTCATCTCAATAATGCTTAATAATTGGGAAGACTTAGGACATGGGACAGTTAAGTCATGTTGTACTTTTGATGATGATAGTATTAGCGTTTGAACAGTGATTCGATAAGAAATGTGCACAGTGCAAAGATGTGTGTAATTCCTCTTACAAATAAACTGCATCGCGAAGCGAAATAACTATTTCTGAAAATTTTCAGATAATGAGAAAAATTCGCAACCTTGCCTTCCTTTCGGCTGATAAGTGAATTTTATTTTGTTTCTTCATACCATGATGAAAGTTTGTCATGTTTACCTCTGTTATGTTCATGTTTGTCCAAACAATTTTGGCAATTAACAACTTCTGACTAATGACGTAACTCGAAGTAATTTCGTGTAGAACATTTCTTTCGATTTTAATGCGAGATAACCAACTACACGCAACCTCGTGGATAAATCATCGTGAAAAAGATCATGGCAATACTGGGCCAAACGGACCAACAACATAACGTATAGAGAAAGCGAAAGAAGCCGGTCTGCAGCAAACGACCAAAAGAAATAAAACAGAAAAGGAAGGCTGAATATTGAGTAGAGCGAGGAGTCAGAAAGAACGACAGAAGTACTTCTCTATCTTTATCGTCCACCCAAACATCTGCTTTCAGGAACAAAACTTCAAAAATGAAAGCAGTACGTATACAGAGCATGGAGATAATTGGATAACGTATTGCCAAATCCTCAAAGAGGAGGAAAGAGGTCATTTCAAAGACTACTGCGGCGCATACAGTGATTCCTGAAGCAAACATCGTGCTGTCTAGTAAGATATCTGAACGCATTGGGCCTACGCTTATTACAAAAGACTTGTCACATGGATAGTAACAGGTGACATTCTGCGAATTGCATTTGATTAATCATTGGATGAACGAGCGAGAAGATACAATACATTGCAATTTCTTAGACTAGTATGCTTGATTTCAACGGGATGTCTTTGTACAGCGCATCTGTTCAGTTTTATCGATTCATTTTTTCGTAATAATGATGCCTATTCTATATAGGTCGAAATCTTACAATGCAGACGTAATGCGTTTTTTAACTAATCATTCTTTCATTTAGTTAATTACTAAACAACTTTTTTAGCGTTAAAAGGAAAGTTCACGCGGAATAGGCAGTACTAGTTTAGCATCATGAAAATAGAAGAGCATCACAGAATTAAATATTTTGTTTATCTGCTTCGGTTTGCTAGAAGTGTGATTAATTCGAATCGCCGGCACATCGAGGAACTTATTACGTGGGCAAAAAGGAATTCCTAATACCTTACAGAGATAGGAAAAAAGTCGTGCGTCGCTTGCGGATTGATGTGAGTTCAAGCAAAATGCTTCGATTGCCACAATTCCTTCAGATTCGAAGAATTCAGATCATTGCGCACAAGTTTTCTCCATAATGCTGGCCCTTCCGATCATTATTAAAGAAAGTAGCAGGCGTACGAAAATTAGTTCACTTGATGATTTCGCCATCGTCTTCTCAGAATTCCTCTCAGCATAGTGCATGCACGACACTGAATCGCATGTTAGCCAGTCAGCGATGTGTGTTTTGGTGTGTGCGATGTGATATCACAGCGCGCACGCATCTCTCACTGGCTCTGGTGACTTACTGTTTGCCATTTCCAATAGCAAGCGATGTACGAGTCATCCATTCGAGAAGGACCAAGTTGTCTAATTCTGTGATGTGCCACTTCGATGTTAAGGCTGCATACAACCCTTCCTTTCTAGGAAACCGAAGCGCGCGCATATGAATCTAATTCTGTGGTCACAACATCACATATTCAATACGCAACATATTTCAATAAAAAGGAGAATTGTGTTGTACAAGCAAGAGGAACTAATATAGTTTTCGTAGTCTCGATGCAGGTACTTGTAAATCAATTGAGAAAGAAAGTGCTTTTCCGAAGGACAAATTAAAATTGAAGTGAGGTATGTGAAATACTGAGTCCTTTTTCTTGCCGTCACGTACAAAGAGAGAATTCAATCAATCTCTACAGATAAGAAATTAACTTATAAAGCTTCTTCTACAGCATAAGTCACAAGTATAGTTGTGTCACAATGCATGTGAATTTGTATGAAGAAATTTGTAGTGTTTCAAAATATGCTTCTCCAAAAATCAAAAGCTATGTGAAGCTGCAACTGCTGCACCCAAAAGGACCTGAGTCATCAGCTGGGCGCCACCTGTCGTCGACATTTCAATGACGTTGAGATCCACAATGGAAGCTCTAATAGAATGTCACAGTTACTTTTCACTCACTTGAATTTCTTTGTCTTCCTCGCTGGCACGGTAACTGACTTGTGCGGCAGTGAAGTTGAAGAGACCAGCACTGAGCGGCCTGAGTACGACTACGTGAGTGACATTGGCGCCGGGACCAAGGCGAGCCCATCGCACAGACAATGCACCGCGGACATTTTCGAAGTATTGTTCAGGGAAGTTTTCGTCCTTCAGTTCGACACTCGTAGCGGCACTGAAATGATATTAAGAAAATTACATGTTCAAGTAAGTACAATTAAAAATAAAGAACGCAAAACGCATTTATTGTCATGATGCTTTGGAAAAAGCGGTGAAATGGTTTGTGCTCAATGTGGGAGACTTGCTATTCCTCAATCACATCATGCACATATAGGGAGTGGTCTTGAGATGCCCGGAGAAACACCCGACTACAATTAGCAAGGATTAATCCAATTAGCAGCTTTACATATTTTCGTAGAATGATATTGGATGATATTGGAAGCTGTAGTCTTGAACACGATTACGAACAGTAGCTACAGGCGCATACGCCAAATATTGATATAAATCACTGGAATTCACAATAATCGGAACACTACAAAGCACTATAATCGGAGCACTCATGACGCATAGTTGCTGTACTATGTCTAAATTCAACGATTTTAATATCCCAAAGATCGACAATTTCTCAACACCATTTATTCGATGGTGAAAAATAGGAAAGCATGGAGCTTTGAAGATGATTTTCAAACGCATTCATGCAGCTTGTTTTAGGCCTCATAAATACAACAGCAAGGTAATCACTGTTGCACTTGTTTAAAAGAAAATATTCCAAAAAGCTATGAATTTTGACGAAATTCAATTCCTTCTAGAAAAAATCACTACGGCACCGCCTGAAGTATATAAGCTAGACAGCATACACTTTTGAGCGATGCATAGTTCAGATTTGAAAATAGTGTGATGGCTGTCCGCTGCTCGATGAAGCATTGCTATAGACCTTCACATATATGTCAATCCAATAAGATAAAAAATGAGCAGAAAAAAATGTGTCACTTCACTTTTTTACGTCACTACTCCCCATACTTGGGGCTTGGACGGTGCTGACATAGTCAGACTTATGGAGCGTTGTAGTACTTTTAGTCCGGATGCCCTTCCTGCCGACTTCCAATGACACCTTCGGGGCTCGACCTCTGGACCAATACATCGCTAGGCCAAGCACTTAACCACTGTGCCACGGAGACCACTGATAAACTGATAAAAGTTGTCTACAATGTGAGCATTTGTGGTGAAAAAACTGCACTATAGACTTATTAAAATCATTATGTCTCTAGACTTTCATGGCTCTTGTGCTTCGATTTAATTTGTGCTAAAAGAACAGCACAATGTGACCTCCAGTTTTCACTAACATGATCGGCCGCTTGTCTTTTACCATGTTTGTCCTTATAGATACTTACCCTTCACCAGCATTGTACAAGTTGTAGTGCAGCGTGAGGTCTTTCTTCTCCACCATGTACTTGTTCAAAACATGCTTGGATGCAAGGATTCGTGCTCTGTTTTCATCGTCAGCAAAAACGCAGGCCAAGCCGACGAGCAGGAATGTACCAAAAAATGCACACACATTCATGACCTGATCTGTATCTGAAATGTGAGAAATACGAGTGAGGTATTTGGATGAATTCCAACCAGAAATCCTACATACTAATCTTGAACCACTGTTACCAAAAGCTCAAATGCAAAATAAAAATAAATACGCAGGCCAATATTTTTTACGCATTTTACTTGACATCGAGAATCAATCGATGTTCAAACAAGTGATGACGGTAAATATATCATATGGAAGTAATTTATGCATTTCAATTTAACTTGTCTGATACAAGTCGGGCTTTTATGACTTTACAGCAACACCAAAAAAGATCGAGTGTTCCGAAACATAACTTTAATCCAATTACGAACATAAAAATTCATTCAATGAAAACTGAGACAAATTGAAGTGGCAGGCGTAAACTTAAGTTACATGTATTCACATTAGATTCAATCTTTAATGTGGAATTTAGAGCTGTCTCTATTGATAGGCTGATTATACGTACAAATCGAAAAATAAAACAATGCCAGAGCTGTTTTAAATTTTTTAATCTCCTTCGCGAGCACATATTAGACCAGATACACACTACTTTTTGGTGAACGAACTATAAATGTATGTAACTAGCTATGTAGCAAAAAATGTATATACAGCTATAAAGCAAAACAAAAATTTCGGTTGTTCATGGTTCATAAAAACCTGATTATGAAAGCGCAAAATCTTTAGAATGCTAAATACAACAAAAATATGTACTATTAGTTTCATTTGAATCATGCAGAACTGATAACAATAAGATTAGCACTAGAACACAAAATAACCAGACTAAATATATGGAAATATCAACACTTTTTGAATGAATGCAACAAAATTGCAACTCATGGAGATTTCATTGTCACCATCACTAGCAAACACATGTGTATTGGAAATAGGTAAGTTGTTATTGTAGTTTGATATAGCATCAAACGCTTCGTGTTTGAGTACACGTTAGAGTAAACTACATGTACAAATCTGTATGTGCTAGTACAGGTGGGAGTTAACGTTTTATATATTGTGAAACAGTGAGACCGAGATTTTGCTCATGATGGTGACAGTTTGAAAAAATATAATAAAGTATGAAATCAAGGATTAAATGTCCTTGAGAGCCTTAGTTATAGCTAGATCAGTCAATTTTTTAGCATTGATACTTTTATTCTTTGCCAGCTTTTCGGTTTCTCGTTCAAGCATTTTTATCTTTTTCTTTCATGGCGGACATTTTCTTCTTATACTGTTCTAACAATTACTCAGTTGCATCTGTCTCTGCGTTGAGCTCAGCTTTCTGACCTGTCAGACGATCTTCCTTTTCCTGTAATTTTCTTTGTCATTTACTGGCTTTGATTTCACTTTCAATTTGTTCGTGAATTCGTTCTGTTCTCGAGTTCTTTCTCTCTACATGTATTTTCTTCCTTTTCGGATTATAGTGAATACACCACACTGTTGCAATAATCGCTTGTCCCCCATTGCACCTAGTTCAACACTGATAATGATGCGCTGCCAATTTCTTGAAAAACCAATGAAAGTAAAGAGTTTCTTTGCAATTCATTCCACGTGAAATACAATTTGAAAAGCAAAACCTTCGACATAATTGGCATTAGACAAAAACACAGTTGCCGGGAGCCCGATTTCCAGATTAAAGTATGATCAATTTGTAATAACATTACAATTTTATTTTTTAATCGTCAGAAAAATAGGCACCATTTTTACGCAAATCGTTAAGTGCGTATTTCACGCAGCTGTTGGAAACACTGTCTTGAACGAATGATGGTAAGAAGCACGATTTGCTTTCTTTGACAAAAAATTTATTAGAATTGAAAAAATGAAATTGCGCAATAGCCTATGGCAGCCTGCAACCATAAGTCTATACGTCATATTACATGACTAAACTGAAGCACGTTGTCAGGCAAATCGTTTAATGAAAGTGAAGTACAGTAATATGAAAGCCGATAGGTAGAAAAATCTCAGCCAACTATCCGATTTTTCTCAGATGAAGACATAGAACAAATCCAGGCTCAACTTTAACTTTCTCATGTCGCGCATCCATAGCACCACAAAAAGGTTTCTGTTCCTTCATATGATGTTCATCTAACGCTTATGTAGGAATATTTTATATACTCGCATGTATTAAAAATTGCGTAATTTACAAAAACATATCACATGTTTGTCTCTTTGATTACCCCCACATACTTTTCATTGCTTATGGTCTATTGATTTAAATTATCACAAGCACAAGAAACATACTGACATTTGTTTAAAGAATGGAAACCATTTGAAAAGGAAAAGAGAAGCGCTAGGAATGCAACGCGTAGTTTGCATTAATGAACTTACAGAATTCGATTGGAATATGTGAAGCTTCAATACTTCCACACTTATTTATCCAATATTTTTCCAGACTACCCTATTTTCCAGACATTTTCTTAAAAATAGTACTTTTTTAAGCTGGATATGTGAAGCTTCAATACTTCCACACTTATTTATCCAATATTTTTCCAGACTACCCTATTTTCCAGACATTTTCTTAAAAATAGTACTTTTCAGGATTTTTTCCAGACCACCATATTTTCTACACTTTCCAGACCCGCGGGTACCCTGCAAGCCTTTAGAGGCATACATAATAATGAATATGAATAAAGCGTTTCATTGTAAAGCAGGGTCCCGGTTTTATCAAGAAATAAAAATAGATAGGGAGAATGATGTGACTTGTCAACTGGGCTGACATGGCAGTGACCCTCTACCGCAGAATCTGTCTATTTGAAAGAAAATCAGGAATATACGAAGCGAAGGTCTATTAGACTACAGGTATCGGATACATAAAAATTCCACCTAACTCGCTTTTCCTATTCAGCAGAGATCGATTAACTTTTTGAATTTTGAAAAAATGTCATCTATATTTGAAAATCATTGTTTTTCTCTTAGCCTATAATTTAATTCAAACAATACTTGCTACACCTTCGAAGGAAGATAAATCAATTAGTACTTAGTAGATTATACATAGATTTGCTGATGTCGATTACCATTTTTTTGAGAGGATAGTGGCTAATTTATTTCAGGAAGTCAAATGGGTTGACATGGTAGGAAGATATGGCAGGAAAAAAGGGGTAACATCGCAACGCATCGACTTTTACGTTTTGGCGATTCCTGGTCACAATGATGAAAATAACTCAATCCAAGAGGATCATTCAGCAAATATTAGGTTCCATCATTATATATCCAATATTTAATCCACATCAATGAACACGTCATAGATTATGTCGACGATTTTGTTTACCTTGGACAGAATATCTCCTTTCAAGCCCGCCAAGAAAAAGAAATCCTAAGAACACAAAATTTGTGGAAGTCCTTTTGGAAACTCAAGCCCTACTTAACATCACGAGGTATAGAGATGAAGAATAAAAAACATTTGTTCGATATGTGCATTCTGCCTGTCCTGACATACGGATCCCAAACCTGGTCTCTAACACGATCACAAGAGAATAAACTCAGAACAACGTAACGAGCGATGGAACGAAGGATGATTGGAGTCACTCTGAAAGACAAGGTTAGAAACGAAGAAGTAAGGAGACGAACAGGATTAAAGGACGTTGTGATAGAAGCGAAACATCTCAAATGGCAGTGGGCTGGTCATGTCATCAGGCGACCCGATAACAGATGGAGCCATAGAACGACAGTATGGATACCAAGAGAAGGGAAAAGAAAACGTGGAGGACAGAGAAAGAGATGGAGAGACGAACTCCCAAGGAACTGGCGGCTGGCGGCGAACGATCGTGCGAAATGGATTCGTATCACAAGGGAGGCCATTTCCCGCAAGGATGATAACGGCTTAACACGTAAGACGCAAGTAAGTAAGGTTCCATCAAAGTCACGCTGACAGCTACTATTATCGAGCCAGACCATGCCAATAAATGAGGCCTAGATTTCTCATTATTTATTCTCTATTATTTCTCTTATCTGTTGGAGAATGTGCCTCAGTGGGGTCAGCAGAAAATTTTCTCGGGAGGTGGTGGGGGGAGGATTGCTTTCTCTGTTTTCTTCGGGCTACCTCCTAAAATGCACTCAAAATGCAAAAATGAAATAAATTATTAAAAAACTGGATGAAATTTCCCAATTTTCTCACTCTGGGAGGGGGGCTCGAGGACAGTACCCCCCCCCAAAGATGCCAGTGATGTACCTTGATTTCAAAACATCAGGGTTCTTAAAAGTACATCGAAAGAAGGTTTCCTCTATTCGCTAATAAGCATTGTGTTGGTTGAATGACATATTCGTGACATTTTAATTGAAAATATTTTTGGTTTGGCTTCAAATCTCAAGAAAATAAGAAATTTCATAGACAGGCCTATTGGCAAGTATGAGCTCGTTGTGGTAACTGAGCTGGCTGAGCTCTGGTTTATATTTAAGTAATAATTGACAGACTTACGAAGATAAGACAGAATATTGCCATATCACATAGGGTGGTTCAAAAAAATCGAAAGTTGGATAAGTTAGAATGCACATCACCCAAAGCATTCATTCCTTTTGGTAAGGAAATTGTGCATAAAAAAAAAGTTTCAGCTCGATTGGTTGAGGTTTAGGGGACGCCCAAAAAGGCAAAAATAAGGTCAAATGTGCAAAAATTGCTAAAAATAGCCTCTGACGTCATCACGTGACCTCGAATGACCTTTCCGACCGTATGAAATGATAGATTAGAGTCACATTTCTATCTGTTAAGAGTTACATTATATGCTCTAAAATGCTTGGTTTTATCGCAAAATAGCATTTAAGGTCCGAAACTCCTGCCTTTGGAAGGGTCACGTGATCAATGCAAAGGTAAGGCATGAAAGCATAAAATGGCAATCAATGAACATTGAAAACGTCCAAATGCTGCTCAATGAAACCATTCACACTGACGCCGAAATTCTTTCATGGATACCTTTGGAGACGGTGCGCTGTCGTCGATTTCATCCTCTTCGGCTTCGGCATCAATTGACGACTTCACAATATCCATGATTGTTTCGTCTGTCATTTTGTCTTCATTAGCTATACTCTCGTCGCATGCAAGAAGGTCAGTTGCGTATCCGGATCCATTCTCCTCAACAAATGATCAACCTTGTCAAGTGAACTCGCTCACATTGGAGCCTCTGCCTCAGTTTCAGAGGTTGGAACTGGTAGGATCTTTGTGTCTCCAACAGTTGGCAATCGTCTCAGGCTTGACATCATTACAAGCATTCCTCAAGAACTCAAAAACACGTCGCATGTCGAGCTGACCCGCTCCAGCACCGTCGGCGACTTCGAGGCGGTGCTGCATTGTGTTCGATTGTAATAGCATTTGACATCGCATGCATATATAGCCCTACATCAGTGGAGAAAGTAGTGCCTGATCTTCTCGAGTCTTCAAGCTATTATAGTGTGTACGTACTGTATGTTGTCTTCATCAAAACACTGTGTCGGATTATCGCATGCAATGGACACGCTGTAAAGATGCATCGTTTCCAAAACGCATGTCGGTGTCGGATAATAGTATTGTCGGACTAATGAGTGCTTGTAAGTAACGATTATTCGGTTCCCTGAGGAATATGTCGGTTCAGTGAGGATGACGGATTATCTAGGGCTGACCGTATGAAGTGATTGACATGAATAACGCTATTATCCCATCTGACCGATAGGTAGAACGAAGAGTGTTACGCCTTTTTGGTGCAACGCAGAATTTTCAGATGAGTAACATGAGAAGGGGAGAGGAATGACTGCATGGGGAACTCGGACGAAGTTTTAGCCAAACAATGAGAAGTGAAATCAATATATAAGCAGCAACCAAGGCGGTGAAGCATACAACAAGGTATTGCGCCGTGCGGTCGTACTAGGTAAGCAAATCGAGATTCCATCGCAGATTTCGGGCAGCAATGGAGAAGTTAAGTCTCATACTCTCATCCTCGTAAGACTCTCTCTAGGGCCTCTACGACCCCTCTCGCTCTCACATCGACATCCTCCGACATAGTGACATTTCCGTAAATCATAGTTTCCCTCAAGCGGCCAGCTTTTGGACCAAACCTGAATTACCACAAGTACAGCTATGTTCATCACAACTGCTTTGGCAGAAGCTGCTGAGTCCATCTTCGGTGAGGCTAGCCCGATCAAGCTCTAGGCCCAAGGAGCAACGTCAGCAACAGCGTCTCATTTGATAATCACGTCAGCTACTTGGATGGGAAGAGTCGACCCTCCCTTAGAATGAAGGAAGTACAACAGCGTCTTCCCATCATCATCAATGGAAAGGATGTCTCAGTGCTAGGTGAGCTAGAACAACTCCTCAGTGATTCGAAATGGGACTGATGCTGCAATTGTCAAGGTAGCAGCTGCGATCTTTGATGAGTAGAAAATGAAGGAATTGAGTAATTGTTTTGTCTTTTGATAAGACTGTGAGCGTCAAAGGAGTACGCAGTGGTGCATGTTTCCTAATCAAGGTAACATAACCGTTTCTACTATTTCTGATGTGCCACAACGCGGCTGTGCATAGGTTCTTGCTCTGTGAGACAGTGCTCTGCCCGATGGATGACCAAAGTGATCTACCTATTTTTTTTTTTACTGAATTTTCACCCCTAGCACAGCTATGAGCCATGAACGAAGCTAGGGGTTACTCAATTAAAAGTAAAAATTGTATTATTTTAAATAAATAAAAAAAAACAAAAAAAAACAGATCTTCTAATCTGATTAAACTGTCCCCATCAGAAACATGTTCGCACGCCTCTTGAAAGTATCAAGATTGTATTGGTCAGGGAAAGTGGTCTGGGGAAGCTGATTCCAAAGCTGTGCCGTGCAAACAAAAAAGTTTTTCGAGCGACTCACAGTACGTGCGCGTTCTAAGCTCACATGATAGCATGTGAGTGCATTAGCTCTGCGTGTGCTTCTGGAGAAGATCTTAGGTTTGGGTACGCACTCATTTACTGCAGAGCTGCTTCTACCGAAATAGTACCTGTAGAAGAGACTGAGTGAAGCAACATCCCGTCTGACGGAGAGCGGCTGCAACTTGCTAGCAAGTTTTTCACCCATGAGATTCTTGACACGTTTCTCAACCCGTTCAAGGAGGTTAAGATGCGTTTGTGGGGCGCCTGCCCACAGATGACAACAATACTCCATCAGAGGACGAATAGTGGACTTGTAAAGATAGCAGACAGTCTGTGGTGGAAGATAGCTGCTGGCACGATAGAGACTACCAATGCGTTGAGCTGCCTGCTTGCTAATGGATTGGATGTACGGTTTCCATGACAAGTCCTTCGTAACCGCCAATCCAAGGAAGGAGATGGAATCTTGTTCTCTGATCCTATTATCTGGAATCTTGTTCTCTGATCCTATTATCTGACATCTTAATGCTATGATCATCATCTCCTTTAAGTCGTGCGTGCAGAATACTCCGAGTTTTTGAAGGATTGAAGGAAACAAGCCAATTGGCGCCCCATTCTGAGACCCTGCGTAAGTCTTCATTAAGAACATCGCATAGCTGCTGACGTTGCTGAGTGTTCTTAGCGAGTCGCTCATTGGAATTGAAGTGTTGTGTCATCTGCATACATCACCAATTTACTCACTAGGCAGTCTGGGAGGTCGTTGATGTACAGCAGAAAAAGAGTGGGTCCCAAAATTGACCCTTGAGGAACTCCTGCATTGACAAACTTGGTGGAAGACTTTTGGCCATCTAAGACGACAGATATCTGCCGGTCACTAAGAAAAGAAGCAAGAAGTTTGTGGAGTTGATTAGCAACTCCAAAGGACTTGAGCTTCATAAGGAGTCCCTGATGCCAGACTTTATCGAATGCCTTGGAAATATCCAAGGCAACTGATCTCGTCTCACTTGTCTGTCAAGGACACGACTCACATGCTCAGTGACATATGAAAGAAGATTTGCAGTTGATCGAGAGTGCCTGAAGCCATACTGTTCTTCTGATAGAAGGTTCTGAGTTTCAAGGAAGTTAACAATGTGTTGGTTAATCACTGCTTCAAAAATCTTGCCAGCAATTGGAAGCAGGCTGATAGGACGGTAACTAGATGGAAGAGATGAGTCAGAACCTTTCTTTGGAACTGGAACCACGGAAGCTACTTTCCAACAAGAGGGAAACTCACCGGTGGATACACATGTACTGAACAGTTTAAATAAAAAGTGGAGAAAGCTCAGGTGAGAGATGATTGAAGACCGAAACCGGGATGCCATCTGGTCCACTAGACTTAGAGCTATCGAGACCGGCGATGATCTTTTTGACGTTTCGGACTGTGACTGAAGGAGGACTAACTGTCTCATCAGTGCGCGTGGGAATTGGAGGTGGAATTCTACCTCCATCGTCTAATGACGAATTCTTCGCAAACTCTTTGCAAAGAAGCTCGGCTTTGTCTGCTGAGGTTGTCGCCATAGAAGTACTGACTTCGGCATGACGGAGTGCTGGGATGGAGGATTTGTTCCTATTGGTGACACTGTTGTAAATCCTCCAGAAGTCCTTAGAGCCAAGCTTTTGGGTAGCAATGGATTTCCGTACATACAAAGCGTAACGGCTTTTGGCCTGATGTATGGTTTCCTTGCAATATCTACGTGCGGTTTTGTACAATTCAAGATTGCCAGCGCTACTGTCACGCTTATACTTATGGAAAAAGTGGTCACGCTGGCAACTTGCAGCTGCACATTCTGGTGTAAACCAAGGTTGTGAGTGGGGCTTCATTTGGAAAGTACGGTGAGGAATGTAGGCCAACATCCCTATCTGAAGCCACTCGTCAGTTCTTGCGCCGACTTGTGGACGTTCTCGCTCAGAATCAAATTCTCAGCTTGAACTTGACTAAGAAAAGTGCGGAAGCCACACCAGTCTGCTTTGGAGAATTGATAAACTGTTCTATGGAAGGGTGCAGACGGTGTGGAGCAAATTTGTTTGCCAGAAACTGTGATAACACAGTGATCAGACGTGCCGAGGGGAGAAGTAACCTTGTGTGAAAAACAAGTTGGATTTGAGGTGAGAAACAGGTCAAGGAGATATCCAGTATCCCCAGCTCGGTCAGGCACTCTGGTAGGACAAGTGACAATTTGCTACCTGAAGGCATTTCTCTTTCTGCAGAAAATTTCGATGACTTCGAGGAGGGAATGAATTGCATGAGAGATAGGATGTTTGCCTCTGGTCTGCTGTCGAGTCTTGAACTTCCAACCATCACGAACATCGAGAATCAGGAGCAACTCCTGCTGGACAAACACTGTCACATGTCTCCAATTCCAAAGATACGAGATATTTTGCTTTACGTGATAGGGAATATATTTTTTTATAGGGATATTTTTTTCAAATATTCCTAATGTACTCTATACTTGCACATTACAATATCTTCTGTTAATTGTTTGCTCTAAAGTTGATTTTGTCCTCTGATACAGAGTTGATCATAAAAAACGGGCCACCTAAATTATGTCAACCTTCAATCGATTCTCCTGCTTTTCTATTTCATTATATACTGACAGGCCATACACCATTCGAGAGCTTATGTTCTCAGCTTGTCAAAGAGCTATTCTACATTCGTATCCGTCATTGTTTAAGGTGGACAGAGGTCAAAATCTGAAAAATGCGAAGAATGTGAAGAAGAGAATGTCAAAAGAGAATGTGAAGAAGAATACCAGAACTCTGGAACAGCAAATAACGGTAAAATAATCAAACATTTGAGGTATGACGACGATACAGTGCTCATTGCTGACAGACAACGAAGATGATCTCCAGCGGATCGAGTCCAGACTATGGATTGAGGATAAATGCAGAAAAACGAAGGCCATAGCACAAAAAGTGGATATAGACAACGATAAGCGGAGTCAGCATAAAATAGATCAGATCCTTTGCTCTATCTGTGATCAATGCGACGGACGACGGCAGATCTGAGTGTGTAATCGATGCGAATTGCGATAGACAAAGCTCATTTTATGAAAATGAAGCTGTTGACAAACAAGAAGTTCTACATCCAAACCAGAATGTGGTTTATGGATTGTTACATCTGGTCTCTCCGTCGATGCGGGTCAGACACATATACCTGTAACGCTTCAATTACCAAATCTGCAATAGCGTTCGATGTGTTACCGGCGACTACTACGTGTTCCATAGACAGCGAGAAGAACGAATGCGTCATTTCTGACAACTGGGAGATGCTAAATTGTTTCTAAAATCTCTCGGAATTCGTAGTAGGATGTAGGCATAGTTGCTAATTGATCATGGTATGTACTTGTGAGGGTGAAGTTTTAAGTCATAAAATAGATCACTGTGCAATATCACTCGAAATAAAAGAAAAAGCGAAAAGCTCCCTAAAATAATTGAGCTCATAGTAAACTAAGCAATACATAAACAGCCTTGCTGGTCAATATAGGTGTAGATTACTCACCTTCATGAAAAAATTCACAGAAGATTTTCTACAATTCATTCTAACTAGATAGTAATTCACCACCCACTAACAAGTTACTGATATGCTCGTCAAAATCATTGAATACAGCTCTGGCAATACAAAATGATACAATACAGTATTCTTTCTCAAAGAATGTCATGAATTATTGCTTGAATAGTATATCTAACTTGCATTGAACATGGAAATCGCAAAGAATTTAGTAAAAATGCCACGAAGATGTGCGCAAAACATATGATCCCACGCTCGTACCTGCTATTTTGATTTGTGCGCTATAGGTGACGATGAGGTACGTATTCAGCGAAATGCATTTAAACAAAATATATTTTATGAACTGATTATATTTTTTGCGAAGAAAATGACATGCAGCTCATCGACATTTTTTTCATTTATTACACAAGATGTGCTGGGTGATGACAATCAAAATATTCTCCGAATTTTGTCTACACCACAATGTGCATGCCTGGAATTCTGAAAAGCATGAGCCTCTATAAAATGAGCACATGCAGATAAGGCTATAGTGAGAGAATGACTGAAGTGAACTCTGATGTGGCCCCTAGTTCTCAAAAGTTTTGAAAAAAATTCATTATACATTCAAGTGATGCGCATAACTACAAACTGTGACTATGAAATCCAATATCATGCCATCAATCCTCATGAAAAAAGTGCACTGGGATTGCACATTGTTTGAAGCAGTCGCCCTCTTCACAATGGAAACCCAAATAAACTGGTGTTCCCACATTGACATCGAAGCACATGGGAGATCTGACTGAGCAATGATTCGCACTGCATTAATTGATCTGCAACTGAGAATCGCGATCAGCATTATAGGAACAACTGGGAAAAAATTGCATGATCACAAACAGTCTCTATATTGCATGGCTCACGGCTTTCTATCTTTTGAACTTGTCGTGTATATCCTTATCACTAGAATCGAATGAGTCATGTTAAAATTTATATTATTTTGTATTTCCACATGTGTAGAAACAGAAAAAAATATATAGACAATAGATGAAGCCACTAGAATGCGTCCCACTGGGAAAAAAATTTTCCATGTCAAAGGTCTGTGTCAACCCATCATGATGTGATCTATGATGTTGCAAATTCTCAAATCAACTCATGGATTGCATTAGAGTTTGTTATAGCTCATCAACATTAGGTAGTGACAAATTTGACATTTCGAATTTCTTGGAATGAATCCGCGCCTGCGACGTCGCAGGTGTGTGAATTTCCAACTAACTATGTGACGCAACTGTGAGGCAGATTTTGTATATTTCTCATATTAGTTTGATTACATCTGAACTAGTTTTTGCATTTGCACAAGATTTCCGAAAATAAAGGGCTTGAATCATTGATAATGCTCATCATGGGAAGCCACAAAGCGTCCATGTTTGCTTATTTCTTTATTTTTCCTTATTTTTAACTTACTTTTCGCCTGACGATGGCCGTTTATGACCCCCGAAAGGCCTTGTGATATCCAACAAAATAAAATAATAGATGAACATTGACGCCTTGTTGCTTCCCATGATGAGCATTATCACATTTGGGAAAGACATGGTACAAATGCTCATGTTTAGTGGCAGAATGTGTGCGTGGCACTTGCTGCCACTTACTAAGAGGAAACGCAGGTTTTTGTCACCAAGAAATGAATTTTTTATTCACAGAAGATATTACTGAGAAATTCATTCTTGAATTGTCGATTCCTAAATGAGAATCTGTGCAATGCATACATTAGGGATGCACAGTTCGAACCCGATTTGTTTTTAGGTTATTGATGACATTAATCCAGATATGTTCATGTTCCCCTGGTAGTTCTGCATGCTCACTGAATAAGCACGTGATGTTCAACTACATCAGGTCGGATCTGAGACACAATGGAACAATTTCGGATTGAGTGTAGGCCTACAAGAAAGCGTGCACATTAAAATAGCCACATGGACAGACCGTTTCATAAATTATAGCACAAAAAATCAACTCTTGTCTGATAGGAAGTTGAGTAGACCAGCGTCTAGTGTCAACTTTCACTCTTTTTGACAGCTCAACACCTCTTTGTTATGTACACATAAAAGTTTCTTCATTGTCAATTCGCAATCACATTTTGACTGATAAATGATGTCATAGTTTTTGAGATGATGGTGACATCATACATGGGAGGCTGATGTAATGCCACTATGTAGAGAACCCTATACACGCAAACGAGACAACGGCGGCAAATCTAAAAGCACATATACGCCCCACAGGTTTTAAGACCTAACATAGCATACAAGATGCTGTCAACACACATAGTCATTCATCCACGCCGGACACCTCACACGCTCGCTTCTACGAGGGATAATGACTTCATTGTCTGATTTTGCTGAACTCACACTCTCGTCATTGTCATGCGTTTCAAAATCTTCTCTGATAGGTCTATCAATGGGTACAATTCTAAGGTGCGAGACATGCCTAGTGATCCTATCGTCATTAATGACTACTCCTACGCTTGATCGAATCGATCTTATTCTGTGTGGTCCTGACCAAACGCTGTCACACTTTCCTTCAGGGTTCCGCAAATATATTTTATCCCCACGGTAAGAGGATTCCTCTCCGGATCGTATGAATTATTGTTTATAAAGCGTTGAGTACTTAGCTGTATGGAATCGCCTGTCGTTATCCTACTGCACTGTTTATTAATTTCTGGCTTCTTTGAATAGGCTGAAAGCATCATTTCGAATGGACCTGAATTTCTACCATCTTTACTGTCACTGACCCAAAAAACAGCTTCCTGCATAGATCTCGTTGTTCGCATGGCACATCGGTTGACCGTTCGGTGCATCCTTTCGATAACCGCGTTGCCCTGAGGTCTATAAGCACAGGACAGAATCTGCCCTATCTCCCAGTTATCCAACAATTCTAGAAAATTCCGAGACGCTATACCGTTGTCAGTCAAGATTGAGGAGGGTGGACCAAATTAAGAGACCACTTGCTCAACGTGACTGACCACTTCCGAAGCTGATTCATTTCTCAACTCGCGCCATGTCGTGAAACGAGATGCTAAATCAATCATTGATAGATATGCCTTCCCCTTGAAATGTGTCACATCCATCGCAACCTTGTCCCATATGATTGAGCTACCTACCATGCCGCGGTCCCATTTTAAATAATGGCAGGATCAATCTTTGAACACGTGTCGCAACGACTGACAACACTTTTCGCCATCCTTCTAGAGACCTGTGTGCCTTATTTTTCCGTCGCCAGACGCAGGGTCCTGTCTACTCCAAAGTGACACCTAGAGTGAACTGCCTTATTGTCTTTTCCGAGCTTGGTGCTTTGTTCACGAAAAACAACAGCCCCCGCTATTGTTGTCTCATCGTCATCGATCACTGAAGTCAGTTCTTTCTCTATTTGCAACCATGACTTAGGAACACGGGTTAGTTGATCTGACAAATTCTCCTTTGATGCAACTAGAACGGGCTTGATTTGAAGCTGCTCAATTTCTATTATTTCTTTTAATGCATCAACTGCTAACCCACTAGCGTCTGCCCATACCGCCATTGGGGCGAAGCGACTGACTGACCAATGACCGCGTACAGGATCTCCTTCTTTTCTAATTTTTTTCTGAATTTCATGTAAAAGTTTTTTTTCAGATTTTCTGGAGCAATTTCATCCCAACCTGATTTGGAAATAGCTGTAAACGTTTGTATGAAACTGCACTGGACTCGTAGCCAACCTGCAATTGGGAAGTGACTTTTACAAGCTCACCTACAACACTGTGCATTTGCTGTCTCGTGCATTTATTAGGTACTTATGGTAATTTGTTTTCTCTTTCCCATGAAAGATCCTCTTTAACCTTCATGCCGAGTACCTTGACCCCGTCTCTGTCGCCTAAGCTTGAAGGCTGTTTTCTTTCTAATCCCCAAGTCAATCAATATGACTTGACGTAATTGACATCAATTTTGCATGTGTTTATAAACAAATCATCAAAGTAACTTGATACCGCTTCACTGACATTTATAGCTTTGGCTAACACCTTTTCGACAATGGCAGTCATTATTTTTTTGCGCTACAGATAGGCCAAACCCCAGTCTCGTGAGAAGACAGGTATTTCATCTCCAACTAACAGCTTGATAAACACAAAGTGATTTGTCAATGTGAATTTGTAAATAGGTCTTCCCAAGGTCTGGCAATGAGCCCCTCCCGCTTTTCATACGCCACTCTCTGAGTCTCTCAGCACAAAGTGGAACAGCACCGCCAGGAAAACACTGAAACAATACGGTTCAGTTTCCGATAGTCAGCACCGGGCGGACTTTTCTTTCATCGCCTTTGTCTTGCTCAACGGCCATCAGCGGTAGGTAAACGCGTATCTCACCGTGCTGTTCAACAGTCTTGTATCATTATGCTTTCCCTAACCCATGCCTCAATTTCTTTATCAAAAGCCTCGCGGTTAGTTTGTCTGACATATCTACAGGGATACCTATGTAATTCATTAATCTTGTCCTTATCAGCCCATTTCCAATTAGCCATCCAACGGCCCTCGTGAAACCTAGAGTCAAAATCACTGTCGGTAATTATTGCATTATCAATTGACGGTTGATTAGTAATAAGGTTCGCAATACCTTTGGTCGGTTTAGAAAATTTTATTCAAACATCCCGATCCCGACGAAACAGTTCGAGTCTGTTTTAAGATAACAAGTCCAATCCAATGACTGCATCTACACCTAGCGGTAGACTGGGGACAGAATGAGCGGTAATCGATCTTAGATCAAAGTCATCGCATACAATAGATTTAAACTCAATAGATCCACGGGTGTGCAAAACAGTCTTATTCATCATATCTAATGCAGTATTAGGAAATGACGACGTTTACCCTGCACATAATTGCCTATTAAAGTCACGCTACAACCTGTGCCAATCAGCGTTCTCATTATTTTGTCGTCGATAACAATTTCTTTGATCAGAGCGTTGTTGCGAGTTTGACAGGGTCTCACCCGATCAACAGTATCGGTAGATGGTGTGAAATTTATCTAGTATTCTTTCTCTATTTGTGTAGGATAGTTCGAGTCTATTCACAGACAAAACATCTAATCCTAGAATTATATCTACATTAAGAGGCAGGCTAGAAACGATGTGAGAACTGATCGGCCCTAAATCAATGCCATTGTCAGTTACAATGGACCTCAATTCAATGGACCCACGAGTGTACAAACAAGCCTTGTTCATCATCTCTAAACTCACACTGGATGAATTACGACGTCTCCCATGTACAACGTGCTCACTTATGAGAGTAACACTGCAGTCGATGTCGATCAGAGTTCCCATTGTCCTTCCGTCAATGCGCATTTCTCGGATTAATGCCTTTGTGCGGGGGCAGCATAGCTTCTTGTCTGACAGGAAATTGAGAAGACCAGCGTCTAGAGTCAACTTTCACTCTTTATTGACAGTTTTAACACCTTTTTGTTCTGTACTTGTAAAAGTTTCTTCATAATCAATTCGAAGTTACATTTTGACTGATTAATGATGTCATAATTTGTGAGACGATCGTGAGATGATGGTGACATCATACATGGGAGGCTGATGTAATGCTACTATGTAGAGAACCCTATACACGCAAACGAGACAACGGCGGCAAATCTAAAATCACTTATACGCCCCACATGTTTTAAGACCTAACATAGCATACAAGATGCTGTCAACACACATAGTCATTCATCCACGCCGGACACCTCACACGCTCACTTCTACGAGGGATAATGACTTCATTGTCTGATTTTGCTAAACTCACACTCTCGTCATTGTCATGCGTTTCAAAATCTTCTCTGATAGGTTTATCAATGGGTACAATTCTAAGGTGCGAGACATGCCTAGTGATCCTATCGTCATTAATGACTACTCCTACGCTTGATCGAATCGATCTTATTCTGTGTGGTCCTGACCAAACGCTGTCACACTTTCCTTCAGGGTTCCGCAAATATATTTTATCCCCACGGTAAGAGGATTCCTCTCCGGATCGTATGAATTATTGTTTATAAAGCGTTGAGTACTTAGCTGTTTGGAATCGCATGTCGTTAACCTACTGCGTTGTTTATTAATTTCTGGCTTCTTTGAATAGGCTGAAAGCATCATTTCGAATGGACCTGAATTTCTACCATCTTTACTGTCACTGACCCAAAAAACAGCTTCCTGCATAGATCTCGTTGTTCGCATGGCACATTGGTTGACCGTTCGGTGCATCCTTTCGATAACCGCGTTGCCCTGAGGTCTATAAGCACAAGACAGAATCTGCTCTATCTCCCAGTTATCCAACAATTCTAGAAAATTCCGAGACACTATACCGTTGTCAGTCAAGATTGAGGAGGGTGGACCAAATTAAGAGACCACTTGCTCAACGTGACTGACCACTTCCGAAGCTGATTCATTCTCAACTCGCGCCATGTCGTGAAACGAGATGCTAAATCAATCATAGATAGATATGCCTTCCCCTTGAAATGTGTCACATCCATCGCAACCTTATCCCATATGATTGAGCTACCTACCATGCCGCGTTCCCATTTGAAAATAATGGCGGGATCAATCTTTGAACACGTGTCGCAACGACTGGCAACTCTTTTCGCCATCCTTCTAGAGACCTGTGTGCCTTATTTTTCCGTCGCCAGACGCAGGGTCCTGTCTACTCCAAAGTGACACCTAGAGTGAACTGCCTTATTATCTTTTCCGAGCTTGGTGCTTTGTTCACCAAAAACAACAGCCCCCGCTATTGTTGTCTCATCGTCATCGATCACTGAAGTCAGTTCTTTCTCTATTTGCAACCATGACTTAGGAACACGGGTTAGTTGATCTGACAAATTCTCCTTTGGTGCAATTAGAACGGGCTTGATTTGAAGCTGCTGAATTTCTATTATTTCTTTTAATGCATCAAGCCTACGTCGGATCAATCGCTCTGATAACGCACGAGATTTTACGTTATGTATCCTCTTGATAATCGCCTGCAGCCACTTATATACGGTGGACGAGTCCGTTTTTATGTAAAAATATCTTTGCCTCCACCAATGTCATGTTGATGCCTTTCATAACTGCATCCAACTCGCTAAAATTTATGTGAGCAGAATCAGCAGGCGGCCTCAACCACGTATCATCTTCAACAATGCAACCACTGACTTCTTTCGCCACACCAACTTGAATTTCATGTAAAAGTTTTTTTTCAGATTTTCTGGAGCAATTTCATCCCAACCTGATTTGGAAATAGCTGTAAACGTTTGTATGAAACTGCACTGGACTCGTAGCCAACCTGCAATTGGGAAGTGACTTTTACAAGCTCACCTACAACACTGTGCATTTGCTGTCTCGTGCATTTATTAGGTACTTACGGTAATTTGTTTTCTCTTTCCCATGAAAGATCCTCTTTAACCTTCATGCCGAGTACCTTGACCCCGTCTCTGTCGCCTAAGCTTGAAGGCTGTTTTCTTTCTAATCCCCAACTCAATCAATATGACTTGACGTAATTGACATCAATTTTGCATGTGTCTATAAACAAATCATCAAAGTAACTTGATACCGCTTCACTGACATTTATAGCTTTGGCTAACACCTTTTCGACAATGGCAGTCATTATTTTTTGCGCTACAGATAGGCCAAACCCCAGTCTCGTGAGAAGACAGGTATTTCATCTCCAACTAACAGCTTGATAAACACAAAGTGATTTGTCAATGTGAATTTGTAAATAGGCCTTCCCAAGGTCTGGCAATGAGCCCCTCCCGCCTTTCATACGCCACTCTCTGAGTCTCTCAGCACAAAGTGGAACAGCACCGCCAGGAAAACACTGAACAATACGGTTCAGTTTCCGATAGTCCAGCACCGGGCGGACTTTTCTTTCATCGCCTTTGTCTTGCTCAACGGCCATCAGCGGTAGGTAAACGCGTATCTCACCGTGCTGTTCAACAGTCTTGTATCATTATGCTTTCCATAACCCATGCCTCAATTTCTTTATCAAAAGCCTCGCGGTTAGTTTGTCTGACATCACTACAGGGATACCTATGTAATTCATTAGTCTTGTCCTTATCAGCCCATTTCCAATTAGCTATCCAACGGCCCTCGTGAAACCTAGAGTCAAAATCACTGTCGGTAATTATTGCATTATCAATTGACGGTTGATTAAGGTTCGCAATACCTTTGGTCGGTTTAGAGAATTTAGTCAAACATCCCGATCCCGACGAAACAGTTCGAGTCTGTTTTAAGATAACAAGTCCAATCCAATGACTGCATCTACACCTAGCGGTAGACTGGGGACAGAATGAGCGGTAATCGATCTTAGATCAAAGTCATCGCATACAATAGATTTAAACTCAATAGATCCACGGGTGTGCAAAACAGTCTTATTCATCATATCTAATGCAGTATTAGGAAATGACGACGTTTACCCTGCACATAATTGCTTATTAAAGTCACGCTACAACCTGTGTCAATCAGCGTTCTCATTATTTTGCCGTCGATAACAATTTCTTTGATCAGAGCGTTGTTGCGAGTTTGACAGGGTCTCACCCGATCAACAGTATCGGTAGATGGTGTGAAATTTATCTAGTATTCTTTCTCTATTTGTGTAGGATAGTTCAGGTCTATTCACGGACAATACATCTAATCCTAGAATTATATCTACATTAAGAGGCAGGCTAGAAACGATGTGAGAACTGATCGGCCTTAAATCAATGCCATTGTCAGTTACAATGGACCTCAAGTCAATAGACCCACGAGTGTACAAACAAGCCTTGTTCATCATTTCTAAACTCACACTACGGATGAATTACGACGTCTCCCATGTACAACGTGCTCACTTATGAGAGTAACACTGCAGTCGATGTCGATCAGAGTTCTCATTGTCCTTCCGTCAATGCGCATTTCCCGGATTAATGCGTTTGTGCGGGGGCAGCATGATCCGGCGCAACCGCCTCCGCTTGTCCGTTTCCCTGACTCTTTCGACAGTCAGATCGCATGTGTCTAACTTCTCCACAGCGGTAGCAGATGGTGCTGCAATCTCGATCTGTATGGCCCAGACGTCGGCAGCCATTGCAGCGAGGTTTCCCGTCTTCTCCAACATTCTTCGATTGCCGTTGGTATTTGGAAGTGCTCCAGCTGAGAGTCCCGCCATGTCGGAGAAATTGGCGAGCAAGGACTTGGCACTGGATATTACTGTTTGTATGTTCAAATTTTCTCCACATTGAAGCTTCACTTGTGATGATACTTGATGTGGCCGGGCGTCCCCCAGATGAACCTTTGTCGCCGGTTATGACCTCTAAGGATCTCTTGATCTCGTCCGCCAGCACATCGATTGACTCTCCTGGCAGATATCTGAGCTTTTTCAAGTCCTGTCAGGCTTGTAGTTTTGACCGCCCAAAGACGCGACGCAATGCAGCAAGCACGGTTTTGAATACCGATTTGTCAGCGTCAGGCAGTGGTCTCCGTGGCGCAGTGGTTAAGTGCTTGGCCTAGCGATCCTTTGGTCCAGTGGTCGAGCCCCAAAGGTGTCATTGGAAGTTGGCAGGAAGGGCATCCGGACTAAAAGTACTATAACAAGTGCTCCATAAGTCTGACTATGTCAGCACCGTGCAAGCCCCAAGTATGGGAGTAGTGACGTAAAAGCTTCATCATCATCAAGGCAGTTGCTTCCAAGTAGCATAAGCTGGGCCTTCAAGAAATATAGGAATGATTTTGGCTAGTTTCTCTTCTGTTTTCTTGTCGGCATTTTCAAAAGTGATGTCGACCGACACTAGGAATTTGTCAATCCACTGGTCGATGTCATCATTTTCACCTCCAGAAAACTTCTTGACCACCTCGATCAATTTCATAATGCGTGATAGCTTTCCTGACAGGAAATTGAGAAGACCAGCGTCTAGAGTCAACTTTCACTCTTTATTGACAGTTTTAACACCTTTTTGTTATGTACTTGTAAAAGTTTCTTCATAATCAATTCGAAGTTACATTTTGACTGATTAATGATGTCATAATTTGTGAGACGATCGTGAGATGATGGTGACGTCATACATGGGAGGCTGATGTAATGCTACAATGTAGAGAACCCTATACACACAAACGAGGCAACGGCGGCAAAGCTGAAAGCACCTACATCAACACACTTGAAATGTCATTTTCGTGTTGAAGGCCTGTTTTAATATGCGATGTGCCACATGAGACCTTATGTTGCTGTAATTATTTCTCCATATATTTTACTTTCCTAAGTGGTGGTCAGTTGAGTCAGTGGGCCTTACGAAGGAAAACGAACGTTTTTTTGCAGAATTTTAGTACGAAGACAGATTTTTTTAATGAAAATTGACCGACAGCATGAACTACTTAACAGCATTTTCATGATGCAAAGATTATATTTAAGATTCGTCACGACTGTCTAAAAAAATTCCCTTGATCGATAGCAACATCTGAAGTTCTGCTATTGCAGTTTTGAGCTTTCTGGCGTATTCTTTTAGACAGGTAAGTGAAGATTAGTAAGATCGCTGAGTTGGATCATTTTTCACGATCGGAAAGTGTTTTGTCAATTCTGTTATAATTTATGTCTAGTTTGGCCAAATGTACATATCGTTTTTATTTGCTCAATCAATGCTAGCCGCATCCTCGATCCCTGTCCTCTACTTGTTCTCATCTTATTCATCATTGTTGAAGCGCAGAAGCGTTGCAAAGTTTCGTGATGACGTCATCTCGGATAACTTAGCTATGAGAAAGAGTTATTCGACATATATACAGAGTTTGCGATGACACAGTCTCTGCTGACAGGGAAGTTTATTGACCTGCCTCGGCCTCGTAACGCTCACATATCATAAGCAAGTTTTCCGTACGCATACTTTTTCCCAGAAGTTTGACGATTTACACAGACCATCTCTTAGTAGCGTAATCTATTCATGAACTACATCTTTGTGTGCATTCAGGCTATTGTCAATTACAGCCAACAGAGCTCTCTTTTTGTGTAAAAGATATGGGGAATTAAACTTTTCTGACGCATTTCAACAGAGTGATGTGGAATAACTCGAGAGATTTATGGATAAATGCCGCACTCAATGATTGAATCACACAATCAAGTCAGCAGTTGGCTCAAGGTTCAATGACTCAGGGCTGTCATCATCGGGTAGAGCAATTTGACTTGTACTCCCAGTAAATGAAACATCAGACGAAAAAGTGATATTGAAACATGATCGGCTTACGTTCAGTTTCTATATAATGCTTTGCGGGTTTTCAAATTTGACAGGGAATGATTACTTTCCGAAATTCAAACGTAGGAACGACTGTCTTTTTCAAGTGGAAAGAGTGTTGTTTTCTGCTATACAAATCAGGTAATGGAGCATACCTTAGCTTTTTCACTTTGTTATTGTCAGTAAATTGAATAGGTACCCGAGAATCTTTTGACGGAGTGAGATAGGCTCTTCCAATTTTATCACTCCATAATATTCACATTTTCTTGTCTGACGGAAATTTATAGAAGCATGCATTATTAATGCTATCATCACTATTATTCTTCAGTTAAGAGCGCAATACAGCGTCATGGTGGTAATTGAAGGTCGACGGGCAATGAGTAAGTGACTTTTACTTCCGTGCGCTGTTTCAGGGCATATTCTAAGCGCATACCGAGTAGCGCATGGTTCTATCTTCATTAATTTTGTCTGTAATGACGTTATCATCAATTCTGTTTTCGTCTGCTGTGCGCAAAGGACTCTACTTGGCATGGCGACAGGTGTCCCGTTTAACTCAGGAGGTTATAAAGTTAACATTGAGACAAAGTCAAAATTCTAACGAACTACACCCCTAATGCTCAATCTGAACAATCAAGGTGGTCGATTTTCTTTGAAAAAACAAGTGTTACAATCACAAAATTAGATTGTGAAACGGTGTCACTTTTTTAGAAGTGCAAACTAATTCAAATCGACGGCACAGGCACATGTAGGAACTTAATATTTTGACAAAAGAAATGCTTAATGCCTAACTAATAAAAAAATTGTTGTTCATCGCTTGCGGATTGCTGTGAATTCCATCATAATGTTTCGATCGTCACGATTCCTTCAGATTCAAAGAATTCAGATAATTGTGCCCAAGTTTTGTCGATGAAGTTGGTCCTTTCGATCATTATAAGAAAGTTAACAGGCGCACAAAAGACGTTCACAAGCTTCTCTGAAGAACTTCATACGGTCTGTGTATCTCATTGCTGTGTGATCTAGCTGTTAACGGTGTGTTCTCCATGTTATCAGTGAAAGGTTAAGCTCAGCAGCATGCCTTTTCTTATCAGACTATGCTCATGAAAATGTATCACTTTCTGATATTTACACGGCACATACATATTTATTGACTGTGTATATTCTTGCCCTAAAAATTCCAAGAGCAAAGGGAACTTCAGTGCCGTATTCGCCACTCCTCCATAAAAGACAAGTCGCCTGATTGTCTTCGCTGACGAACTCCTGAAATTTATTATTCCCATGATCAAAGACACTCCCTCCCTTTTTGATTCCCCACCTAACTCTATTGATAATGACTCTACACTATGTGACATGCCACGCTCAATCACGCGTAATTACACATGACCCTAAACATCCGTGGCTATGCGGGACATTGCTGCAATATCTGTTATATAAGTTAGTATAGTTGGCAGTCCTGTTATATAGACTTTGCGTCTCATGTGTCTGCATGTATCAGAGGCTAAACAATGTGATAGGACCTCAATTTCATGCTCAAGGAAGAAAGAACATTATTAGCGGTTCATCCATGGTTCAAGCGGCAGCGTAGACATCCGTAGACGACGCACAAACTATAAACGCTCGCCCGCGCGTATTCATAAACATTCCCCATGTTTTAACAGCATCAGATCAAGTGATTTCTGACTCTTAGTACAGCGCGCATATGTACGCGTGTAGAAGAATAGAATGTCCTTAACCACGGATGTTTGGGGTGTTCCGTAATTACGCGTGTCATGTCACCTAGTGTGCTATGATGACGTTTGATGTAATCTCACTCTATACCAATATTCCTGATAGCTAAAGCTGTTAAGCGATAGAATTTTGGCAGAATGAACGCATTAACACTATTTTGACAGGTTTAGAATAAATATTGGAGAATAACTTCTTCTCTTTCGAAGATATTCTCAACTCAATTAAAAGTCAAGCTAATGATGTGTATGCAGTGCGCTTGAATTCAGTCAGTTCCGCCGATGCTTCATCCTGGATTACAGCGATACCATCACTAGGTTTGGGCCTACGTCTATTACCTAACGAATATCAAATATTAGCAAAATGGTGGCTAGGCGTCTCTCTATTTAAGGGTGACTGCTGCTGTTCTAGATGCCCGGACGTAGCACTGGACCCTTGTGGACTCCACGCCCTAACATGCAAAAGAAGTCCCAATGTGAGTTCAAGACACAACACTGTTAGAGACCAACTTAGCGAGATGTGCCACTGAGCGAATCTGCGACCGAGCATTGAGAGGGGTGATGGCTTGGGGGTGACAGATATTAATAGACGAACTGCTGACATCTTGCTTCACGACCTGAACCTTGGACGACCAGGTGCGATTGATCTCACGGTGGTACACCCGCTTTCTACTTGCAATATTTCCGTAGCGAGTACATCCGTGAGATCTTTCCTTAACATCGCTGAAAGTCACAAGAACACCTCCAATGACTCGACATGTACAGAACTCGGGTGGAGATGCCTACTAATGGCGGTGTCTGTCTTCGGAGAATAGTCCGGCAGCCAGAACGAGTTTCTGCAGGGAACGAGGCCGAAAATAAGACTTTTACAGAATGATGTATACTTTATGCCTACTACGAATCTGCATGTCTGCCGAGTTCTAGCGAGTTCCTCCTCTTGTCAGACAAGATCAAAGAAAAACACATGTAAATCGAATGGGACGCAGATTGCAGTTTTTGGCTAAAATGAAATTTTGTATGTTTTATCTGATGAAACGAAAAAGTACTAAGCCTAGAGTCATAATTTTTGGCGTGGAATGTCTTCAAGTCATTTCCTATGATGTGCATGTGCTATTATCATGCATCTAATCGGCAATGTATGTGAGAATGTGATTCAATGTGGATAAAGTTGCTCAAAATGTTTGTGTTTGCCGACATTAATAAGCTCGCCAAATCTAAATGCGTTTAGTTTTATAGACAGTGGTGCATGAACATAAAAGGAAATGACCTGAAGACATTCTATGCCAAAAATTATGACTCTAGGCTTAGTACTTTTTCGTTTCATCAGATAAAACATAGAAAATTTCATTTTAGCCAAAAACTGCAATCTGCATCCCATTGGATTTACATGTGTTTTTCTTTGATCCTGTCTGACAAGAAGAGGAACTCACTAGAACTCGGGAGACATGCAGATTCGTAGTAGGCATACGGTGTACATCATTCTGTGAAAGTCTCATTTTCGGCCTCGTTCACTGCAGAAACTCGTTCTGGCTGCCGGCCTTGAATGGGGGAAGGAGTAGAAGGACGTATTTTTGCGCATTGGTGGGAAAATATCCATGCAGACTGGATAAAGCTGCAGTCAGAGCAGTCAGAGCTGCCATAATAAAATAGCTTCTGGTAGCCTTGATGCGGTGTAATGCCTGATCGCTTTTGGCACACAAAAGAATGAAGAATTGGGCAGGAAGAGCTTGTCATTGCTGGGAAATCTATTAGGTTCTGACTTAGATTTCTTTTTGCTTAAAGTTTATGTGCCTTTTTATGTATAGGGATTGTTTTGATGAAATTTCGTAGGACAATGATTTCATGATTTCTAGCTATTATAATTCCTTTTTTGATTTTTTACACTAACTCTTTGACTTATGTAACTTGTAGTCATTGTTCTCATCGGTATGAAATAATTATTTTAATATAAGATGTACCGGTACTATATCTTCAGATTTGTGGACCTGCAATGAGAACTAAAGTAGCTCCCACTTATACTACTTTAAAAAATTAATTAATGAAATTAATAATTGACCATCAATGATGATTATTAATGATGAATAAATTAAATCCCGTAATTCAGTTCACGAGAGAAATGAGTAAAATCTCTTTTTTGTATGTGACTGTGTATAGCCTATAAATGAATCTGAAGTTTGATTGAATGCGGATAGTTATTGGAAAAGGACAGATGCAATGAGTTGTGTTCCATTTATCTCATCTGCGACACATATTAAGAAACATATAAGAAACTTGATCCGTCGAATCAGAAGGATTGTTTCAAACGAGAAGGTCAGAAATGAGCACTACACTGAGTTGATACAAAAATTGATAACATCAAAGTATCTAAGACATTTAATTGAAGACGCGCTCAGACGTGCAAATAATAACGATTCTCCTGTAGAAAGAGAAAATAAAGCACTGTCCTTTTCGTGCAAGAATACAACAAGAACAATCCTGAGATATTCTGAATAGTAATTCGACAAATTATTCCAATGTCATTAACCCTTAACAGGGCGAGGTTGGTCAAAATCACTGATATCTTGCATTATTTAATTAATGTTTAAAATCGGTCATCTGCAGGAACTTGCAGTCCTTTGTCTCTCAATATTTATGTTTTGAGTTACTGAATTAGTTATGCAATATCTTATTGATCGTATTTATCGATGCGCATGTGACCGATTGTAACTGTGTGTTAATTAATTTTCACACAAGTCAATGTTACTGTCATGGCAAAGATCATTGAGAAGGGCTCGGGTATATCCTGTTGATTGATTGTTTGGTAATGCAGCAGCTGCTGGTGAAAGTAAAGAGGAGTCGGACAGCTCAGATGGCAGCTTCCGATCTTTCGTTGTCTTATACGGGAGGTTCATTTTTCAATTTTCCGCGATGTAAGCAAAAATATAGCTCTCGCTCAATTTTTTTGTTTCATCAGATAAAGTTCCCCGACACGTTTCGTCACGGTGGATAGTATCAAGGGGTAAGTAGATAAACAGGCAGTTGGATTTAATATAAAAATGATTGAGCAGTGACGACTGGTTAGATCAGTTCATGCTTGCGGTTGATTTGTGGCTTGTTCAACGCTATGAAGCGTGCTTCCGCCATTTTAGTTTGCATCGAATTCTTTTTGTTTATTTAGGACAGAAAGCTGGAAACTATTGATGTTCATCATTCTATCGGCGTGGTCAGTCAAACTATGTTCATATAGTGCACTTTCACGATCTTTACAGTTCAAACTGCGTCTGCGTTCATCATGCCGTAACGTCAAAGGTCGGCAAGTTTTGCCAATGCAATTTCTATGACAAATTTTACATTCAAAATTATACACAATGTATTTATCGCTACACATATATTTATGTCCTTGCACAGTTTACAATTAGATTTGTTTTTGTTTTCATTAGTATTTATGCTATTAACTAAAGTTGGACCGGGTTTATAGTAACAATCATTTTTACATTTAATACAACTGCCTGTTTATTTACTTACCCCTTGATACTGTCCACCGTGACGAAACGCGTCGGGGAACTTGATCTCATAAATTAAAAAAATCGTCTAAATTGAGGGAGAGCTATATTTTGCTTACATCGCGGAAAATTGAATCTGGCTTCAACTTAGTGAGACCTGATGGACATGAGTAAAAATTATGTAACTTGTTGATGACGAAGACTTCACATGAAAATCTGATAGTCATAACTCAGCATATGGCACGCGTGAGCGAAATCTATTCTTCTCATTGTATAGGATTTCCAGGTCCTCGGAATATGAACAGAACGCTGTTGTAAATATTGTAAAACTAAATTTGGATACATTACATGCTTTTTGTCCAGTAGGCCTACGCCTGCTTGTACACGTAATTATCATTCTTTTCTTTCATTTGTATGCTATGTCATGTAGTCGAAAAAAATAATTCAACTCATGGCAAGAATATATCTGACATTGTGTAAATAGTGTTTTGTAGCACTGCATCCCATTCTTCTTGCAGAGTTTTTGCTAATTCTGCAGGACTAGCATCGGAAATCTAATCTTTTGCCCAATTTCATCCCAATGTTCATTGGGCTTCAGATCACGGTTTTGGGCTGGCCACTCAATCCATCGGATTCCAGTTTGGAACTGTCGAACAACGCGAGAGCGATGGAGAGCAGCGCTGTCATCCTGCGGTCGACGTGTCGTCTTACGTGGTCCAAGAAGGTCCTCGGCCCATGGCAGAAATTTTCTACCTAAATTTGACGCTGCGAAATCCATTGAACATCGATGAAAAACTATTCTAGTTGAGCTAAATCATTTCCACACCAGCATGAAACGTATCAAAGTAGGCATGTAGTTTACAGATTCAATTGATGCGTAGCCACCATGGTTACTACTCGTATATTTTCATTTGTTTAGATCAGCTAAGTTGCCAGCAAGAATTAATCTCGCTTGGTTTTGCATTTTGTGCAGGTTAGTCACCACAGGTGCATCAATCACTACAAGTCACTCAGATCGATATTGATCAATATACTTTAAATGACTTTTGATCAGCCAGTTTTTTGAATGAGTTTTAAGTATAATGATGAAACGAGAGCCAAAGCTGCAATACATGTTATTAATTTTTTTATTCTTTTTCTTATTCACCCAATATTTCGGCTGTCACAGCCAGCTTCAGGGGAGCAAAGGCTTGCAAAATCTTAGTTCGTGTGATTTTCAAAAATTCTATAAAGTCTATGACAGATTAAGCAATACATACGTATAAGGATCATTCTCATACGATGATGAAAATCATCCCAGCAGCCATTTATAATAGAATATAATGCTTACTAATTCAAATTATTAATTGAAGTAGTCATAATGAGGACTGATGGCGTTCTCCAATCCGCAAGTGTAAAAATGCAATGCTACTGTAACCATTGGATTGATCAGTTCTTAAATGAACTCAATGGAGCTTTCTCGTGGCAACGAATTAAATTTGATCAGCTTTTGCCCAATACGTATCTGGTAAAAGTGGAATCTTAAGATTTGTAACACTACTCATTCTTACTGTTAATATGCTAATACCATAGATTCCAAACATTGCCGCATACATGTTCAAAACAGACGTTTAATATACCTTGTAGTGGAAATACAATAGGACAATGGTCATCATAGGTTAAGGAAATTAAAAATGGATATCACAAAACAACAGGAGATCGATGGATAAAAATTGAAAAGTGGAGGTAAAACATGGAAATACAATAATGCTACTTCACCGATTCAGACACTACACATGGTGGATAATGGTAATAGTGAATAAGTGGAAAGTGGATAATGGAGGCAAACAATAGAACTACAATGACACTCTACTACACCGAAAGCAATGAAATTATGCACACTATACCTAAGACTACACATGGAAAATACTATTTCTTCACTTGAATTTGTTGTCGCCAGTTTCTTAATCCGTCTATAACACTTCATATAATCCCACATTTCTTCATTTGTTCTTCATTTGAAAAACAATACATCGATCACTACTTCAGCTACCGATTAAGGGATATAAAACATAATACTGCAGTCCGTCAGTCACCAGCATGTACTCGTCTAGTTGTGTTTCGACCCCTAACTTGAACACTCAAACCCAGACGAGCGGGGTCCCACACATAGTGACTGACAAAATACTGAATAGGTAATGATATGTCTTGAAAGATATGTCACAAAGATAAGTCAGACATCATTCAAATGTTACATTTCCCACATGTAAACTCATCCTGTCATTAAATTCATACCATCAATAAATACATTTTGCTTTTGCGATCCACACATGTAAACAAATCCTGTACATCAATCTTTGCCTTTTCGATTCATGGCACTGCAAAGACGGTTCCCACCGCAGTCGGCACGAACCATGATAGCTTATAAGTAATGGCAGTGGGTGGGAGGAACATATTCAAAAAAAAATTCAAACCTAAATTATTCTCTCCCGAGGTGTTCATGCCACAATAAAAGAAAAATTAAGTTTAGGTACAGAGTTGCCAACGTTTCGGGTCCTCACCCTTTCTCAAGGCAGTTGACTGTAAGTTAACTATTTTTTTCATGATATCCTAATTTCAACTATTCTTCATGAAGTTGAAGAATTCACCGAAGAATTGACTGAATAAGAAAAATAATGTTATAGAAAGTGTGACTAAAAATTATTAAAACTATTTCAGAAGATCAATTTAATGGACGACTTTTCTATTATCGATAATAATATAATGCTTGAGCTCATTATTTATCAAAAATGTGATGGAAATAACTAAAAGTACATTTCTTCAGCACATTCTGAAAACCCTACTTTTTAAATGCAACGAGATAGAAAAATTATCGTGCATCGTGTAAATTCAACTAAAAATGATTTCAGTTAATCAAATTTTTAGTCAGATTTTCACGAAAATCTATTAAATTTTGTTAGAAATTGCTATAATGAGGGCATTCAGCTGAATTCATTCAGCTACGTGATCTCCACCACATTCAATCACATTTGCAGCAATGGTGTAAGAGATTTTCTGACCTTGGTCAAGAACTCCTCTTGAGAGATTGAACGAAAAATTTCGATGGAATACTCCACAACATTATCTGAAACTCGATTTTCTTAATTTCTCATTCGAGTTAGTCAAAGAGACATCTATCAGTCATCACACAATTTTGAATCTGGTGAGAGGTCATGGCATTGCCAAACAGCATTGACACCTCGAAATGTTAAGAATTCCTTTGTTTATTGGAAGAATGGGGACTCGTGTTGATGATCAAAGTTGGAGTTGGTTCAGTCCCAAAAGGTCACATTTTAGACTGTTTTCTCACCCGCTCTCGGTCCAGGTCTCGTCCTCACCAAAGCAGTCAAACCCATTTATTTATTCAGGTCTCTCTAACAATTCCTGATTGAGATGGCGCCATTTTTGCGAAGCAAATTGCGTTCAAGGCGTGAGGAACGCAGATCAAATACAAGGAGGGGTGCTGCAGTTTTTCCTGGATAAACAAATCAAAGCTAACCTCCTGTTTGTGGTTCAATATCCTGAAGTGAAAAATGGCTCACCTTACAAGCTCGTCAATTAGTGTCACATCTCACCTGTAGACACCGATTTCGCTCGATTAACTGCTTTGCAAACTTCAGCGGACTCACCGAACACAGATGGCATCCTTGTTTAGCGGAAAGTGGTCAAACGGGAAAGAGTTTCATTGTCATATGGAGTTCAGAAATCACTGAAAACATTTGCACGTGTTTCGCCAAACAAAGTTCAATAAAATCAACAAAAAAAATAAAATCAAACAAATAATGATAGTTCCAGGTGTGTCAAGGACGTCTGAAGTGGAAGAATTCTGCAAGTCTCCTTTAATGCAGATGCGAATGGAGACTTACAAATATTTACTCTAATAGTACAAATAGCTCAGATACTTTTTTGATATAATTAAGCTTGCGTGATAAATGTGATTAATCATTACTAACTTAGATTTCAAACCAATTGCGATATAGAAGACCTGTTGGGTCCAGCCCACAAAGCAAGACACATGAAAATGTTGAATGATTTTCGTCGGATACATGAACAGTGTGATAAAGATTTCTCACACCAAATCATTCAACTGAAAGCCATCTACTCGCATTGCAGTCATAGTTGTAATGAAAGCTCAGATTTTTTACTTATCCACGACTTGTCAGAACTTTCATTTTTATCTGATAGGCATCCTTATCTTCACATTTAAGTGTGCCTCAATAAATGGTTCATTGTGCTGCATTTCATCACCATACACAAATGGGTCAACATCCTCCAAATTCTTGTGCAATAATTCGGTGACATGAATGGTCGAGAAAATTAGGATGACAATAGTAGATTAGATTGATTGAAAGATTTTTTCTTCACCACGTATAGTCGATAACTACTGCGAAACAATTCTAGACTTGAGATGCCTAAAGGCCAAACTCTGGAGATAGAATTATCAATGATTGCTACATTAATTCAATTAACGAATATTAAACGGGAATATTCACACATATGAACATGGCATGATCCGCTGAGCAATAGGCGATGGCTATAACACACATTGGTAGACCGCAGTCATATAGTGAATGCCTACATAAGAATTTTTGACAGGTGACTTTTATGTGACAGAGTGACCATTTTGAAGTACTAGCAGTGTAACAACATACGATTTTTTTCAATCTATGTTCAACCCTGTCTTTGTATGTTGATGAACTTCCTATTATTTGAAAATAGCACCACTTAAGCAACCAAACGAATGAAAAATCCTCACATTAGGAACCCTAAATACCAAGTTACAGGACAGCCCAGGATTATATTCTCACAAATGGAACATGTGAAACTCGTATATAATCTATCAAAACAGCCAAATACAAGCACTTAAAATTATTTGCAGCAAAAATCGAGTCTCACGAAAAGCAGCTGACTGAAAATATTGTGGGAGCATTAAGGTCCTTCAGGATTTAAACCAACAGTTAAAATTTCAATAGATATATTGATAAATATTCATGCCTGCTTTTGTGAAACATACTGTACTTAATCACGATTGTCTACATCGAGGAATTTAAGCATAGTACTTTTGAAATGAATGTGTGCATATTTCCTGAGAATGCTTCGCATAACAATCATGTATACATTGTAAGCTTAGGTTTGATTTTACTTAATAATGTCAATTTACTTAACATGTCAATCGGAGAGACTCAAATTTTTTGTCAGACAATTACTAGAACGCTACTTTACCACGACACAGCAAATTTTAGACCATAGATATGTTATTTCATCTTCTCACTGTCAATAATTTTTAGTCACACCTTGTAGTTAATAACATACGTGTATATTGCAGCGTTGGCTCTCATTTCATCATTATAACCAATGCTACTAAAACGGAGTTTCATTCTATTTCAAAGTTTTTAAGTAGCATGTTCGGTTTGTGCGCAAAGGTTATCCGTGCTTCATGAACAATATTTTCAAACTTGATGTGAATCTTGGTTCAACGAGAAATGGACAATTCTAAGCAGGTTTCAAACTCGTCGTAAATCGGTAGTCAGTGTACTTGCATCGGAGTGTAATGCTCCGCTCCAGTGTTTTGGGAGTGAGGATACAAACCCTGACTACCCGAGTCCCGCTTCACTGCTTCCATATAGTAGCATCGACGCGGGGATTTTTTGTGGTCCCTACATCGTTTCAGTAGGAAGTTTTAGCTAGCAGGCAGTTCCGGCTAGCAAAATGCTAGCTAGCAGTGTTTGTATTTCACAATTGTCAAAGATTCGCGTCAGAAAGGATAGACAATACTTGTGCCTTTCTTAGGAATCAATATTTGCTGTAGTGATAAATGTCTATGTTGGCCCTCTACAGCATTTTGAGATTTACAGGCACCAGTAAAGTCGTCTGTAAAAGTATTTTTTCATCGACAAGAAAGCTTTTCCGGCTATTGAGTCTGTCGTATTCCCTCCCGCTGTCTTAAGGATCCAGTACCATCCCTCAGTCGTGCTCGCCTTATCTATAAGTTGTCTTGTGACTGCGGATGCAGTTATATTGGGCGCACTGAGAGATGTTTCAGGGTCCGAATGAGAGAACATTTATCGAAGTGGACTGAAGGTAGACATTGTCGTCCTCGCTCTACCAAGTCTCCGTCCAGCGCCATTTGTCGGCATGCCATATCTTGCGGTAGTTTTCAGGACGTACTTTTTCTACTTATTTTTCTATTTTATGTGCTCCTCGGTCCCCTTTTCTTCTCCCCATTTTAGAATCTCTGTATATATCTCGTTACCGTCCTGACCTATGTATCCACAAAGACTTAAAGCATATCCTACGTTTGCCTTGGCTTTAGCTTTTTTCTTTTGTCATGCCTTTGTACCTTTCTATTGCCTTCGGTAAATCTATTGTGTTTGTAAATGCACTATTGAGATATCGTTGCTGTTTGAAGCTTGTCCGAATGTCATGTCCGCAATCTATACCAGTCTGATGAGCTGTATTAAACTTGTCTGTACATTTTGTGCATCACAACAGTCGTTCTTCTCCTGAAGAGAGGCCGCGAAATAGATATCAGGATGTCAGAATTATCATTGTTTTCTCTTCATACTATGATTGAACACAAATCTTGTTTTAAAATATTGATATCAACCGAGAGAAAATGAATATTTTCTAAGACATTAATGTCTACTCGTACTTATCAAGTCGAAGTGTTGATAGAGTCAAGTCATAGACAGATTACACAAATTAAATTAATCTTTAACAGTAGACTAATGATTGGAATTCTCAGTTATTAGACAATTAATCATTTCAAAATGGTGCGCCCTTAATTTTCACGATCAGTTAATTACGATGTCCCCTACTGACTGTGCCCCATTATTCGAGCGGTTTCTTGTTTTGATCTGTGACATCCCCCGTGGGGGTTGCCCACCTTTTCGGCATCCCATCCGTGGCGTCCGCCACGCCCCTATCCGCGGGACGGGGTCGGGTAATCCACCACCACCAACCTTAATTTTTTGTGATGACATATCTAGGCAATTATTCATTCTTGCTAAAATGATGCATTGAAAGAACACGTCTTATGCATGATCCATGGTGCATTACAATATTCAAAACGTCGGAAAAAACTAATTAAATAAAATTAAAACCGTTTACTTAAACCGAAACATAAGTGATGTTCAATTCAAAAAAGGTTGTAAAACGAAAAATGGTGAGAAGAACATTGAGCTGCTTCCAAAGTTAAAAGGCATGAACACGATGAGGTTGTTGCAAATTGCAATAACTGCATCTGGTACATGTAGAGCTATACAAGTGTACACAGGATAAAAATAGTTTATGATTCTATGTGAAAACAGAGGCATGTAAATTTTAACAAAATCGCATAATATCGACAGTCCCAAAAAGAAACGTCAAAATCAACCAGGTATAGTAAACTAGTGATGTCATACATTGTATGAAGCCCAAGTTTATAGATCTGCTGCCTCTTTGGTTGTCTGAAAAGGCGAAATTTCACAGCCGAAAACAGTCAAGACACACGAATCCATCATCGTCAAAGACGAAGAAGAATTCTGTACATTTTCATGCATGCAACGCAACCGAAAGCGATGAAATTCGCCTTTTCAGACTATGAAAGAGACAACGGATGTGCAAAGTTTCGTTCCGTATAACATGCAACATTTTTAGTTTGTTATATTTGGCATTTTTCTGACACTTCCTTCGGAGACTTTCGATGTCGCCGTGCAATGTGTTGATATTATGCGAATATCATTATAGGCCGCACATCCTACTCTTCACCTAGAATCGCATGTTGAACCGATTAATTAATAGATTCGAGTAAGAAGGGATTATTTGGATGTCATAATTCATATAAATACTGAGAGAAACAACCGTGAGAGCACTAAAACTGTTTTTTACTGTCGATGTTACCCGACATCTTCCACGCATGGTCTAGATAGATAAAGGGATGCATTCAAATCATGTGAAGGTGATATTGTAATAGACAGCAAACAATAATGACAAAATAATGGCTATTTAGTCAGTATCTTTGTTGAACAAATGCTGATTGGTACCTATCGACAGTGGCGTTGGTATTACCCGACATTTATGCATCGACTCCATACGACAATATAACGTAAACAATTTGACGAAGTCATTGCTATTCCGTGAAACTACACCCCTATGCTATGGAATAACCAATTACTTAGCTGTCAGAAGGCGCGTGAAGGAGCTGACTGAGTTGCCCTGATCGGGTCAATATATTGTAGAATTCGGCGACTCACTTCACTGTGCGATATCTGTCCGGATGAGGCAATCAGAAGCGTTCAACCAATCTTCTGTTACACATTTGAGAGTTGACTACCTATTGATACAATTTACTGCACACATGGATGATCTTCTGAAATTCTGAAATATCATTTTGGAAAAGTGACTTAACTCTCGATATGTTATCCAACTTTACCCTATGGTGGGGGGGGGGTAGTATTTAACCATGAAATTCTTTGTCTTCAATTCTGCGGTCGTGCAAAAGGAAACTTTCTCCGCTTGCCATTTCAAAACAGATTCCGTCATATTTTCGGCAAGTTTCATTTTTCTTTTTATCGCTCAATTCTCTTGAACTCATTCTCTCCCTTCTGGAACCTTTCATGGAGTTTCGCAAGCACTATCTGAGTTGACTGCTTTTCATTTCTTTTAGCCTCAATTTCATTTTGCTTCTGTTCCAGAGGGGCATCTAAGGAGGCGGACCTCTTATTTGCTTGCTTTTCGACGTTGACTTCATTGAATAATTATTTCGGCTGTATGCATCTAAATATAACTCTAAGCAGTCGCCGTCATTCCTATAAATGCCGAGATAATTATATTTAAATTACATCAAGGTATCAGTTTGTTATAGGTGCTCGTGCTTACAAGATTTTGTCAAAAATGATGGTTTGACGTCACTTGCTCCCCTTACTTGGGGCGTGGACGGTGATGACATTGAGTTTAATCTGGAGCTCTGTGATCTTTTAGTTCGGATGCCCTTCCTAACGACTCCCAATGACAATTTCGGGGCTCGATTTCTGGGCAGAAGATCGCTAGGCCAAGCACTTAACCACTGTGCCACGGAGTGAGAACTTAATGTAAGAAGTTAATTAAACAAGCCTCTCCCACCACTTACATACACGGAGTAGGCCCAGCTCCATGATGAATGCTGTTCCAAATCTAAGCATACAATTTGATCGAGTAAGTTTATTGCAAAACAGCATTGTGCAAGACCGCAATGTTGAAATGATTGCAGTGAAGAAAATAAAGAAGCAATTTCGGTTGAGCCCGAAGTGTAGCATCATATTGGATTGATTTATTACACAGAACCAAATAAAACTAGTTGCTGGTTCATATATTTGCATATTCAAAAATACAAATACAAGGTAAATGCATACAAAATTCAGTTCATTCTTTTTCACAAGGTCATGGAGTTCACGGCACGAAAAATTCACTAAGCTCCACCATAACCGAGAGATTCTGCAGTCACCGCCTTTGAAGGAAGCTGCATCAATGTTCTCCATCCAAACGAACCATTCGACCATTCTAAGGAGATATTCTATCCACTTTACAAGGGTTTAGTTTATGCTGGGAAGCTGAAAAATATAATGCAATGATTTAGATATCAGATGGCAGGTGGAATGCGTGAAAGCAAACATATTTCCGTTTTGAACTCAGATACAATAGTTTTCATAAACAGAAATGTGACAGAAATGTCACTTGAAGTGGATTCGACAGATGATAAAACGGCTCTTATTTTATAATATCATGTGATATCGCGCCCAAATGCGTGATCTGTAATTGAGACAACCGTGGATTGTGTTTAAACGCCGACTGTGAATTTGCAGTCGTTTTCATAACATTTCAAATGCTTGTTTAAGATACAGAATAGAAACCCTTTTTCAATCTAGAGCCTATTACACATCACTTTGCCTTAAAAAGGAATTGTGGCAGAAATACATTCCCTACCCCCCCTATGATATTATTGCATTTTGGACGTATCACGAGACCCATAAAAACATTCAGAAAATTGGAAGAAACGAAAAATTGCCATCCATGTGATAACCCATCATGCCAATAATGAGCATACTGTATTGCTAATGAAATACGCTGTTGGAAGCTCATTAGGATAACTGCTTTTCAAAACTCAAAGTCTATCTGATGACCGTTTAACTTAAGCGATTTTCACAAAACTTAGGGAAAGTGTGGGCAATTGAGGATATTATCGGAGTACAAATATAGATGGCTGTTAACAGGCGCTGCGTCCGCGTAGGCTTTTCCTTCATGTTTCCAAGTCACTTCAAATGTCGCGTGACATAGCAAATTTCCAATTAAAATCGATAACTGAGTATACGCATGACTACATTTGCGTTATCCTCTCTAATATGTAAAAGTGCAAGTCTCATTCAAATGAAATCGCAGCTAGAATTGGCTAAAACCAATAGGGCTGATCCTGTTGCGACACGACCAATTGAGTTCCTAAATAGACTTCACCTTCATAAGATTCGATAGTCTCTTCGATGACATGAATAAATTGATGTTTTTTTAAAATATCCGAAATATGAAAGTGCACCCAAATAACACATTTTCTGCATTGATATTCGAGTTTAGTGCTAGCGAAGCCGAAGATTTGGAGAAATTCTATTCGAACCTTAACACTGTACATTGTCTACCGCAGAGGCGGAGAAGTGGTGATGCGTGATCTCAATGTGAAAGTAGGATAAAGAAGCATGAATGTGACAGAATATAACATGCTAGGACTCCACAGCCTTCATGTGCGCAACGAAAATGGGGAAGAATGGATTGATTCGTGCATACAGAACAGCGAACAACATCGAGATAAATGCAGAGAGAGCTGTTTGAAATGGACATCACTGAGTCTGATTTCACAAGCTGCCGAAGAACAGAAAAAACTGCGAAGCAGAATGGATGACTAAAGAATGGAAGTCAGACTAAGGTTCAACACAACACGAGAATGCACAGCCTGATAAGTTAGACAACGACATCCGGAAATAATACCGCAAAGGAAAACAACTTTAACTCTCGATGCAAAAAAACATTATAATCAAGGATAAAGTCGGGTAATATCGACAGTTAAGCCACTTTTCCAAAATGATATTTCAGAATTTCAGAAGATCATCCATGTGTATCAATAAGTAGTCAACTCTCAAATGTGTAACAGAAGATTGGTTGAACGCTTCTGATTGCCTCATCCTGACAGATATCGCACAGTGAAGTGAGTCGCCGAATTCTACAATATATTGCCCCGATCAGGGCAACTCAGTCAGCTCCTTCACGCGCCTTCTGACAGCTAAGTAATTGGTTATTCCATAGCATAGGGGTGTAGTTTCACGGAATAGCAATGACTTCGTCAAATTGTTTACGTTATATTGTCGTATGTAGTCGATGCATAAATGTCGGGTAATATCGACACCACTGTCGAAAGGTACCAATCAGCATTGTTCAACAAGATACTGACTAAATAGCCATTCTTCTGTCATTATTGTTTGCTGTCTATTACAATATCACCTTCACAAGATTTGAATGCATCCCTTTATCTATCTAGACCATGCGTGGAAGATGTCGGGTAACATCGACAGTAAATAAACAGTTTTAGTGCTCTCACAGTTGTTTCTCTCAGTATTTATATGAATTATGACATCCAAATAATCCCTTCTTACTCGAATCTATTAATTAATCGGTTCAACATGCGATTCTAGGTGAAGAGTAGGATGTGCGGCCTATAATGATATTCGCATAATATCAACACATTGCACGGCGACATCGAAAGTCCCCGAAGGAAGTGTCAGAAAATGCCAAATATAACAAACTAAAAATGTTGCATGTTATACGGAACGAAACTTTGCACATCCGTTGTCTCTTTCATAGTCTGAAAAGGCGAATTGCATCGCTTTCGGTTGCGTTGCATGCATGAAAATGTACAGAATTCTTCTTCGTCTTTGACGATGATGGATTCGTCTGTCTTGACTGTTTCCGGATGTGAAATTTCGCCTTTTCAGACAACCAAAGAGGCAGCAGATAAGATTATATAAACTTGGGCTTCATACAATGTATGACATCACTAGTTTACTATACCTAGTTGATTTTGACGCTTCTTTTTGGGACTGTCGATATTATGCGAACATTGTTGCAATTTACACACCTTTCTTGTCACCTAGAATCACAAAATAAATCGATGAACTGATAAATTCAATCAAGAAGAGATTATTTGGATATCATATCTCATATCAAAGCTAAGAAAGCAGTGAGAGACTGTCGATAATGCCCGATTTTACCCTACGAGTCATGTGTCAGGATGGATGCCGGTATTCGGAAGATTGGAGCTGTCAATGGATGCGTAGACAGCCAATCCAGAGAAGCTTTTGTGGAAAGAAACCTGATTGTTGGACAGATAACATTGAAAGTCTGTTTGAACATAATCGAAGGACAAGCATAAGAAGTGAGCAGAACAACGACAACAACATAATGCATATTATAAGCGATGAAGCAAGGATTGCACAGGAGAAATCCGCAAACAGAAAGGCAGCAGGAGGGATGGCATAGTCTCTGAAATGATGTCAGCAGCAGGAGGAATAGCATAGTCTCTGAAATGATGTCAGCAGCAGGAGGGATGGCATAGTCTCTGAAATGATGTCAGCAGCAGGAGGGATGGCATAGTCTCTGAAATGATGTCAGCAGCAGGAGGGATGACATAGTCTCTGAAATGATGTCAGCAGCTGGGGGGATGGCATAGTCTCTGAAATGATGTCAGCAGCAGGAGGGATGGCATAGTCTCTGAAATGATGTCAGCAGCAGGAGGGATGGCATAGTCTCTGAAATGATGTCAGCAGCAGGAGGGATGGCATAGTCTCTGAAATGATGTCAGCAGCAGGAGGGATGGCATAGTCTCTGAAATGATGTCAGCAGCAGGAGGGATGGCATAGTCTCTGAAATGATGTCAGCAGGAGGGATGGCATAGTCTCTGAAATGATGTCAGCAGCAGGAGGGATGGCATAGTCTCTGAAATGATGTCAGCAGCAGGAGGGATGGCATAGTCTCTGAAATGATGTCAGCAGCTGGAGGGATGGCATAGTCTCTGAAATGATGTCAGCAGCAGGACGGATGGCATAGTCTCTGAAATGATGTCAGCAGCAGGAGGGATGGCATAGTCTCTGAAATGATGTCAGCAGCAGGAGGGATGGCATAGTCTCTGAAATGATGTCAGCAGCTGGAGGGATGGCCTAGTCTCTGAAATGATGTCAGCAGCTGGAGGGATGGCATAGTCTCTGAAATGATGTCAGCAGCAGGAGGGATGGCATAGTCTCTGAAATGATGTCAGCAGCTGGAGGGATGGCATAGTCTCTGAAATGATGTCAGCAGCAGGAGGGATGGCATAGTCTCTGAAATGATGTCAGCAGCAGGAGGATGGCATAGTCTCTGAAATGATGTCAGCAGCTGGAGGGATGGCATAGTCTCTGAAATGATGTCAGCAGCAGGAGAGATGGCATAGTCTCTGAAATGATGTCAGCAGCAGGAGGGATGGCATAGTCTCTGAAATGATGTCAGCAGCTGGAGGGATGGCATAGTCTCTGAAATGATGTCAGCAGCAGGAGGGATGGCATAGTCTCTGAAATGATGTCAGCAGCTGGAGGGATGGCATAGTCTCTGAAATGATGTCAGCAGCAGGAGGGATGGCATAGTCTCTGAAATGATGTCAGCAGCAGGAGGGATGGCATAGTCTCGGTAATGATGTCAGCACAGGAGGGATGGCATAGTCTCTGAAATGATGTCAGCAGCAGAGGGATGGCATAGTCTCTGAAATGATGTCAGCAGCAGGAGGGATGGCATAGTCTCTGAAATGATGTCAGCAGGAGGGATGGCATAGTCCCCTCTGAAATGATGTCAGCAGCAGGATGGATGGCATAGTCTCTGAAATGATGTCAGCAGCTGGAGGGATGGCATAGTCTCTGAAATGATGTCAGCAGCTGGAGGATGGCATAGTCTCTGAAATGATGTCAGCAGCAGGACGGATGGCATAGTCTCTGAAATGATGTCAGCAGCAGGAGGGATGGCATAGTCTCTGAAATGATGTCAGCAGCAGGAGGGATGGCATAGTCTCTGAAATGATGTCAGCAGCTGGAGGGATGGCATAGTCTCTGAAATGATGTCAGCAGCAGGAGGGATGGCATAGTCTCTGAAATGATGTCAGCAGCAGGAGGAATAGCATAGTCTCTGAAATGATGTCAGCAGCAGGAGGGATGGCATAGTCTCTGAAATGATGTCAGCAGCAGGAGGGATGGCATAGTCTCTGAAATGATGTCAGCAGCAGGAGGGATGGCATAGTCTCTGAAATGATGTCAGCAGCAGGAGGGATGGCATAGTCTCTGAAATGATGTCAGCAGCAGGAGGGATGGCATAGTCTCTGAAATGAGTCAGCAGCTGAGGGATGGCATAGTCTCTGAAATGATGTCAGCAGCAGGAGGGATGGCATAGTCTCTGAAATGATGTCAGCAGCAGGAGGGATGGCATAGTCTCTGAAATGATGTCAGCAGCAGGACGGATGGCATAGTCTCTGAAATGATGTCAGCAGCAGAGGGATGGCATAGTCTCTGAAATGATGTCAGCAGCAGGAGGGATGGCATAGTCTCTGAAATGATGTCAGCAGCAGGAGGGATGGCATAGTCTCTGAAATGTTGTCAGCAGCAGGAGGGATGGCATAGTCCTCTGAAATGATGTCAGCAGCAGGAGGGATGGCATAGTCTCTGAAATGATGTCAGCAGCAGGAGGGATGGCATAGTCTCTGAAATGATGTCAGCAGCAGGAGGGATGGCATAGTCTCTGAAATGATGTCATCAGGAGGGATGGCATAGTCTCTGAAATGATGTCAGCAGCAGGAGGGATGGCATAGTCTCTGAAATGATGTCATCAGCAGGAGGATGGCATAGTCTCTGAAATGAACTCAGCAGGAGGGATGGCATAGTCTCTGAAATGATGTCAGCAGCTGGAGGGATGGCATAGTCTCTGAAATGATGTCAGCAGCAGGAGGGATGGCATAGTCTCTGAAATGATGTCAGCAGCAGGAGGGATGGCATAGTCTCTGAAATGATGTCAGCAGCAGGAGGGATGGCATAGTCTCTGAAATGATGTCATCAGGAGGGATGGCATAGTCTCTGAAATGATGTCAGCAGCTGGAGGGATGGCATAGTCTCTGAAATGATGTCAGCAGCTGGAGGGATGGCATAGTCTCTGAAATGATGTCAGCAGCAGGAGGGATGGCATAGTCTCTGAAATGATGTCAGCAGCAGGAGGGATGGCATAGTCTCTGAAATGATGTCAGCAGCAGGAGGGATGGCATAGTCTCTGAAATGATGTCAGCAGCAGGAGGGATGGCATAGTCTCTGAAATGATGTCAGCAGCAGGAGGGATGGCATAGTCTCTGAAATGATGTCAGCAGCAGGAGGGATGGCATAGTCTCTGAAATGATGTCAGCAGCAGGAGGGATGGCATAGTCTCTGAAATGATGTCAGCAGCAGGAGGGATGGCATAGTCTCTGAAATGATGTCAGCAGCAGGAGGGATGGCATAGTCTCTGAAATGATGTCAGCAGCTGGAGGGATGGCATAGTCTCTGAAATGATGTCAGCAGCTGGAGGGATGGCATAGTCTCTGAAATGATGTCAGCAGCAGGACGGATGGCATAGTCTCTGAAATGATGTCAGCAGCAGGAGGGATGGCATAGTCTCTGAAATGATGTCAGCAGCAGGAGGGATGGCATAGTCTCTGAAATGATGTCAGCAGCTGGAGGGATGGCATAGTCTCTGAAATGATGTCAGCAGCAGGAGGGATGGCATAGTCTCTGAAATGATGTCAGCAGCAGGAGGAATAGCATAGTCTCTGAAATGATGTCAGCAGCAGGAGGGATGGCATAGTCTCTGAAATGATGTCAGCAGCAGGAGGGATGGCATAGTCTCTGAAATGATGTCAGCAGCAGGAGGGATGGCATAGTCTCTGAAATGATGTCAGCAGCAGGAGGGATGGCATAGTCTCTGAAATGATGTCAGCAGGAGGGATGGCATAGTCTCTGAAATGATGTCAGCAGCTGGAGGGATGGCATAGTCTCTGAAATGATGTCAGCAGCTGGAGGGATGGCATAGTCTCTGAAATGATGTCAGCAGCAGGAGGGATGGCATAGTCTCTGAAATGATGTCAGCAGCAGGACGGATGGCATAGTCTCTGAAATGATGTCAGCAGCAGGAGGGATGGCATAGTCTCTGAAATGATGTCAGCAGCAGAGGGATGGCATAGTCTCTGAAATGATGTCAGCAGCAGGAGGATGGCATAGTCTCTGAAATGATGTCAGCAGCAGGAGGGATGGCATAGTCTCTGAAATGATGTCAGCAGCAGGAGGGATGGCATAGTCTCTGAAATGATGTCAGCAGCAGGAGGGATGGCATAGTCTCTGAAATGATGTCAGCAGCTGGGGGGATGGCATAGTCTCTGAAATGATGTCAGCAGCAGGAGGAATGGCATAGTCTCTGAAATGATGTCAGCAGCAGGAGGGATGGCATAGTCTCTGAAATGATGTCAGCAGCAGGAGGGATGGCATAGTCTCTGAAATGATGTCAGCAGGAGGGATGGCATAGTCTCTGAAATGATGTCAGCAGCTGGAGGGATGGCATAGTCTCTGAAATGATGTCAGCAGCAGGAGGGATGGCATAGTCTCTGAAATGATGTCAGCAGCAGGAGGGATGGCATAGTCTCTGAAATGATGTCAGCAGCAGGAGGGATGGCATAGTCTCTGAAATGATGTCAGCAGGAGGGATGGCATAGTCTCTGAAATGATGTCAGCAGCTGGAGGGATGGCATAGTCTCTGAAATGATGTCAGCAGCTGGAGGGATGGCATAGTCTCTGAAATGATGTCAGCAGCAGGAGGGATGGCATAGTCTCTGAAATGATGTCAGCAGCAGGAGGGATGGCATAGTCTCTGAAATGATGTCAGCAGCAGGAGGGATGGCATAGTCTCTGAAATGATGTCAGCAGCAGGAGGGATGGCATAGTCTCTGAAATGATGTCAGCAGCAGGAGGGATGGCATAGTCTCTGAAATGATGTCAGCAGCAGGAGGGATGGCATAGTCTCTGAAATGATGTCAGCAGCAGGAGGGATGGCATAGTCTCTGAAATGATGTCAGCAGCTGGAGGGATGGCATAGTCTCTGAAATGATGTCAGCAGCAGGAGGGATGGCATAGTCTCTGAAATGATGTCAGCAGCTGGAGGGATGGCATAGTCTCTGAAATGATGTCAGCAGCTGGAGGGATGGCATAGTCTCTGAAATGATGTCAGCAGCTGGAGGGATGGCATAGTCTCTGAAATGATGTCAGCAGGAGGGATGTCATAGTCTCTGAAATGATGTCAGCAGCAGGAGGGTTGGCATAGTCTCTGAAATGATGTCAGCAGCTGAGGATGGCATAGTCTCTGAAATGATGTCAGCAGCAGGAGGGATGGCATAGTCTCTGAAATGATGTCAGCAGCAGGAGGTATGGCATAGTCTCTGAAATGATGTCAGCAGCAGGAGGGATGGCATAGTCTCTGAAATGATGTCAGCAGCAGGAGGGATGGCATAGTCTCTGAAATGATGTCAGCAGCAGGAGGGATGGCATAGTCTCTGAAATGATGTCAGCAGCTGGAGGGATGGCATAGTCTCTGAAATGATGTCAGCAGCTGGAGGGATGGCATAGTCTCTGAAATGATGTCAGCAGCAGGAGGGATGGCATAGTCTCTGAAATGATGTCAGCAGCAGGAGGGATGGCATAGTCTCTGAAATGATGTCAGCAGCAGGAGGGATGGCATAGTCTCTGAAATGATGTCAGCAGCTGGAGGGATGGCATAGTCTCTGAAATGATGTCAGCAGCAGGAGGGATGGCATAGTCTCTGAAATGATGTCAGCAGCAGGAGGGATGGCATAGTCTCTGAAATGATGTCAGCAGCTGGGGGATGGCATAGTCTCTGAAATGATGTCAGCAGCAGGAGGAATGGCATAGTCTCTGAAATGATGTCAGCAGCAGGAGGGATGGCATAGTCTCTGAAATGATGTCAGCAGCAGGAGGGATGGCATAGTCTCTGAAATGATGTCAGCAGCAGGACGGATGGCATAGTCTCTGAAATGATGTCAGCAGCAGGAGGGATGGCATAGTCTCTGAAATGATGTCAGCAGGAGGGATGGCATACTCTCTGAAATGATGTCAGCAGCTGGAGGGATGGCATAGTCTCTGAAATGATGTCAGCAGCTGGAGGGATGGCATAGTCTCTGAAATGATGTCAGCAGCAGGAGGGATGGCATAGTCTCTGAAATGATGTCAGCAGCAGGAGGGATGGCATAGTCTCTGAAATGATGTCAGCAGCAGGAGGATGGCATAGTCTCTGAAATGATGTCAGCAGCAGGAGGGATGGCATAGTCTCTGAAATGATGTCAGCAGCAGGAGGATGGCATAGTCTCTGAAATGATGTCAGCAGCAGGAGGGATGGCATAGTCTCTGAAATGATGTCAGCAGCAGGAGGATGGCATAGTCTCTGAAATGATGTCAGCAGCAGGAGGGATGGCATAGTCTCTGAAATGATGTCAGCAGCAGGAGGGATGGCATAGTCTCTGAAATGATGTCAGCAGCAGGAGGGATGGCATAGTCTCTGAAATGATGTCAGCAGCAGGAGGGATGGCATAGTCTCTGAAATGATGTCAGCAGGAGGGATGGCATAGTCTCTGAAATGATGTCAGCAGCAGGAGGGATGGCATAGTCTCTGAAATGATGTCAGCAGCAGGAGGGATGGCATAGTCTCTGAAATGATGTCAGCAGCAGGAGGGATGGCATAGTCTCTGAAATGATGTCAGCAGCAGGAGGGATGGCATAGTCTCTGAAATGATGTCAGCAGCAGGAGGGATGGCATAGTCTCTGAAATGATGTCAGCAGCAGGAGGGATGGCATAGTCTCTGAAATGATGTCAGCAGCAGGAGGAATGGCATAGTCTCTGAAATGATGTCAGCAGCAGGAGGGATGGCATAGTCTCTGAAATGATGTCAGCAGCAGAGGGATGGCATAGTCTCTGAAATGATGTCAGCAGCAGGAGGGATGGCATAGTCTCTGAAATGATGTCAGCAGCAGGAGGGATGGCATAGTCCTCTGAAATGATGTCAGCAGCAGGAGGAATGGCATAGTCTCTGAAATGATGTCAGCAGCAGGAGGAATGGCATAGTCTCTGAAATGATGTCAGCAGCAGGAGGAATGGCATAGTCTCTGAAATGATGTCAGCAGCAGGAGGAATGGCATAGTCTCTGAAATGATGTCAGCAGCAGGAGGGATGGCATAGTCTCTGAAATGATGTCAGCAGCAGGAGGGATGGCATAGTCTCTGAAATGATGTCAGCAGCAGGAGGGATGGCATAGTCTCTGAAATGATGTCAGCAGCAGGAGGAATGGCATAGTCTCAGAAATGATGTCAGCAGCAGGAGTGATGGCATAGTCTCTGAAATGATGTCAGCAGCAGGAGGGATGGCATAGTCTCTGAAATGATGTCAGCAGCAGGAGGAATGGCATAGTCTCCGAAATGATGTCAGCAGCAGGAGGGATGGCATAGTCTCTGAAATGATGTCAGCAGCAGGAGGGATGGCATAGTCTCTGAAATGATGTCAGCAGCAGGAGGGATGGCATAGTCTCTGAAATGATGTCAGCAGCAGGAGGGATGGCATAGTCTCTGAAATGATGTCAGCAGCAGGAGGGATGGCATAGTCTCTGAAATGATGTCAGCAGCAGGAGGGATGGCATAGTCTCTGAAATGATGTCAGCAGCAGGAGGGATGGCATAGTCTCTGAAATGATGTCAGCAGCAGGAGGGATGGCATAGTCTCTGAAATGATGTCAGCAGCAGGAGGGATGGCATAGTCTCTGAAATGATGTCAGCAGCAGGAGGAATGGCATAGTCTCTGAAATGATGTCAGCAGCAGGAGGAATGGCATAGTCTCTGAAATGATGTCAGCAGCAGGAGGGATGGCATAGTCTCTGAAATGATGTCAGCAGCAGGAGGGATGGCATAGTCTCTGAAATGATGTCAGCAGCAGGAGGGATGGCATAGTCTCTGAAATGATGTCAGCAGCAGGAGGGATGGCATAGTCTCTGAAATGATGTCAGCAGCAGGAGGGATGGCATAGTCTCTGAAATGATGTCAGCAGCTGGAGAGGAAGGTGTCAAGATGCACACTCTGTTGTTGCACCAAATCTACATGCATGTTGAAAGTAAGATGCCGGAAGACATGGTGAAATCCACTTTTATTCCGTTGCCGAGGAAACCTAGTGCGAAAAAATGGGAATATCATCAACCTATTTGCCTAGCGAATAATGCCACAAAATTGATGACTCGAATACTGCGTCAAGGAATCCGAGGCAGGTCCTCTGAAGAGACCAAATTCAAGTCCATGGATACAGGGAATCTGACGCCAGACGGTGGTTGCCGTAGAGACAGTCTGTAATCTGACGCCAGACGGTGGTTGCCGCAGAGACAGTCTCTCGTTATTTGTTTGATGGAAAGCAGAAGCAACTTCCGTAAAGTGATTTTTGAGAATTTTCTACCTAGTTTATAAAGCATTTTGTTCCTTCTTTTTATTTTCCCTAGTGATAGCTTTCTTGACATTTTATTCTTGTTTGATTCATGATGCAACTGTGTTTTTGCGTTCAGAAATGTAGTTTAATAATTTTATTCATTAAATGTAGAAGAAATATTTTTCATAATATTCATAATTATTCACTTAGTCAAGAAATAGGAATATAGTTCTTACATAAATAAACCTATGAACAATGTCTAAGAATCACTGTTCAACTCAAGAGACAAAAAATGACCAAAAGGATGTAAGAAAACACTTCAAAGAGTCATGCGCGCCAGGAGAGCTCTGGCAACTGTGATCTTGCCAACGTCACGCCCAGGAAGTCAAGCATGTCATTACGAATCAATGAGTACCGTTCGTTTCTACACATTGACAACGATCTAGATATCCGATTTAATGTTTTCATTGCTGCCGGGCCCCAATCAGTGGAAGGTGATGACCGCCATCTCATCCTGGCACACTTTCCGTCGTTTGCTTGATGCTTGCGTTTCTCTGCTGCTGTCAGACACATATCCGATGCTGCACTCGCTCCATGAATAAAATCAGAAGTGAGCGGATGTGCAACAGTGATGTGACCAGTCTGGGATGAGAATGTCCGCTGGCCTGTCCAGATCGTCACAGGAGCCTTGTTCCAATCTCGGATTCAGTCTTCCTTGTTGGCAAAAACGGTGGATGGAATTGCGAATGGTGTTATGTCGTCTGACTGCGTTGGGTCCTCTCTTACAATGTACCGCGTATCCCAAAATATCACCAAATTTTTCATATATAAGTCAACGTAGCAAAGTGCTTCAAGGTAGCAAAATTAAAAAAATAAGTTGAAGAATAGCTGATAAGAGGACAGGTCTGTTTCCAATCAAAATATCAGATCTAGCTAGCACAGCGGGATTACGTTATCTAAAATCTACCAGGTGTGTAAGAAAGTTGATATCAGTTCCTTAAGCTAAAACGAGAAATGAAAATCTACACAATTTGCATACAAATTAAATGAGGTCATCAACAGGAACTTGGTCAGGACGATCGCGTTTCGACCGCTAAGTCCTGAACGCTCAAACCCGACCAAGCGCGGTCCTGTACATTTAAGATGCACAGCCTCAAAAGTTATATCTATAATAGGGAAAGATTAGCATCTATCAAAAAAGTAGAGTCACTGTTGACTGAAATGTACCTCAGGCATTTGAAAGAAGGACTGAGTCCAGCCAGCAGAGGTCAAGACTAAATGACCTATAATGACCTAACAATGACTAAATGAAAAAAATATATATAGAAAATATAACTTTGGCTATTATAGCGCTTTGTAATGTAATCGATACTGGTACGCTAATTTTAAAATGCATCCCTTGTTCAGAGAAATCCGATGAACCCGTGACCGTGACCACAATGATACTCACGAATTTATAAGTAGTGTACTGTTGTTCTTATATTTTTGAAAGGCAATGAACAATTGCATCATACATCAGTACAAAACTTTGATTGATAGCATCTAAGAACCAGCAAGCTTTGTCTAGTGGTTACTTCGTGTGGTGTAATGGTATCATTTAAGATGTGGGCTCTTAAGAATGCAGGTTCGATTCCTGCCGCGACTCCTTACCACAGATGCAGTCTTGCTTTTTACATAACCTAACATGCGATTGAATAGAAGAAAATATTCTGTTGCAGCATCCTGGAATGATTTAATGAACATGATTGGTGTCTGATTTCATCATGAACTGTTGACACAAAGGAAAATACTTGTATTGCTAAACGAATGAATTACGTCATGGATATTTTTAAGGAAAGTCCTCCACATTTCATAGAAATTCACAGCGACCGTAGGCCTATTTAAAGGACGTACTCAATAAGAACTACATGCTAGCATTTCGGGCTGGTTCTAATTAATCGCGTATTCGCGTCTCTACCAACAATGCTAGCTGGATAATTAATAATAAACAAGGTGGCCATAAAGTCGCGCACCAAGATTTTAATTGTTCTTATGGATCTCTAAATGACTTAAGGAAAACATCAATTAGTTGTGAACAAAGAAATTTATATTTACAAATGTTCAAAATGGTGCCCTTCAGCAGCCAGACATGAATCAAGCCGATGGTGAATGTTATCAAACACTCGATTGAGCAAACTTGAATCACCGTTGATTTGCTCACAGGCATCCCGAATTCGAGTTCTCAAATGATCCAGGTCATTCATGCGCTCGGAATACACTAGTTGCTTTGTGTATCCCCAAAAGAAGAAATCCATGGGATTCAGGTCAGGGGAGCGTGGAGTCTATTCAACTGTCCCCCCTTCGACCAATCCAATTTTCGAAGTTTCGATCCAGTCAGTCACGCACTTTCAAGGCATAGTGTGGAGGCGCTCCATCCTGCATGAACCACTCAGATCGACCTTCTCCAAATTGAGTCTAGCTGGGGCAGAAGTTCTTCTTGCAGCATTTTGAGATACCTGCTGCCGTTAAGCTTTCAGTCAAAAAAAGAAGGGTCCTAAAACATGGTCCTTCCACAGACCGCACCAGACCATCAGTTTCACTCCACTATGTTCTCTTGTGGCTTGCATCCAGTGTGGATTCTCCCGCGCATAGTAGCGACAGTTTTGCTTGTTCACTTCACCATTCAGGTAGAAGTTAGCCTCATCGCTGAAGAGAACTTTCTGATGAACCATGTCAGGATCTTCATCCAGTTGGTTTTCAAACCATGTCGACATTTCCACGCGTCGGTCCGAATAGTCTTCGTGTAACATTTGGAGAATCTGAAGCTTGTATGGATGGAAATGCTCTTCTTTGACTATCTTCTGCATCGTGGATCGGGGAAAGTTGATTTCACGAGATGATCTGCGCACGGACTTCTTTGGACTCTGTTCAACTTTATCAAGAATGGCTGTTCTTGTCTCATCAGATATTCTTGGACGTCCACTTCGCTCTTTGTCATGAACACTACCTGTCTCTTTGAACTTCAAGAGTAACCGACCGACTGAAGATTGACTAACATTCATTCCTTCATGCTTTGAATTGAACGTTTCAGCAACAGACCTGTTTGTCGCACCCTCTCGCCCACAAAGTAAGATCATTTCAATTCTGTGTTCAATTGCCAAAGACATGCTCGCTAGTTGTGATTAAGAAGCCATTGTTATTTCCATTTATTCGATTTCAGAGTAACACTCATGTCATCATCGGTACGTTATCATCTACATCGAATTACGTTCATTCATGAAATGAAGAGAACAAATCGTCATTCTATAAAAGTGTGATTGTTTCTAGCTAGAGTGTATGTCAAATATGGCTTGGTGCGCGACTTTATGGCCACCTTGTACATCTATTACACCATGCAACACAAATTTTGTTCCCCGAAAAAAAATGTTTTATCCTTACTCCATGGGTCACACAAACCACGAAAACAACAATCCTCCGTTTTTAAAAATGCTTTTGTGGTCAGTATATTGATTTTTGTGATTTTTTTTGATAAAATAATACAATTTTGACTTTTTGAGAAAATACCGGTTTTTACGAAGATTTGGTTTCCTATAGTTTCGTAAGTCTTAAAACAACGATGTAAATTTCATTTATCCTTATGTTGAAAGGATCCTTATGTTAATATTTCTGATATTTGTAGGCCTATGATTGCAGACTATAGCCTAGAACCATAAGTGTAGGCCGTAGTAGGCCTATATATTTTCTTATTTAGAAAAAACGAGAATGCTGCAAGAATGAGTTGTAATGCAAATGAAAAATGTAGGCTAAATATATTGGAATAGAAGAACAGGGTACCACTCCGAAAGGATCAAACAGAAATAGGCCTGTCATCAAAAACGCAAGCTCTTTCGAGTCTTACGACTGTTTTCTTCGTCAGAATCACGGATCAAGTTCCATACATAGTCTCCCATCATATTCTCATTGTACTGACCTTGATAGCGGTGCTCAAAGTTCTTGACATCTTGATGGAATCTTTCTCCTTGTTCTTCCGAATGAGCTCCCAAATTTGATTTGAATTTGTTCAAATGGGATGCCAGCATGTGTAGCTTGAGGGACATTTTACAACCCATGGCAGCATAATTGGCGATTAGCTCTTCAATGAGCTCGACATAGTCATCCGATTTGTTGTTGCCGAGGAAGTTGTTAACTACAGATTTGAAGCTATCCCAGGCAGCTTTTTCAACTGAAGTCAGTAGATTAGCGAATTCCTGTGAAGCCATAAGTTTTTTTGTTTGAGGGCCAACAAAAATTCCTGCTTTGATTTTGGCAGAAGACAGCTCAGGAAAGAAACCTTCCAAAAACTGGTAAGCTTGCGACTGAACATCAATGGCTTTTACAAACTGCTTGATCAAACCAAGTTTGATGTGGAGTGGGGGCATGAGAACTTTATCTGGATCAACCAATGGCTCATGAAGGACGTTGTTCCTACCGACAAGATATTCCTCTCTCTGTGGCCATTGGAATTGCTGGTAGTGAACACGTGACGCTCGGCTATCCCACAAACACAAGTAACACGGGTACTTCGTCCAGCCACCCTGAAATCCCATAAAAAAAGCCACCATCTTAAAGTCGCCAATGACTTCCCATTTGTAGTCCTTGTATTTGATAAGATCAAGGATTTTCTTCACGTTTTCGTATCGTTCTTTCAATATGACTGAGTGTACGATCGGAATGGACGGATGGACGTTTCCATTATGCAATAGAACAACTTTAAGACTCCTCTGAGAGCTATCTATGAACAAGCGCCAATCTGCAATGGTACATGGAATGCCGATAGCTTCAAATAAAGCGGGAATGTCGTGACAATAACAAATACCATCCCTCAATGTAAAATACACTGAAAACGACAGCTGTCGCTTTCGCTGCAGGGTTACTTTCACCTCTCTTGAAAGCAAATTCCACTGTTTTAGACGAGATGTCAGAATCTCACCATTTTCCTTTGTTAAACTGAGATCTCGAATAAGGTCATTGATATCGTTTTGATTTGGGAAATAGGGCTTGTTTTTATTTTCATCGCAATAGTCATCATCTGCTGACGGATCTTCGATCAGTTGTTCATCCTGGGAGTCAGATTCATCAAAGAGAGGAGGCGGTGGTGAAATAGGAAGTTCGTCATTGTGTGGTACAGGGGCTATTGAAGACGGAATGTCAGGGTATATAAGCGATTGTGCACTCTTTTTGCCTCGTTTTCGTCCCGAAGCATCCACTATACAGAAGTAACAGTCGTTGAGGTGATCAGTGGGCTCCCTCCAAATTCGAGGAACGGCAAAATGCATTTTCTTCTGTTTTCCCCTTAGCCATCTTTCCGAAGATTTAGTGCAAAGTTCACAGGAGAAATGGGGAGCCCAATTCTTGTCTTGATCGCCAACAGGCATTCCAAAATATAGGAAATAAGCCTTTGCCATCTTCTTGGATGATGATACAGCATATTTCTTGGCTCTAATCTTGATGAACTCTCCACAAACGTAACAGAAGGCATCTGCCGAATAGCGACATCCTCTTGAAGCCATGAGTTAATACCAGAATCCTGAAAAAAGAATAAAAGTGTGTTAAAAACTATACAAACAGGATTATGGTAAACTATGTATGGACCATGTACTCGTAAATGGGCCTTAGCACACCTGGTTTTAGAAATATTTGAAATTTATTCCCCATCAAAGTCAAGATAAGAAATCATGTTACTTACATCATATTAACAGACAACGATAAATCTCTTTAACTACAAAGGGGACTCGGATAAGTGATATCAGTTCAGTAGCTCAGTGGATAGCGAGCGTGAACAGTGATCGATGGGTGCACAGTGGACCGGTGTTCGAATCACCCCTGACGCACAATTTTTGCAGTAACTTTGCTAGAGTTATCCTAAGAACAAACTTATAGAGCAGCATTCTTTGTCCTACTAGAGAACCCTTTTTGGTATTTGGTCCATTTTTATGACAATACATTTACCATGAGCTGTTAACTGCGAGTATGGTGACAGTTTCACAAAATATCGTACCAAACACCATTTCAGGAATCATTTTTAACGTTCAAATTAGCCTTTAAAATATGTTAGTAGCCTATATTGTAGTCGCCTACGATTTTCATCTAATTCAAGTTAAACGTATGAATGTAGTAAACTTAATGATGAATGAACACTTACCTCAACAATGTTAATAAATCTTGCATTGATATTGAAATTGAAACAACGTGCGAACATCATTGAAAAATATAATTAAAATTATTTAGCACGTTTAAACAAAATACAAATCCATCCATGGAGTACAATCAGAATCCAGATTTGATATATTATATTCATTTATAATAAAAACATGGAAAATGCAAATTTCAATTGCATTTGTTCAAAAGCATTTTGATATGGAAATTAAACTTAATTTCCTATTTGTCAGAAGCCATATAACAAGAAAATAAGACTTAAATTTCAGGAACAGAGGAAAAAATTTTTTTTGTTGCATGGTGTTATTAATTATTATGTAGACGCCGTTAATGAGACAGCAATCTTGCTTCACAATAGGCCTTAAATTGATGCAATGAGAAAAATCTGTGAAGCTTATTAATACCTTGCCATAAGAAATCCTCCACATTTCATATACGCATGTTTGGGTTGCATTCCATGCACAAATTGATCTTGTCCGACGCTGTGGCCTTGTGGTAGAGTGCTCGCTCTGCGTCAGGGAGACCTTGGTTCAAGCCTTGGTCGGGTCAAACCTAACACTTTGAAATTAGGCACACTCTGCATTATTGGTGAACACTCAGCACAAAACAAAGATAGTGGGATAAATAACAACTCGGCCACATGAAAGAAAGGCTCCGTACCTAATGTGCTTTCGAGTTATTTACATTATTCCGAGTATAAACAACATTAATATATTTTTTCATTTTCATCAATCATGCTTTGTACTTATCAATAACTTCTCAGCACATTTAGAAGTTAGGAGTGGATGTAAATGCTCTTTTTGAGCCCGCATTGGGTAGGACTCAAGTTCCACAACAGGCGTGGAAGGTGTGTGAATCGGTTGCTTATGGCTTGTTACATCTGGTAAGACCTGATAAATCGCAGTACTTTCACAAATTCGTGTGATCTTTCATAAATTATGACCAACTTACTCCTTCAAGAAAGCGATTGACAGCTGCCTCCACAAACTCATCCATCGACGGCGTTCCTACCTGTGAGCTTGCAGGTGTCTGAATAAGAAATCGTTCCACTGAGAAGTGACATCAAACAAATAGGATGAACTTATTGATTACCTGAGAGAGAAGCTTGTCTACTTCAGGGGCTGACATATTCTTCGTTGCAGAAAGAACACTGAAAATACAGAATTGAAGATTTACTCATTTCTGTTAATAGGAAAAGTATTGAGATACAGCTGATGTCTACAAAGTGCTCTACAGAAGGGCCACAGCTAAATAAATAGAAAGAAAACTGTTCAACCATGTTCAAAATATTCAATATTGAAAACAACAATTGTTTTGAATACAAAATGGATGACAACTGGTCTGTACGAGGGGTGATTGATAAGTTCGCGGCCTGACATAGAAAGCTTAAAGCCAGGCCATTATGCACATGTACATGTAGATTGATACGATGGAATGTGCTGACGGCGCATGACGAGTGATCAGTCGATCCGGTGACTCCGACCAGTCTCTAGGAAGTCCAACAACAAAACTCCCTTCGAATCCCAAAAAATGGAGGCTATGACCTTTCCCGCGGACCTGGTGACCTTGGCTTTCCGCGGAGTTGGTGATCCTGGGTGCTTCCATTGTTCCGATTGTTCTTTCGACTCTGGCTGATAGTGGTGAACCCAAGTCTCATCCATCGTAATGAACCGGTCCATGAAATTTTCAGGATCTCTTACGAACAGCGCCAGGTTGTCCCTTGAGATGAGAAAGCGGGCTCGTTTGTTCTCTGGTGTGAGCAGTCGTGGCACCCATCGAGCGGAAACTTTGTTCATGCCAAGTTCATGATGGATGATGTTATGTACACGCTCTTGTGAAATCTTCAGTTCGAAGGCAATCTTTCTTTTGAACATGATCGATCACATCTTCTGTGCTCACTGTCACTGGTCTTCCACAACGGGGATCATCTTCCAAGCTCTCTCTTCCTTGCTTGAATTCTGAAGCCCACTTCTTGACTGTGGTGTAGGACGGAGCTTTCTCACCAAGTGTTCCAACCATATCATCATGAATCTCCTTTGGTGTGAGTCCTTTCAAGCCGAGATAACGAATGACAGCTCGATTTGAAACGTGATCCATCTTACGCAACACTTATCTGACTAACTGACTGATAAGTTAGTAACTGAAGTTAAGTAGCTGTGGTTTACCAACAGTTTACCGGATCGACTGATCACTCGTCATGCGCCGTCAGCACACTCCATTGTATCAATCCACATGTGCATAATGGCCTGGCTTTAAGCTTTCTATGTCAGGCCGCGAAATTATCAATCACCCCTCGTATGTACTTAAACCACGGTTGGCATATTTCAAAAAACCAACCGTTTTTGAATTGAAATTTTGGTGGATCTTTCAATAGGAGGCTGGGTTATTTAAAATAGTAGATTGTGTTTCTTCTATAGAAGGCCAGGATTATTAAATACAAGTTGTATATCATCAGATAGGAACTTCAACATGAACGAATGTTTGATAAATTGTTTTATTTACACTTCTAGCCTAATTGCAGTTCTAAAAGAGCGGCTACGGAGCATTCATAACAAATTCTTATAGTTAGTTATTCTATACTGCTGCTGTTTCTGGGTGCTTTACTCAGTCTGTCATCATTTCTTCAACTTTCACGTTCGTAGGAGTTTCCATACCTTTTTAAGTAATTTTGTAATAACCACACTTTTTGTTATGAACATTTTCAATCATTGATTCTAATATGACGAAATCATGGACGTGATATTATGCGCTCAGTTGCATCACTAAATTTGTTTTCATTGGAATAAATACTAAACTAGATAATATGGGTAAATCCAATTTATTCCACAACATTTCTGTCTTTTCAACTTTGGGTCTCAGATTTCCGTGAAAATTTGCATATATACTTATTTTTTACGCTGAACACGAAAATCGTAGCGGCGACCACACCAAATAAGAACTTTCCATAGAAATCTAGCACTTTTAAAATGCCATTTTCTTCTACATCTCGATCAGAGGACAATGATCTTGGTCAGATAGATGTCGAACAGGAAACTCTTCGGTTTGTGCATTTGGGTTGCTGATGAGACTGGAAACTTAGGATGAATGCTTGCATGGAATGTATTGCATATAATATCCTTTGACCGTGACCCGCCTTGTCCTCTGACCGAGATCTTCAATTTCAATTTGTCCTCTGACCGAGAATTTCAAGGTCTCGGTCAGAGGACAAATTGATGTCGAACAGGAAACTCTTCGGTTTGTACATTTGGGTTCATGAGACTGGGAACTTAGGGCGAGTACTTGAATGCGTAAAACGGAGTGATCTAAATGTAATTGCATACATTATCATGTCTTTAGACCGAGACCTTTGTATTCTGACCGAGATCTTCAATTTCAACGTTGTCCTCTGACCGAGATTGTTTAGGGTCTCGGTCAGAGGACATTCTCGTGGTTTTTGGAGATTTTGAGAGGGTTAATTAATTTAAATGAAAAATTTCTTTTGCATAGATGTTAAGAGCATGGATCCCTCCCATGTCGCGAAATTTCATCGATTCCTGACGAAATGTCTGGTTTCAGCATCCAAATGAAATTTTTGGGAATATTCAAATACTCTGGCCGAAAAAACGGATGAAAATATTTTTAAATCAATATTGCTCACTTGTAACGTCACCAAACTGAATTTTCTTTACGGATTTATAAACTAGCACACTAGAGGATTCGTTTGGTGCAAAACGTTTAATGGAACAATCAATATTCTTCGAGAAAAGGTACCTCGGTCAGAGGACAGAAAACGTCTCGGTCAGAGGACATTTTTTTCATTGGACAATGGAAACCCAGTGAAAATTCAATGATTAATATTAATTACAATATTTAAAATTAGACTGTCTTAAAGAGCTGATCTTCTACTTTCAGATGATATAAATATTAGTGGGTGTATTTGAATGTAGCCGATCAAAAATCCGTGTTGAAGTGAGAATACTCTAACTTTGGACATGCTTTTTTGGTCTCTTTTTAGCAAAAACGGCAACTTGTGAAGAAGGTCTTGGCTTTGTGACTTTTTAAAAACCATGCCAAAATAGATGAGATCTTGACGGTTCGATTAAAAAAACTATTGAAATCGGTTCAGAAATATGGATTTTACAAATCAAAGACACAGTTCCGTCAAATGTTGTGGATTAAATTGGATTTACCCATATACTGATGTCAAAGTTACTTGCAATTTCATGTGGATGCATAAAATCTCTTGTCTCATGGCGAAAGAATTGTCTCGGTAGTATAAGAAGAATAAGACGTGTATTTCAGATAAATAAGAAATATTATGCTCTGAGTAGTTTGATGCTGAAAGTAGAATACACCATTGAGCTTACGACTTGACATCGGACATTACCTGCTATCAATATCTGTCTCAAATTCGATCGTACGTCAATCAATTGGTGAATGTCTTTAAAGAACCCAGGGAAAAACCCACCTATTTAAAAAAAACAAAAAACCAACACTGATTTAAACTGACAGTCGACAGTTTTCTTGTTTATTATTTTACCAGCTTTTCTGGAGATGGAATTCATCATTTACTAGGTGAATCTGTCAAACTTATTGTCAAAAAACTTATCAACGCTTGCAACAGATGCCTCCAGGTCGTTAATCATCATCGTCATCTGTTCGATTTGTTCACTGGTCAGTTCATCTTATTGACTATCAGAATACCACTAAGGGGAGTGAGACAATCAATATCTTACAAATGCTGGAAATAAGTATTGAAATTATTTTTGTTTTGTCATTTAGTAATTTTCATGATATGTAATTCCAAATCCTTTGTATAATTCCAATTCTTCATTGATTATTTCCAACATTATGGAACCTCAATTATCAATGAGACCTACATTGCAGATTTGGAAAGATAAAATGCAGAAACGCATATTAAGCCTGGTCTATACTTCCTCCATTTTTATACGGACATGTCTCCGGGAGATTTTGTGCGAAAACGCAGACATGAAACGGAGGCTCGAAAATCAAGATACGCAGACATTTGTTTGATTGAATGTCTCCGTATTTCAGGCGACTGAAGTTTGATTGTGAACCAATGAGATTGCAGCTGAAGCGATGACATCACGTGACTTGTACAACTCAACTTCCGTTTCATACGAATGATTAAATGAACCATAGATATGCATCCGTATTTAGAGTCTCCGCATGAATTTACGCAGACTTCTGAGGTTTCCGCAAGACGGATGTGTCTGCGTTTTCATGAGCTATGTCCGTTCTCAATGCGGAGGAAGTATAAGCCAGCCCTTATCGGGCACTTGTCAATGTTCAACATAGCAATGTAACACGTCGTGTTCTGAAATGTGATCAGGCAGTCGTGGCTATATTCGACTTATCCAATGAGGTTGATATCTAGTGTGCATGTATGTCCATTAAGTCATGGGCTAGCATCATGACCACCTCTGAGAAACTTCAGATGTTAAGAAGATGCCCTCCAAAAGATCCATCGAATTTACATGTACCATTCGCTCGACGATCCCTCGCTGGGCCGGTTGAAAGGTCTCACAATAAACGTTTGGGCTTCCTTCATCACAAGACAGCATGTATGTGACTCCCGTTTATGTCTCTGCTGCACATCCAACAATTTCTGAGAATTTTCCAATTTTAAGAAAATGCACTACAAAAATCGCGATCAAGCGTTTCTCCACTCGTTAGCTGATTAATTTCATCTCTGTTCCGCTGTCCCTATTTGGCAGTTAAATTATTTAATCATCTCAGTAACAAGGGAAAGTTATTCAGAAAAATCGCTTGATCAGCACCAATCACTTTTCCTCGAGTTCGTCTACAATCTGAGCATTAACAATTAGAGTGAGGAATGACTTACTTTTTTGGAGAAGTTTTATCACGAATTGAAAGGTTATCTTCCAATAAGCGCAGTATTGATTTGCATCTGACTCGCTCGGCTTTGTCGACTCCAGTAGGAACCAAATCAGTGTAGAGAGACTGTGTGATACTGACAAATTCTGTAGATGGAATAGAAATGAGACTGCAAATACGCATTTCCATAAATGATTTTCACAAGAATGTAGAAAGAAACACATCACGTATGGCACCTGTCTTCAATGTGGTCGAACAACACAATTAACATACCATGTAAAGCCAGGGAACGGTAAGAGCAATACAGCTGATAATCAAAAACAACCTTGAAGATATAGTTGTAGTGTTGTATGGGTCTGCCTATTTCAAACAACTCAAACCTAAATTAAAGCAGCTAGAGAAGCGACGAAGTCACAAGCATAGAGTAAGTGTATTGAAATGATCAAAAATTCACTCGAATTACAGGAAAAGCTTTTATGTCTTTATGGATCGAAATATTTGTTTCATTAGTAATGCGATTATCTGCTTCATAGTCAATAGGTTGATAAGAGGAGATACCCTTGTGAAACCATAAGTCATCTACATATACGACACATGTTCTGAAGATGGTAAGGGATACATGGAATGCTACGATATAGACAGATTTGTACATAGCAATAGGAGTGCACTTTATATGTCTTGTACGTGCTTTATGTCAGCTGAGTTTTACGTCATTTCAAAGTGCATGGTACGAGTTGTTGTCGGTCCGAATTGTCTCGCCATTTATTATCCTCCTGATGGAGCAGGTCACCGCAACATGTGTAATTTGGCAGATTGGTTTCTTCATATAAACTTTTTCTTTTGATCAAATCCAAAATAATCATTTCTTTCGTGGCAATATTTTTGGGCAAAGTTTTGAATGGCGTCGAGACCTTCATCAATAGGTACTAATTCCAATATTTCGCCTCCACAGCCTGCGTCAGGGGTACAAAATGTACAAACGGTACTTTTGCATCCACAACGGAGGCTGTGAAGCAGAAATATTGAATTCGCAGTTTCTGGCTTTTCCATCAATTCTAATCATTTTGGTTACAATGCTACTATAAAATAATTTTGATGCTTTAGGAAGTATAATCGTATATTAGGTAGAGAAGCAATAATAATTAAATCCCCAATGTATATGAGTCATTCCACGACGATTCACCCAATTTTTGGAAAAATTTTGTGGCACTAAGTCTCAGAGTTTGCTGATTTTCGGATACATGTTTGCTATGCCATAGAAAAGACCAAATCTAAAATATTAGCTTACAATTTTGAATATAGCGGGATATAGAGCTATTTTTAGAAATTTAATTTTCTTCCAAATTTTTGAAATTCTTAAACTTTGAATTTTTACGCCGCTGTAACTTTCTTCTGCATGTTCGTTACTCAACCAAACTTCGCATGCAGCATTAGTTTGGTATCAAGGAATTCCTGCATGAATTTCAACGGGTAACTGCCATGCAGAACGGAGCTACATGGATCCAAAAATGGTGAAAAAATAGGGTTCGCGAAAAAACACAAAAAATTTAAACTAATCTCACAACTTTCTATATTCTTGCTACCCGTAATAACCATGATAATTGTGTTGCTGTATATCAGCGTGTTTCACATCTGTGATCTTAAGCGGTAACCAGAATACAGAGAGCTACACCAAGCGTTCAAAAATCGTGTTTTTTCTCAAAAAATGCCAAAAATGGCTGCTTTCAAGCTGGGCTAGCTAATTTTCTGCATGCCAGTTTTAACTCCAAATTGATGCTGAAACTCAGAATCATGCTCATTTACTTGGAGAAGAAATTTGATCAGGTAACCGGTAGTTGAAGTGGTATAAATTGGCCAATTTTGATTTTGAATGTTTTTTCAATATATGATGTCAATATTATATGAGTAGTATCGAGTAGTAGCATTTATAGTACAATAGCACTTGAAAACGTTAAGTTGGTGTGCGGTAAGAAATTGTTCCTTTTGATATATATCATACATGAAACTTTGATATATTGCAATAGAGCCAGATATGACTTTCGAAGTTCAGGTTTTGTTGGACTAGATCTGCTTTATCAATCGACATTCTACTTTTGAATAGTAAAGTTTCTGCGAAATTCTCAGGATCGATTGATCTTACTGTTTTCTGAAGTAATCAACTACTTTTAGTAATTTCAGCTATTCCAATGGTGAGATATCATTCACAACGAACCGTAGATATGGAAACTGCATTAATTTCATGCTGTGATAGTGTAAATAGCTTTTTACTGACTCAGTATCTCTAAATGTTTTCTGAGCGAAACCCACGAGCCATTATTATTGATCTAGTGGACCCTAATATATCAACTAATGCATTATCGACAGAATTTCGAACTTCATTTTCTTGGTCCTACGAGGGGTTACTAGTTACTTTAATGCTCATGCCTCAGCAATAAGAGCATTTTCGTAACTGTGATCATATTACAAGCTACTTGCCACTGAAACAGCAAAATATCATAATCAAAGACAATGGTCATAATTAACTTTAAATGATGTAAATGGGTCTACATTACTATTCTGATTCAAGACATATTGATGAAGCATGAATTTAGTGAATCATAAAATCATGCCGATGATAATTGAATTAAAAACTTGAAATCTCAAACAAGAATTACAGTAAGATCTCAACTTTTCGATGAAGACTTGCATTGTAATGCAGTTCATGATATTCCCTTATAATCAGCTTTAATTTCCACTAAATTAATACGTCTGTTCATAAATGTTTATTCCTCTTGATATACGAGTTTCATACTACTTATATTGTGGGTCCAAATCACTAGTACATAGACACATGAATAATTTGCAAAAATTTAGCAAAAATTCTTAGAGAACCAGGAATGTAATCTCCACAAAAAACTGATTCACTTTTGATATAAAATTGTCACTGTTTGCTGACATTTTTTGAGTCGACAATCTACCTACCTTATTCTTACTCTATCGTCACAAAAAGATAATGTGGCCATCAACAAGGCGAGAAGATTCTTAGCGAAACACAAACACGTAGCCAAAATTTATTTTGCGAGCAATGGATGAGACTGAATCAGATTGAAGAGTGTGCAATAAAGTAATTATAAAAAGATTTAAAAGTTCCGTAGATTAAAAGCCTGTAGACATGTGACTCATCTTATGAACACTGTCTCTCAGAGATGACAACCTCCGCTGCTTGTTGTTGTAAATTGTACATTGGAAGTATTTATCGTTCTAACAACTGAAAATTCACGTTCGCTTTCAGAGGAAGTGGCCGCCGGGCTGGCTCTCCTCAGATTCGAGTACTGGGAAGCGCACTCGGTCCACCAGGTTCAGGCAGGGTGGCTTGTCAATGTTTTGGCTCAAATTCATCAATCGGCGTACATCTTTGCTGTCTGTTTATTCTTCATCATCGTGGAATGAAAAGGATCATGCTACGTTATCAAATACTCTCAAACTGAACATTTACGAGGATGAATGGTGAATGTTAAAACGAAAACAAAACGGCTATAAACAAGAACACGGCACGAATGATGAGGTTAGGGATGATACGAAACACGAAGTTTGTGTTTTTCCCAGACCAACAGTACATACATGGCTCGTGGATTCGGTGTAGACAAGCATTCGTCCGCGAATAGTGTGATGATTAGAAACTAAATCCCACTATAAAAGTTGTTCATCTATTTTGGCCATTTTTTGAGAAAAGCCTTAAATGGTTATGCAGATAAGCATGTTTAACGCACTCAGTACCTTCAAAATGAATATGCGTTGCCTGTTTGCTTCATTTCAGCCGAAGAGTGAAATTAATTTATGATGTAAGATTTGGGATGAATCCAATCACATTCTGATATTGTGTCCACGCTTATGATAAAAATATATACAATGGGTGTTACGCGCATAATTCAATAAAACTATTAAAAGTCATGGCTACAGAAACACGGCAAAGAATGTAATTAATCAACTGTTAAATCGTACATTGTTGCATTGCTCTAACAACTGACTAGGATCGACTGATTTTCACTATATTTGGCGTCACACATTGCTCTACCTCTATATTCGACTTTCATCTCTGATTTCACAATGTTCTTTCCGTACAAGCTGTGTAAGCATAGAGTAGGGATATATAAGTAGAGTGTCGACTTAGAAAAGTATGTGTATACAGTGAAAATTTTTTATATGAAAAGATTCAGTTTTTTACGGAGAACACGTTCCCGTGGTCCAAAAAATTATTTGAGCACTTTTGAAAAAAAGACAAAATTTGCAGAAAATTTATATACTACCGAGATGACTCTCCTATATAAGTAGCATGAAACAAGTTGGATATCAAAAGGAATGAATATTTGATAATAAGCATCCTAACAAGCGGAAATTATGCTGATTATCAAGGGAATTTCATGATCCGTTTTATAATGAAAGTCTTCATGAAAAAGTCACGATCTTCTTGTGCTTTCTTGGATGAAATTTCAAGTATTTAATTCAATTTTCACCGGCATGATTTTATGATTCACTAAACTTATGTTTCATTTCTTGAATCTGAATAGTGATGTGGACCCATCTGCATCTTTCAAAGTTAATTGAAATCATTGTCTTTGATTATGCGATTTTCCTCTGCCAGTAACAGGTTGCTTATGATATGATCACGCTTAAAAAGATTCCCTTGAGGTTCATCAAGCAATAGCAGGTCATCGAGTTGCTAATTTAACAAACATTACCTCTCCAAGGCTGTCATGACACGGACGATCTGTAAAATTATATCATTTCCTTCTGCATTACAATCATGATCACTCAATTCCGTTGTAATTTCTGCATACACGTTCATCTGATCTCCCAAAATGAGTACATGTACATTATACATGCATAATTGTAGATGTAATGTACATGTATATGGAAGATACATCTATGGTATCGGCCTACATGTACATGCAGATACTACTCCGGAAATGAGTTGTCGTGATATGAAACCCACAAATAAATGCAAAATACGTATCACCATTCGAAAGATTGCATTCGGAATGTATTATAATCTTGTCTTTATAGCGACTAAGTCACTAGAACGAGACATTTGTAAAAACAGAAAAAGGCAATAATACATGGAAAGACATTTTTTTACGTTCGAATTTCAAATTGCTATTTGTAGTACAAAAATTAGGGTAGAATAGTTTACTTATAACACCATATAGATATGCTTGAGTAAAAGTTTGCAGAAATACTTTAGTTGTGATGAACAATAATATAAAATGAAAAAATTTGAAAAGAAAATTCAAATGTTTGGCCTTAAGGTCTTCGAATCATGCAAACTAGGCACTACCATTCGAAAGAAGAGACTCGAAATATTAAGATGACAAGCTCTAAAAAAGTTTTATCCATCGGAAGATGGAAAATTTGAGGAGGGACTTTGTGGCCCCCCGGTCCTACGACGCTAAAAATCGCCCGGTTCTGCTAGGGTTAATGGAAGAGCAGCCATATCGAGATGTATTGGACTTCACTCTCCTTTGATTCCTTGTTGACTCGTTATTGCAGATGGAGTTGAAAGGATGAGAAGGACACAATGCTTTCTTTATTAAACTCACACCTAGGCCATCACAAAACTCAACAAATTTCCTTTTCTTTCTGATGAGGTTGAGACATAGACTAGGCCAGCTGATGATGCCTGATGTTGGATGAAATGGCAGCTATTCATGTCTACTCCTGTTTATCAATTATAAGAAAACAACTCAATACATACTGATTTTGCTTTCTAGCAAATGTGATTTACCTTTGAAAATGAAAGTTGTTGTGACGATATACCGGAATACATCGAAAGGGACAAACCAGAAGGGCTTCAGCTTCATTTGCTTCATGAACAGGTCACTTTTATTCACATCTCTGTAAATGAGAAAAGAGATCAACCCAGACTTCTTCATTTGAGATATTTATCTTCCTACTTTAGACATGATTGAATCAATTCATTCACTAATTCTCCACTGACAGCTTTCAATCCACCGTGCTTCCGTGAAACTCCTGAAAAACGATGATCTGATGACATCAAGAATGAATGGATCATTTCATGAAAACATGTAAGCTCATGAACGAAAAATAATAAAAATAAATTGCCGAACATTTTTTCTTAATCTTCCAGAGAGAGAACTGACACTGGCACTGGAATGAAAGCATATTGAACAATCACATCCAGAGCGCTTAAATAAACAAATACGAATGGGAAAGTTTTAGACGATAGATCAAAATTAAACCGGAATAAAGCGTCATATGGATGGAAATTAATGAATACAACTTTAATGAGACTCCAGTTCTCTTGTCCTGCTACCTTGTCGTGGGCAGAACCCACCGAGATAGATTCAGTTGCTTGTGGGTTAGTCTAGAGCGGACATGATCCTATCCCAGCCATTGTACGTAAGAAATTGACATAGATATTCGTCTCTCTTTGACCTGCGTGATTGGCCAAGCGCGCGCATTGCAGAGGTAGGTGATATTAGACCGGCAGCCAAAGCGAGTTTCTGTAGGGAACGAGACCGAAAGTGAGACTTTCACAGAATGATGTGCACCAGATGCTTACTACGAATGGGCACGGCTGTCGAGCTCTAGTGAGTTCCTCTTCTTGTCAGACAGGATCAAAGAAAAAGTTAATCCAATGGGACGCAGATCGCAGTTTTTGGCAAAAATGAAATTTTCCATGTTCTTTCTTATCAACTGAAAAGTACTAAGTCTAGAGCCATAATTTTCGACATGGGAATGTCTTCAGGTAATTTCTTATCATATTCTGGAACATTTATCTATGAAGCTTTACACATTCAGATTTGACAAGCCTCCTAATGTCGGCAAACACTGACATGTCGCCTCACTTCATCCACATCGAACCTCATTCTCGCATACATCGATGATCAGAAACATGATAATATCACATTCTACACATGATAGGAAATGATCTGAAGACATTCCATGCCGAAAACTAGGGCTCTGGACTTAGTACTTTTCGTTGATAAGAGAAAACAAAGAAAATTTCATTTTTGCTTAAAGCTGCAATGTGCGTCCCATTGGAAATTCTTTGATCCTGTCTGTTTAGAAGTGGATTAACATCGTGTCTAAGAAGAGGAAACAGGTAGGACTCGACGTACGCGCGTTTTCGTAGTAGGTACAGGGATTTGATTAATTTTATCTCATCATCAACAATCTGCAATGTGCGTCCCATTGGAAATTCTTTGATCCTGTCTGTTTAGAAGTGGATTAACATCGTGTCTAAGAAGAGGAAACAGGTAGGACTCGACGTACGCGCGTTTTCGTAGTAGGTACAGGGATTTGATTAATTTTATCTCATCATCAACAACATAAAGCTTATAAATACGAAGATAAAAAACAAAATAAATGCGAAAATACAAAACACAAGAAATTTAAATAATAAATATAATATAAAAACGTCAAATGGTGTCTGGAAAGATCAATCTGGCATTCCCTCTGGTAGTTCGAAGCACTACCGTTCAACTGGCACGCGATACTTGGAGAGCTTGAGTTCGTCAGCTCTTTGGGCAGCGATCCAGGCGTGTTGGCCGACTCTATGATCGCGCTTTGTGCAAACATGTGTGCGGGCAACATCCCATACTAATCCGCGTCCCATTGGAAAAGGAAAGTGGTCATCCCATCTGCCATCTCCTCGGTCAAGTACAACAGGCTCGAGAACGGAATGAACTCCAGGTCTGTCGGAATTCCTAGGTAGACGACCAGAACTCAGTTTACATGAGAGTGGAAGTCTCGTTTTCGGCCTTGTTCCATGCAGAAACTCGTTCTGGCTGCAGGACTATATCAGTAAACACACGAACCTCAGCGGTCAGGTTGCAAGCAGGCCTGTCAAATGAAAAGCATTTATCTTTGAATCAACCTTCCTTCGCCTAAATTCGTTAAATGGAAATCTTCACCATTCAAATGTACTGTCGGTGTGCGTTAAATGTGGTGTTAATGTTCTAGTCCATCAGAATTCTGACTTGAATTTGTATTAAGTTCAACAGATAGTCTTCTTGGCACTGTTCTGCTCTAGTTCTGTCCGTGACCATCATTTCTCGTGCATGAGTCCACTCATTCAGCCATTTTCAAAGTGATCGATTACTATTGTAGTAAACATTATTATGACAGTCAGACAGATGATTGAAAATTCAATGAATAATAGACTACGAAGCATGTTTCAAATTATCCCGGGAAAAGTCCACAAAACAGATGAGGTTTCTTGCAATAAACGAGAGAGAAGAAATCTCATCTGTTTTGTGGACTTTTCCCGGGATAATTTGAGATTATTGAAAATATCTATGAAAAAATAGATATAGAAGCAAGAAAATCATGGACTAGAGCGAACTAAGTTGACGGTCATGCATGTATGTCTAATAACAAGGATTTTAAAATTGCTCAGTTCGCTATTACAACTGTTCCATTATCTCATTTAAATGACAATATGCGGTCATTGTGTTTTGCATTTGTGTTAATGGACAGTAGGCTGCTGCATGAGCGCACATGCAATTCGTGACTATCAAATACTTTTAAACATCAACGAAGAGCATTATAAAAACTGGCAGGATGTCATGACAGACAATATTCATTAGCTTGCGTAACTAATTCTTAAATTGCATGTCACGTTTTGAAGAAATCCAAAAGGACGCTTCTTTATTCGTCTGCGTGCATGTAATGTAGATATCCTATCGCTCTATTTGACTTGTAAAGCAGATTATTGCCCGCGCGGGAGATGACATTCAACACTAGTCAGCCGAAAGTTAGTTTCCCCAAAGACCACCGTCAAAGATGGAAAACTATTTTTTTCTCCCGTCCTAGAAAGGTTGGATCTGGTCAGAAAGGAAAGAAATGAAGCTTTGTAACCGATCGGATCATTATTCTTTTGGTGAGAAACGATCCAGTTTCGGAGTTCATATCTGAAACCGTCGGTGAACACTTCACAAGCGGTGAGAGACCATCAGGGACCGAACTGACCGCCAACCAAAGGAGCTTGAGGCTGAAGTGGACGATATAGCATTGCCACTGACTTTCTCAATGGAATTGAGTTGTTTGGACTGATGAAGCGTCTGTATGTCTCCGAAGTCGCGATGGCCGTTTGAGAGTTTGGGTGAAGTCAGGTGATGCAATTCCTGATCATTTGACATTGCCTGAATCAATGAGGTAAAGCCTGCTTATTTGTGCGGCGATATGGATGAATGACAGAACTGAACTCCATATCGAAAGGTATAACCCTTCCGAGGGATACGTAAAAAATTTGCAAATGCACAATTACTGAAGCTCGGTGTGAGACGATTAATTCTTACTGGAGATCATCTTTCTCGACTCGAAGTTTTGTTAAGGCAAGAGAGGGAGAGGTTAGATCAAGTAGTGATCAATAACCTGATCGAAAGCATGTCTTTCCGGATTCGATAATTGATTGAACTTTCTGATGAGGTTGCGAAATATTACATATTTACATATTTGTGACCACCTTGGAACCTACCACTGGCCCTTTTAAGGCCACTGTTACGGAGCCATTGATAAACAAAGATAATTTCATTTCAACTTTTACTTTGCTAGTCTGCCGAATTTGTACCTGCAATTAACATAATTTCATTGAAGTCACACAAAATTTAGGTGGTCCACTGTATGATCATCACTGTATTTACTCCAATGAGTAGTAGTAGAAGGAGCGTAATCTATGCCAATTATGAGTGCTCTTGTCCTGCTTTAGTATAGACTAGATCTGTGAATAGATATTTTCACGATTAATGAAGACAAATTTCTATTTAAATACTCTTGATAATCATAGACATGTCAATCACAATCTGTCCTTGATCATCATAGCACGTCGTCAAATAACAGTCTCTACGCAACTCGTGCATAAGACTGCTTCATCATAGCATTCGAGGTCGTTAGATTTAAATAGCCCTCACCCTACGGGCTTGGTCATCTAAGATATCTAACTCATGGAATGCTATAAAGAAGCAATCATGCGCTGATTGCGTAAATAACTGCTATTACATCATAAAAGTTTATTTGACAATAGCTGAAATAACCACTGAATCCATGGTGCATTTAAGTCATTTTAGACGAATTTCCGAACACCGCAATCCAATCTCACCTTTGTTTCGATTCACTTCCCCCAACGTCTCATACGCGGAGTTGAGGTGAAAAAGGAATGAGGGAGAATGCCAAGAACCACTTTCCAGCTGTCGTAATGCTTGAAGAACGGAGGCTACGGGAACATCAATGGAAGCAAAACTACAAAGCAAAGATCGATTTGATTTATTTCTACTCTGTCTCAACGCAACTTCTAATTCTTCGTGCGACTATAGAAATTTAGCGGTGATGGTTTTACTTTAAACAAAAATAGATAACTTCTGATTGGTTCGCACGATTTCGAAGGATTAACATTTTCGAGGAATATATGGTAAAAGTGATAAAATATATATCTTATGATATGGCAGAGGGCGGGAGGACCATAATTCAATGCGAATGTAAAACCAATTTCAATAGTTCTATCCTAGATCTATCAGAAGAGCCGAATTATTGCATTCCAAATTCTACGAGTACATAAATGAAAAAGAAAGTTCATCTCATCTGAAAGAAGATTCTCATACGATGATGAAAATCATCCCAGCGGCCATTTACAATAGATTATAATGCTTACAAATTTAAATTATTAATGGAAGTAGTCCTAATGAGGACTGACGACGTTCTCCAATCCGCAAGTGTACTAATGCGATGCTGCTGTAACCATTGGATCAATCAGTTCTCAAAAGAACTCAATGGAGCTTAAGAACTCAATAAGAAAGATGACTAGACTTGTCGATAAGGTGTCGGCTGCAATTCTGTCGATTGTATTATTTGCCGGTTATGGACGCACAAGAGATGGAGCGGAGTTACAGGGAGCCTGGCCTCAGTTGAGTCGTCCTTCATGTAAAAACCCTGTCAAGGCCAAATGCGCTCTTCGGGAACCGCAAGTGAAGAACAACTCGGTCCAATTTCAGAGGCGGATCGCACCTATCAGGCTGTGAGCAGATTTTGCTATCTTGTGACATGATGGAATCCGGTGGCGGCTCAGGGGCTGTATTACCTGCGCGAGTTCAAACTGGTTGGCGAAAGTTTCGTGAGTTGTCGCCATTTCAAACATCGAGAGCGACTCCTTTATGGATGAAAGGCCAAGTGTATGACGCGTGTGTGAGAAGGTGCAAGATATACGGCAGTGAAACATGGTCCATGATAGTCAAGGATCAGCAAAGAATGGTGACAGCAGAACGCAGAATGATCAGCTGCATGATGGGCGCATTTTTGTAGGACATGTTCGCTTCTTCAATCCTTCTCCAGCTTCTTGGAATAGAAGACATCAAGGCCGTCTTGAAGAGGAACCTTCTTAGATGGTTCGGGCATATTCTCCGGAAGCCAGAAGATAGCTATGTCAAGAAGGCGTATGACATGGCCAACGTCGAGAAGAAGAGACATCAGAAAGATAAAATGAAGAGCCCTGAATGAGAAAGTTGACTGTTTAAAATTTGGGACCTCTTCTTTATGAAGAGGGCCTCGGAAAATAAGAACAAAATGAGTTTTGTAAATGATCGAAACATTGTTTATGATGTCACGTCTGCTGCAGGTATTACATTCAAGCAAATGGTCGAAAATTGGACCAGGTCTTGACACATGTTCATGAAATCTTCTACCTAGATGTCGTGTTGTCTCACCGATGTATGTGGTGTACTGATCACCAGTACACTTGAATTCATAAACCACCGATGAGACAAGGGACCCCGAGACATATAATGACCCTAGTGGTCATTTTGCTATTTTATTTGCTACAACAATTAAAATACTGACGTAATTTCAAATACAAGACAGGATCCGCACCAAGTCTGCACAACAAGTTCATCAACAATCCTTTCCATAAGCGAATGACATTAGCGATAAAATCGAGACATTCCTTAATTGTGCGGTGACAGTGACTTTCCTTCGCCTGCTAAAATCTTTTCTTCAACTTACTCTTACTTACTCCTTGGTTGTTGTCTCTTCTTCACAAGGTTTGACGGTTGGACACTGGGGTTGTGTCGGTTGTCGGGATGGATGATCGGTCTTCCGTCGATTGAGGCTGCAGATGCAGGAGCTCAAGATCTCTCTTGACATTGTGCCATCATCTCTTCCTCTGTCCACCTCTGATGTCCGGTCCTGCCACTTCGTAAATCAAGATTCTCTTTGGCCACTTGCAGTCCGGCATCCGTTGCAGGTGATCATACCAGCACAAGTGATTTTGGCATAGGACTGATTCCAGGTGATGCAGGTGGAGCATGCCTCTCAGTTCGCGCATGGAGCGGCGTTCACAAAGTTTGATGGAACACATCCATCGATTCACTGAGTTCTCATTTCTCACCAGGCGTGTGAGGTCATCAACTTTAATGGGTCATGTCTCCGACGCATGCAGCAAGCCACTCCCAATACTGGCATTATATACCTGACCCCTGCGCTTCAGCGAGATATTCCTATTGGTGAGGACAGGCAAAAGGTCGTGGAAATTCTTCCAGGCGCTTCTTACACGAGCTGTCATAGCCTCACAACAACCTCCGGAATTACCTCTTCGGCAATTACAATCTCACTGACCATTGTTGAGACACGGGAAGATCTCCCCTACATCGTCGGGATTTGAAATTTAATTTTATAGATTGGAAACAGCCAACTAAATTGTTAGAAATTTATCAATAATTGCTGTAATATATTTCTCCTACTATCCGTAGGTATCATCAGGCAGTTAGTGAAAGATTTGCAGAATAAAATTTGAAATTCACATCAAGAGATATATAAAAAAGAAGTAAAAAATGTACAAACTATGGTAAGAGAAGAGAAGAGGAGCTATGCGGCAGGTAGTAAAGGGTTACATAGTACCAATAGTATTTATAGTAAATGACCTGACATGAAGAAAAAAGGGAAGAAATAGGATGTGAATTAAAAATCTGATTACTGTGGAATAGCAAAGTAATACTGATTACTACATTACTTTTTTACATTATCGTTCCCATATACCTCAAGAAGCAAAACTGAGCTTTATAAAAACCGAAAAAGACAGAATAGCAGAACGATGCTCGAATGATACAATATACAAAAAATGTGAGAATAACTTGAACAGAACTCTTCAACTAAACGGTTATCCTGATTCAATGATCAAAACCGCGAACAATAAACAAATGAAAAGAAAACGAAGTGAACAAAATGTTGAATACATGTATTTCCCATTTCCATTCGTCTCCGAAAAAGTAGACAAACAAATCAAGAACGTGTTTCGCCAAGAAAACATAGATGTTAGAATAACAAGGAAGAACAAAACGAAGTGCTTTGAAACAAAAACGACCCAATCAAGAGTGCACACTCCAAAATTGTCCCATCAGAAACAATAAAATGTGTTACCAAAGGTGTGTAGTATATCAAGTTACATGTGACAAGTGCAAACAATTTTATATTGGCAGCACCATTAGACATTTACACATCCGCTGTCGTGAACACACCACCAACATCAACTCATCCGTATTCAAGCACCTACAACTGAAACAATTCAAACATCAACTGAAGACATGAACTTGACAGTTATAGAGATTTCCTCTTTCATTGACTTTGCTATTCCACAGTAATCAGATTTTTAATTCACATCCTATACTGCCTGACATAAAAAATACTCCACTAAAATATATGAACTTTATTCCACTCACACTCATTAACTATAAGATAGCATTTTATATAAAACATTATATTTGAATATATTAAACTACTAATATATTTGAATTTAAATTGGCAGTGAAATAATGTCATTGTGTGAAATTCTCGCATTACTTACTTAGAGGAATTCTTACAACAGGTCGGTATGACCTCAGGCCCGCTTCTGCTAGACGGCGATATGCTGTTCGTATACTGCATGCAATTCCTGCTGCAGCTTTCAAGCTGATGGCCAGTCGAGGAACATTCTTGAAGTGATTGCGCTTTGCTGAGATAACCAACTTCCTATCGGTAGCATTGTTTGTCAATCTCGGTCTCCCTGATCCTTTCCTTCTTTTAACTTTTCCATCATTGTTCCATCGACTCCACCACCTGCTCACAGTGGAGTGTGACACACCCAACTTCCGTCCAACAAACCTACAACTCTTTCCACATCGTAGCATTCCAACAGCCATTCCTTTTACAAACTCTGATTGCGACATTTTTGCTTCAAGATTTAGTCAGAAAGAATTGCTTGATAATGATAAAAGGTCGAATTTGAAATGCATCAAATATGCCAAAGATATCAACAATGGACAGCTGCTTTATATTAGCATGACAAATTTGATGCATAGACATCCTGGTCAGTGCAATATGAAATAAAAGTCGTCCACTTCCATTGAGATTTTCTATATCAAGTGGATCGTTTTTAATGTCATAGAGTATATTTCTTCCCTTTTTTCTTCATGTCAGGTCATTTACTATAAATGCTATTGGTACTATGTAACCCTTTACTACCTGCCGCATAGCTCCTTCTCTTCTCTTACCATAGTTTGTGCATTTTGTATATCTTTTTTATATATCTCTTGATGTGAATTTCAAATTTTATTCTGCAAATCATTCACTAACTGCCTGATGATACCTACGGATAGTAGGAGAAATATATTGCAGCAATTACTGATAAATTTCTAACAATTTAGTTGGCTGTTTCCAATCTAAAAAATTCAAATGAATAGCCAAGGAATATTCCCTACTTGAAATTTGGGTCTTCCCGTAGAACGGCCAAACTGGTGCACCTCTTGTGAACCCAAAACGTACAGTTTGAGCACTTGATCGCGTTCCGCCCAACTCTCTTCCTGCACACAGCACATGGGAACTTTCCCTCGTCCTTTTGCGGGGCTTCAAGGGTTTCATCAATGAAATGGACGGAATACAGAAAATGCCTATTAATGATCAAGAATCTTAGGCACAAGGCTATCTCACGTTAAGCAGAGGCTTTAGGTGAAAACGTGTCCAAGAAATTAAGTCACTTTCATACTCAGCATGCAGCATGTAAGTTGATAATCCGATATTACGCGCATCACAATTTCGGAGCAGATGAACCACGTTGTGGACACAGAAGCTGGCGCAAATGCGGTACATGTCTCTGAAGCCTTAATACAGCCATAAATGCGCATTTCAAAATTCTTAAAAGTTGAGAAAAAATGCTATGCGTAGATGTACAAATACATTGTTCAGAAAGCTTAAAATGCAAATACTTGAGAGAATTTGTTAAAGGTAGCACAGCTCTATACAATGATGCTTTCACACATCTCTTTCAGTTCAAAAAAAACATCAAACTAAAACTCATGAATACTGAACATTTCAACTTAAACGAAGGTTTAAACTTGTTGATTGTATAACACATCCGCTCGTTTTAACAAAAGAGAGGGGAGAGAGAACGGTAGAAAAGGCTCTACTTGTAAAGTACAGGTTTCTATCATCGATGCAAACAATGTCACCGATGTAGCAAAGCAGAATGTTTATAGAACTTGCAATTTTTAACAAAAAAGCGAAATATGGGTAATATCAGGACTTTTCTTACTTTCCAAGGTATAAATTTATTCGACGCATGCGAGTTCCCTGTACATGTTGATGACGGAAACTGAGAGAATAAGATGATTCATGAATGAGAGATAAATTATCTCCTTACAAATAGATTACTGCACACTTGTTGAACTTACTATTCTGCCATCGTAGATAAGGGATTTGCCGGTCGTGTCTCCACCAATTTGTTCAGTAGGCCACGCATCATTTGGGGAACACCATGTCGATCTAAAACCACATTGAAATAGTTATTTACGGAACAAGAGCAAAGTATCCATCTTTATTGTATTTCTCGAGATCAACATGTCTATCGACGTGTTGCGCAAGTATTTTATAGCTGTCAAAAATCTACCTCTATTTGTTCTGGAATTGCATATATCAGCGGTATTTCTTGAGATTTCCATGTAGAATTCACCGTTTTAGAGGATGAAAGACTTTCTTTGTGCTAATGTTTTTCAATGAAAGAGTGCAATAACATGGATTTTTGAGGGCAACAGTGTAGGACATTTGAGGGCGCGTAAGCTACTGAAAATGTCCCACATTGTTGCCCGAAAAAAGCTATGTTAATACTATTGTGTGTACTTGAAATGTACTGGGCAGCAATGCTATGAATACACATGTAGATATACGCTGATTGAGATTTCAAAAATGTCTTTCACATTCATAGATACAGATATCATCATTACCGGATACATTGTATACCATGTATATAAGACTGATATCTTTGATAATGCCCAGAAATTCATTAACGGCCCGGAAAATTCATGGCCTGGAAATGAAACCATAGAAATATTTCGCAACATGGCATACAATGATTATGACATCTACATTTTTCGGGCTGTCAATGGCAAATTGTCGGGCCGCTAACGCGGCCCTCTAATTTGCCATTGACGCCCTCAAAACATAGCTGTCATCATATCATTGTTGAAAAAGATGAGTGGAAATCATAATTTAGCGGTGAGAACAGGAAGTTATAGAAATAGGTTAGAATATGAAGAAAGAATGTGTTGTTTGTGCAATGATAGAACAATAGAAACTGTATTTCATTTTATTTGTGAGTGTTCAATGTACGGCATGGAAATAAACTGTTTATCTGAAGTTGGCTAGAATGGAAATTGACTCAAGGTCGCGGCACATCCCGGGGAGCTAAGTTGGGGCATGAACCACCAATTAAAACCTTCGATTTACTCATGTGACTGATTCTAACCCAATGATGCAGACGTTGGCAGGTGCATCTAAGCGAAAATGCGCGCGATTTATGTGCCGTTATTGTGTATTGCATGAAGCTTAACTTCCATTGTAGAGGTTTTATTGTTGTCAATTTCTATGGTGTACCGAGATATCAGATCACGCTACACACCATTTCTTATTAATGTTTCGAAGCTAGATTTCTATGATATGCAGCAAAAGCTAAATATAGGAAGCGTTGTAAAATTAAGGAAATACATCAAAGGTGCAAATGACATCAGAACAAGTGCTATTTGCAATCACACAAATCAGGTTGGAACAGTGATTGATTAACTCGCCACAAAGAGCGAGACATCGCATTAGAAATCTCAGTCTAATTTGCGAAATCTAACTCATTCGAGGTCCGAAACAATATCAACTTTACGTTGTTCACAACAATTTGCGCTCCTTTACAGGTGAGATCATTTACATGACTCTTTATTGATTTGATTCATGCTTTATACGTTACTCGATTCCATGAATGCATTACATATAAATATTCTGTTCCGGACGTCGTAATATTTAGGATTGAATAAATTAATATAAATCGTGTTGGGATTCCGTAAAACATCAAAAGTTTTCAAGTGATTAAAGCCGTTTATTACTCGATGTAATAACTATATTATGCTCTATTGATTCATGACTGTCCTCTCCTTCCAGTGTGACCATTTATCATTATTCTTTCATTTGTAAATATCATTTTGCATCATCTCCTTTTTCACTTTTCACTGCACCTTGTATCACTCCTTAACGTGATTTCTTTGGAAAAATATACGTTCTGCTATTCTGTGGTCTCCGTGGCACAGTGGTTAAGTGCTTGGCCTAGCGATCTTTGGGTCCAGTGGTCGAGCCCCGAGGGTGTCATTGGAAGTTGGCAGGAAGGGCATCCGGACTAAAAGTACTACAACGCTCCATAAGTCTGACTGTGTCAGCACCGTCCAAGCCCAAGTATGGGGAGTAGTGACGTAAAAGCTTCAAGCTTCATATTCTGCTATTCTCAGATCTATTTGACTGATCATGATAGTGATACAGAAGGAATAATATTATTTTACAGATCCTCCGTATCATGACAGACTTGGAGAGGTAATGTTTGATAAATTAGCAACTCGATAGGTTGCTACTTTCACGCTCAATCTCAATTACGCGTGATCATATCATAACCAACCTGGCACTGATAGAGCAAAATAGCATAATCAAATACACGTGGAAGTCTCATTGAAGGATTTGGAGATAAGATTGTAGTCCGGCAGCCAGAACGAGGTTCTGCAGGGAACGAGTCCGAAAATGAGACTTTCACAGAATGATGCACATCCTATACCTACTGCGAATTTGTAGTTTTTGAATTGTATAGTTTTTTCTACTACGAATTAGCCAGAATTTGAATTTTCCTCATAGCTGATGACTATCCATCATTTTTCATAGGCAAATGTTGTAAAGTTTCTATCGCCAAAGATGTCAGATATGTTCCTGAAAAGATGCCCCCTTTGTAGGTGACTGTGCTACCTCTCATTTTAAGCCTGGTTTATACTTCCTCCGTTTTTGTGCGGAGATGTCTGCGGGAATAATTTAACAAAATACGGACGTCTCCGGGAGATTTTGTGCGAAAACGGAGACGTTTCCGTATTATCAGCAGACATGAAACGGAGCCTCGAAAATCAAGATGACATTTGTTTGATAAATGTCTCCGTATTTCAGGCGACTGAAGTTTGATTGTGAACTAATAAGAATGAAGCTGAAGCGATGACATCACGTGACTTGTACAACAATTTTTACCCGACGAGATAAATGAAGATTATGACAAGAAATCGAACCTCCGTTTCATGCGAATGATTAAATAAACTATAGACATACATCCGTATTTTATAGTCTCCGTATCCTACATGAATTTGCGCAGACTCGTCTGCACAAGGTTTCTGCAGATGTGTCTGCGCTTTCAGGAGCCATCTCCGTTCTCAATACGGAGGAAGTATAAGGCTACAGGCACACAGGAAAAGCCGGGACACTAACCGAAAAGTGCGGTTCAGCCGCAAATGCAATTCCGTCTGATAGAAGCTTTGTTCCACAAGTCGACTGCGGTCATAGAAATTGAGAACAATAAAACCTCTACAATGGAAATTAAGCTTCATGCAATGCACAGTAACGGCACATAAATCGCACGCATTTTCACTTAGATGCACCTGTCAACGTCTGTATCATTGGGTTAGAATTAGTCACATGAGTAAATCGAAGCGTTTAATTGGTTCTTCATGCCCCAACTTAGTTCCCTCGGATGTGCCGCGACCTTGAGTCAATTTCCATTCTAGCGAACTTCAGATAAACAATCCATTTCTATGACTGCGGTTGAAGCATTGTTGAACAGTACTTCAGCCGTGTAGAGATTCCCCGTCACTATAGCGGTTATTTATAAACAGTTGGAAGCAAGAATGAGTTTGACGTAGTAGCTAGGCATTTGACATCAACAATTACTTGTTACCTGATTGGCTCTTTCACGTTCGTCACCTCAACAGCATACATCTATTTATAAATTCTTCTCTCACACTTGCCAAGGGCAAGCCGCAGAATGAACATGTTCATTTCATAAAAAGACGTCTTCAAACGTCAGCGGTTGGTGAACAACGGCTTTTCCTGTGTGCCCAGTAAATAACCGCGGAACACGGCTGATGGCTGGCGGCTTTTGTCAGCGGCTGTTCTTGTGTGCCTCCAGCCTAAACCAGCCCTTATGCGTTAACTTTGAGATATTTTTTAATGTGTCTTCTGCTGTTAAGCCAACTGTCATTTTTTAAACTGTTTGTTTGAGGTCCCAGAACCGTTTGTCTGTCAATTCTAATGTTATCTGTAGTTTTCAGTGCACTAGCAGTTTCAGGCGGCTTGGTGACAGAATTCGTGAGCATGTTCCTAATTGGCTTCACAGCACAGGCCGCTGTCGACTGTGCTCTCCAGCATCTACTGCAATCACTCTTGATCTTCAATAAGACAAATAAAGACGGTCTTAGAAATTTATGCACTCTATGGAAAGCAAACTTTATTATGGAAGCAGTAATCATAGAGATTATTACACTGTGAAATATAAACTGCTTTTGACAAAAGAGGTGACAACATTGTGACCATGGGTTACGTGGCTTCAGCCAAACGGCGTGTTACTGCCTTTAAAATCAATGCAAAATTGATTCATTATTCAGGACTTTGAATGTTTCACAGAAGGCAGAATGTTGACTATTGATCATATTGTAAAGAGCCAATTTCTATGTTTACCTCAACTTCATGTTTATATTCATTTTTCATTTTATTCGATTCATTTGTCAAGTGAAAGATGTCTTGGAAAGGTCTGCTGGGTTTAGACCATAGAAATAAACTGTTTATCTGAAGTTGACTAGAATGGAAATTGACTCAAGGTCGCGGCGGCACATCCGGGGGAACTAAAATGGGGCATGAAGAGCCAATGAAAAGCTTAGAATCGCAACATGTGACTGATTCTAACCCAATGATACAGACGTTGACAAGGGTCTCTAAGTGAAAATGCGTGCGATTTATGTGCCACTATTGTGCATTGCATGAAGCTTTACTTCCATTCTAGAAGCGTTATTGTTATAAATTTCTGTGATTTAGACAGCATACCTGGAGGCATGATATAAGGATTGAAAGAATCAGATATACAAAATTTGATGCAATTTTTGTCAGCAATTTTTCTTTGCCTGACGATATCTGAGCAGAAATGGATGCAACGGAAATTGAAGAAGAAACTGATTGTTCTAGAATACATGTCAGACAATATATCAAAAAGTTTAAAGACGTTTTAGTGGAAAAAACCTTTCTCAAGAACTACAATCCATGGAAGAGTCAAGGCTTGCTGAATACTTAAGATATTTTTATTCTTCACTCCGAAAGTAAGACTGAGGCTTCTTTTCGCCATCTTCATTGGGATGTATCCGAGCTGCCATACACCGATATTTAACTTCAGCAGTGATACCACAACTTATGGATTTGATTAAATACGCTAACTTTTCATCATGAAATGCTGAAAGCGCTTGCAAACAAGTACATAAAAAATGTGGTGTCAGTGGCACAGTGGTTGCGTACTTGGACTAGCGATCTCATGGTCCAGAGGTCGAACCCGGAAAGTGTCATTGGAAGTCGGCAGGAAGGGCATCCGGACTACAAAGCACCACAACGCTCCAAACAAAGTCTGACTTAAGTCAGCACCATCCAAGACCCCAGTAGGGGTAAAAAGGGACGCAAAATCCGTAAAAAAAGAAAGATTTGACTCGATTAAGAAGATCTTATTAAACTGCGTGACTATTTTAAAAGAGAAACCCAACACAACTTGAAGATGAAGTCATTTTCAACATTCTGTTACATTTCGGACAACGTGACCGTGAACACTTGCGACTACTAACGAAATCAAACATTTCGTTTTCTTCCGATTCTGACGGCAAATATTGCGCTTCCATTTCGAAAAGAAAATCGCAGAGCGTCAGACAAACGATCTGATTATGAAGATGTTAAGCAAGGATGTATGCGAGCCCAGAAGAGCCGGACGAAAACTGTCGGTGCTTATGGGTTATCTCCTCCCACGTTTTCTAATTCGTCTAAAATCCGTAGAAATAAAGTAATCGTCACTAAACTTTACGTACGCGGGCAAATCCAATAGAAATGTGACAATTTAGATGTTTCTCGTTCTTCTGTTGGCATCTTTGTATGTAAACTATATCATATCAATTTTTTGTCAATTATTTTGAACACATTACTTAATCAACTCAGGGCAGTTGTAAAATCGCAATTCTGATGGAAGTATAACACGCAATTTTGACCTGAAACTTTGACATTTCCATAATATTGATGTTCTTTTGAAATTTAGGGTATATTTAAACAATGCTGAAGCATTAACATTTGTGTTATGGCATCATTTCCATAGCTTATTTTGACAGATGATGAACTGAATTTATCGATTAAAAGATCGGACGCACTTCTATTTAAATATTTCCTTACAAAAAATTTGAAAATTCGATGTCCTTTGAAAAAAGATGTCATCTGACCGACGGATTTCTGTCATCTTACCGACGCATATTAGTCCGATTGAACAGAAATATAGGAGTTGAATTTTACGAATATATAGTTAGAGGTAGCAGAAGGTACCAACTTTCAATTATCTTTTAAATCTATGTAGTGTAACATTATTTTTACTTAGGATTAATATGAAAAAAGGGTATTTTCTGATCACAAAATGTCATCTTACCGACGCTGATTTTCGTTTGTCTCACTGGATGAATATTGACTCGGTAGCAAAATGACTGCCACTCAAGAATTTATTATCATCACATATAACATATTAGCTATACTCGAATTATTCAATATAAATACTTCTTCGAAAAATGCTATCATGTACCACAAATTGTCATCTTACCGACACCTACAAATAACGTCGGTAAGATGACGTCAACCAAAGATACATAATATTATACATAATATTCATTTTCTTTCGAGGCTGAAATGAACGGACGGTGAGGATATTTTCTACCTACATGCCAAAATTTGTGCAAATCGGACAAGTACTTATTGAATAATGGGCGATAACTTGAAGTGCAGCGATGTCTGCAACTTGATTTGACTTCTTCTGACCTCATCTTCTGAGCAGAAAGAACTTGAAGTCAACAAAATCATTTCCCGACAACTCCTGAAGTGATGATGACCAGGCCAAATCCCTTACACTAACATTTTCAAGTCAATGAATGTGTGGCTAGGTAGTGGTCGTGGGAAGATTACAAATGGCAGCAGATGAGACGAAGAGGGAGAGAGAACAATGCACACACGAGTAACAATACTGCGTCGAACAGACAAAGTCAGATCAGGCTGTTGACATCGCTACACTTCACGTCATCACCTCTAATGCATAAAGCACTTATCCGATCGGCATAAATTTTTGTATGTGGGTAGAAAATATACTCAAATTCGTGCATCTGAAGTTTTGCGACGGTTGATTCATTTTTACGGATTTTGGACAGAATTTGAAAACCTGGGGGAGATAACCCGTAAGTACCCACTCTTGAATTCGATTCCTTGAAATTCACATTTTCGGTTGTTTTTGGTTGACAAGTGAGTTGGTCGAGGAGGACTTATCATCAATGATGAATTGATATCCTGTGTAATTGCTCACCAAGGAAAGAATGGTCCGATTCCTGCTGACTTGGAGTACCTGCGCCATCACCAGACCTTGTCGTACCTAGTCCACTTCTTTGAAACATGTCTGTAAAGCAAAGTTATTTCACAAATATACTTTCACTACATTTGTAGTACAACAGAAGTTCAAGATCATGCATTCAATCAATTCGATTTACATGGAAAGGGTATGCATGTACAAGTGAGCTTCATGGACACATTGCTAACATTTTAGCGGCACTACTAGGAGATTGGTGAAGCAGGATATTATATGGGAATTATTACATCATTAGAGCAGGATTTTCCAAGATAGCTTCCACAGAAAATCTCAACAGACACAATGAAGTGGCAAGACAGATAAACGGAGATATCTGCATAGAATATCGCATCAAAGTAATGAAACAACACTGGAAACATGTCCCTCTCTCTGTTACAGAGAATGATGAAGTGAAGATCTAAGACCTGAGCTAATGAAATAGTGGAACACAAGTGTGGAAGTGGTCCCTGTAGTAATTGGAGCTCTTGGTGCCCACACAGAGAAATTAAGTCTCAGTAAAATGCCTGGCTCCTTCCACATTCCAGAGTTGGTCAAGGCAGCACTCCTTGGCAGTGCCCACATCCTTAGACGCACACTTGACCTCCCTGAGTCCTGGTAGGACTCCGAGGTCCAGGTGATAACATACACCGATCGAAGAATTATAAGATCAATGGTCGTGTAGTAAAATAATCTTTTTTTGGAGGATAACATTTGTAGCATAGCTAATTTGAAATGGGTCCTCTAAACAACGACAGAAAAGGTAAGCGAAATTAACAAAAGGAAAGAAAAGTTAGATAAACGTTCAAGAAATTCGCAAATGGTCTAGGTATCGTCTTTTGAAATTTGGGATCGTATCACACTCTTTGATACTTCCATTGCAGAGGTTGAAAAGCTTCGGGCCTTTACATGGGAGAGTGCTCTTTCTCAATTTTGTTTTGGCATGTGGTACGTATAGCTATCTGGCAGATATCGCTCGTGTTGCTTAGCTCTGAGTAGTCCGCCTTGTGAACATGTCTTGTGCAAGTATACTGGGACCAAGTCATTCATGGATTTGTACACCAGTATGACTTACTTGAAATCCACCATTTCTCGAATAGACATCACTTTCAGTTCCCTGTAGAGCGGCTTTCTACTTGCTCTTTTTGGACAATCGAACATAACGCGTACAGCAAGATTTAGCAGTTTCTCAATTCGCTGCAGTGAGAATGCTGAGAGTGCTGCCAGACAGTAGTAGTGGAACAGAAAATTTTCCTGACATTTGTCGGTCGAAATGTCTGAATCCTTCTTAATACTTAAGAGCAACATGTCTGCCAGAGCTTTTTCTTACATATAAATGTTCACCTTGTCAAGAAAATGTCAATGTCAGACTGCTGTATTTTCTTTTACTTCTTTTCAAAACTTACTACGTGATAGTTAGATTGTAACAGAATCGATCGGAACAAGTACTCTTGCAATCTATGTTTGGAATGCTTGAATATTACAAGGTTGTGTAAAAACTCGGGTCATGTCCAAGTTTCAATAAATGACTTAAATCAAATAAATGAAGTACATTCTTTGTAATTTGTACTGACATAAAGATTATTCTATAGGACAAAAAAAATTCCTATTGCACCCATGAGAAGTGCCATATTAGTGGGAAACGATTTTTCATTGCATGCAATAACTGTAATTAGTAGCCTAAGTCGCAGATTAGGCTAATAATTAGTAGGCTATCGCAGACACTTTAGGGGTGCGAAGATTTAAAATACACTATATGAAATATATAAAATTCAATATGCACTTGACTTATGGGCATAGGCGAGGATCACCCCTTGCTCCCACCTTTCTGCACTCTCTGCGCCAACCGTCTCGGTCTGCTGCTCGACGCTCTGCCGGGTGGACATGTGTCCCACTTGATTTGGTCGGTCCAATGTTTCTTGAGGCTCCCCGAATCCTTCGATTTGAGATATCTTGCTGGTATGCTTTGTAAACGTAGCTTTCAGCTGGTCTTCTCACTACGTGTCCAAACCAGCGCAACCTTTTCTGAATTTCGGACGAAATGGAGGTGTTCACAAAGACATTTTCTTATTCCTATATTTCTCATTCTACCACGTATGCTGGATAGAACGAAGGCATTTAATTTCGAAGATTTCTAGACGTCTCACATCCTCAGCCTTTAGCGTCCATGTTTCGGATGCATAGATGACAATTGGGAAAATCAGGGCCTCATATAATCTGATCTTAAGCGCTCGATTGATGCGTCGTTCCGACCACATTGACTTTCTAAGACGACCAAAGGCTTGCGATGCTCGGGCGACTCTTCTCTTAAGGTTAGATGAGGTATCAGGGACAATGCTACCTAAAAGCACAAATTACTCCACTTTGTCTATCTACGTCCCATCAATGGTTATGTCATCTGCATCGGCTGAAATAATTCGGCATTTGGAACTATTCATCTTCATTCCCCACTTTTTAGGCGTTTTCCAATTCATAGGTTGACATCTTTAATTTGTTGAAGATCGTGGACAGTAGCTTGTTATCATCTGCATATCGTTTGTCAATGAAAAATTGATCATTCATTCCAAAAAACTGATCAAGCGACTTTACGTGTACCATCACATTTTCCAGGAAAATGCTGAATAACGTCGGGGAAAGTAGACTCCCTTGTCGCACGCCAACTCTCACATCGAACCAATCAGTCAATTGTCCATCTATTATAACAGCACATTCAGATTCGCAATACAGAGTTCCAAAATTCGCACAATCTTCGTATCTATGTCAATTGCTTTCATAATTTTCCACAGCGCATTCCTCTAGACTGCATCAAAAGCAGATTTAAAATCAATGAAATTAAAATGAAGTGAGACATGCTGAAAATCACTGATACTCATCAGATTATATGATTAGATACTTATTTGATCGATTATCCAAGGTCGCCTGCATCCAATGTTGTCATCAACCTTAACCGTCAGAGACCTGAGGGGGGGTCCAGTGGAGCCCGGAGCCATATTTTTCCATTTTGCTTTTTGTGCTGAGGATTTATCAACCTCTCATGCCCATGTAAAATCATCATTTTTGACAGTGAATCTGCATGTGTTATTTCATTTCAATTGAATCAGTAGAAGCATAGTAGATAGGCCAAGTGGGTCCACTGGACCCCCTCAGATCTCAGAGGATGTAGGGGACACAGTGTTTTGAGGGTCTTAAAATGCAGCAATTATGGCTCAGTTTCGGCCTATTTCCGATTAGCGTGGATAAATTTGAAAAAAATGGCCAAATGTAAGGTTTATGCTGCATGGAATAAATCAATTTCATCAAAATCAACTATCTGAGGTTGCATTGCTGCATCAAGCATCGTAAAACCGACTCTTAGTACAGCTGATACTGTTCTAAATTTCGTCGGATTATAAAAACACCACATTTTTTCTTGTGTTTACTGAGAAGGCTGAAAGGCACTCAAAGCATTAGTTATATCGACTTGCTACAAGCAAACATCATTGCTTGACTTAAAAACAACCTTCCTAATGATTTGATGTCGATTTAAGCAGGTAAACTAAGAATTTGTAAAAGGGGTCCACTGGTGTGAAAAATTTCAGGTCTCTGAGGGTTAATGACGCATAAACGGCCTCACTTATTATCAAGCATCTCATATAGGTATATATACGAGTATGGTCTACCGATGTGCACAAAGCAGTGATTCTTCCTTCGACTATAGTCAGCACTTTGAGACCCCCTGGCTCCAATTTCCAAGATGTTCGCAGAAGTGCTGTATACTTATTCCGTTACAGGGCCGTCATATATCAAATACTCTTCAGATCTTCAGACTTAAATAAAGGCACTTTGGGTATGGCGAAGAGCAACCATCAATGCGACATCAATCAGCTCTTTCAGGTTATTTTCGTGTGCTTTTGAGTGGAATGAAACATTTGGTAATACCGAATACAGCGTTATTGCGACAACTAATGAGTTATTTGTTTTCATATTACTTACTGGGAAATTATTACCGCATTAGGAGAAGCTTTGACCCTATCCAATGCCATGCACTGCTGAATTTTCAAACATCTCGAGCTAGTAGACATTTTGTTTCCTTCCGTCGATGTTCGCTAGACTACCTGCACAAAGGCGTCGCGGATATTTCTATTTGCTCAATGCACACTGCACAGTGCTTCATTCCTTCAACTGAGTCTTAAGGTAAGTCTGTAGAAAGTCCGAATACCTCTAGTTTTACTTAGATTTATTTAATATCGTAGCCTTGTCGCTTCAAAAATTCCGAAACTCCGGAATATAATAAGTACAAGTATTCAATCGTGATAAGTCTGATAGTTCCACCACATCCAACAGTTCCTATCGATTCAGAAGAATGTAGGACAATTCGATTCATTTCGAGAGTGGCGTGATCCCTGAGTAATTCGAGTTTTGAAATGTCTGCGCTGATACAGTGAAAGAAATTTTATGAGACGAATCCATTTCTGTCCCGAAATTAATGCATTCATACCTCCTATACTCGCCAACCAAAAAGTTTGTTTATGGATTTCCTTTTGTGACTGCGATTTTCTGTATGCAGATGGTATGTTCAATAAAAGCATCTGATAGGCTCATTATAAACTTCTAATCTATTTTAGGGCGTTACTATCTTACAAAAAGCTAATTTCAGGAGGATTTTAGTGATCAATGATCTTCTCTAATACGTAGCATACAAGGTCTACATTTGCCTAAAACCAAAAGTTGCAATGGACCGCACAACGACCTGTTGGCGCTAGTTGAAAATGTAACGGTACATGGCGCAATACAGCAAAGAAGGGTGAGCCGAAGTAATTGATCCCAAGATTGCTGCGTGGATTCATCTCCTCAAAGGTAAGTTTTCATTGTATGCGTCCATTATTGCGACGAAACTCTAGTGAACTAGATTAATATCATTAAATAACTAAACCTTTTATCATATTGAATAGAGAGAAAGGCTTTTAAACATTAACTAACCATTTGAATTTATAATCAAAATTATAAATGCAGCTAAATTGAATAAAAGAGACCTTAAACTCACTTCGCTTTAGCGGGAGATAAATCAAGAAACATTTCCAACACATATAAAAGGTGCGGTTAAGAGGGAGAGCTTTTATTTATTTATGATCGCTTTTCTTTTGTTCAATAAGATCATAATGCACAAGTTCAATATAATACATCACAATACAATAATAATCATAATACAATAAACATAAGTTCAATAATGCATCTATTTATTTTCAAAAGCAATTGCTGTTGATCTACTATAGAATCCTAAGAATTCAGTGAACACTTGTTCACAGCGCAATGTGTCAACGAACCAACCCGCGCTCTGTCTTGAAGAGAAGGTTAAAAATAAAAAGATAAAAAACAGTTGACTTTAAATTCCTGTCACTGTTGACCAATAAACTTCAACTATTTTTCCATGTTTTTACAACTCCTTAACATGTAGTAGATTGCTTTCCATGTTCAGAATAAATACGATATATACAGATGCTTTTCTATCTTAAATCATGAAGCGGGGCGGTATTGAGAACCTGTAGGCCTGTGTACAAGCGTCACTATCAATAGGATAACGAAACTTTGGCTGACATAAGCCAAAATGAGATCTGACATAGGGTTGTCGATGCCGTTGATTTTCATTCTGCTTCGCTTGTAGCTGACGTAAAAAGGTCGCTGCGACGCTGAAGGTGAGTTTCGACTCCTTGCTCTATCTGGCAATAGCATGCAAAGCGGACTGAACGAGACAACTTCCTTGCGGTGATGTTGTGCATAAACGGAGATGTCGTGCGGGTAGATAGCTACTTCAACCCGGAAGTGACAACTTCTGCGGTGGAGTTGATGAGAACAAAGGCGGTAACAGGACAGCCGTGTAGTGTAGTAGTAAGTAAGTGGCAGTGATCCCAATTAATGAAACTTTAGTTGGGCGGTTGCTGAGAAAGGCCACCATCCATCGGATGAATGTAACTGGAATCCCACGGGCGTGCAGAGCAACGTACAGAGGCCCGATCGTACACCTTTGAGCAGTTTAGTAGGGACAGAATGGTGCGGAGCGCGTGGTTGCTTTGGTAACCAACGCTAATCTGTTGAGTCAGGAGGAGAACTTGATCTTCACATCCTCGCCTTTCCCTGAAGCCTGTTGCTCACAGATCCACCCGAGTGACTCGGCCAAGAAGTACGATCTGTTACGGATCATCCGCTCGAGAAGCTTCACGACGCAGGAGGTAAGGCTAACCGGGGGAAAGAGAAGATCACCGACGCCGGCTTTCCAGCCTTCAATAACGGAATGATCACCGCCTCTCTCCAGATTTGAGGGCACGATGCTTCCTTGTTTGATTGAATATATCAAGGAGTTCCATCTCAGCTGCAGTGCCTTCAGGAAAGTCGGCGGGATGTCGGCCGCTCCCTTCGCTCTCATTTGCTTGATGGCAACAATTAATTCCGTCCTGGAGAAGCCTTCATCGTCGACCGAACACGAACAGATAATCTTCTTCATTTCGCGGGTGAGGTTTCTTTCTTCTCTGTTGAAGTGGAGACGATTCGTAGCGACGTAATGCGACATGAAGACATCCTTCGTAAACGAGTGCTTCATTAGTGGTGTTCGATTCCGGGGTGCGACTCAGCGACCTGATGACCTTCGCTGTGTCAGCGGTCGTTTCTAGCTGGGTCACGAAGTCCTAACAACTTCTCTTTTGCCTCCCTGGTAAGGCGGCTTGCTTTTCTGAATGCCTCAACCCATTCTTCTCTGTGAGTGCGCACGTGATGTCGTAGGCGATTCCTCGTCTTTATTGCTTCTTTCACTGTTTTGAGTCAACCAACACTTCTTGCCCAAATCTTGCCGACTAAGGACGCTTAAACGGTTAACGCGCTGTTTCATGGAAACTGTTGATTCCGGACACTCCATCACTTGCATGTCGACCTCCAAAGAGAAGTCCGGCCAATCCACACCTCTCCCCATCCACACAATTCGGTTGGTCTTCTCACGATGAACCTTCTGCTGACAATTGATACTGGTGATCTTTTACGTAACTTTACATGATTTAATGTTTCATTCTCTGTAACAATGTTTTAACGGTTAACCGCATGCGACTTAATACCTTTTTGTTGTATTAACGTGGACGCTTTTCAGTTGTGGTTTAAAAGAATGCTAGTATCATGAGCTCCAAGAATATGTAAGTTTTATCAAGACCGGCCCATCCGTTCACTGGCAAACTTCTAATTTGCATTATTCCCATACTCAGCTATTTGGTGAGTCATCATTTCCCTCGGTTGAGGTCAGAAGATTTCGAATCCTTGATCTGCGACCATGAAGGCTTGTCGCCACCTGTTCAACACCTTGCTTCCGCTAAGTGGATCGACGAGATTATCATATTGCAACTCATTCAATGATGACAGGGGAATGTGGCAGTTGTGACATGATCAACTATGATATGATCATATAATTATGAAGTAATAAACTTCTATTCGCTAATTACTTCATTTAATTCAGCAGACTTTTTCCTAAACTAAGTTAAGTCTCTCAGCTGACCGAACGAGGCAGTTTAGTTATCAATTAAATGAGCCTACAGTTAAATTTGATGAGAAAAACAAGAGATAAAAGAACTTTTCGGGTTCTGCAACGATTTAGGAAACGGACTGCATGCTTCTGCTTTCCGTTGCCCTTTTCACATACGAATGTTCCGGCTGCTTTGAATAGTGGCAATCGGATGGAAGTAGATCTTTTGTGGGTACATTTGTGGCACGCCGGCGGCAGTGAATTGAGTTTACTCCGATCCAGCTTCCGCATTTTGAGCATGGGTCGATTTTTAATTGTCTCTTCACTTTTGTGCTTGTCAGTGTCATGATCTTCGTTTTCTTGATGCGGATTCTTAACCCCTTTTCGTGCTAAGATTTCTTCCATTTGTTACTTGACTTTCGGTTTCTCCAATCAATTAGGACAAGATCATCAGCATATAATGCTTCCATCAGATTGTCACTTCCTGCTTCCTTCGTCAGTGACAAGTCACGGGCTTCGGACGGATCCTTGATGTACAGTTATAGACCACAATATCATGTTCACGTAATCAAAAGAGAATGACAGCTATGAAGTCAATACAAGACACCAACACTCTTGATTCCCCGACCGTACTCGCCTGACCTAGGAATCGAACCGAAGTCCGCGGTGGAGACAAGCTCGCACCGTCTTCACTAGGCCACGCTGACGGTACCACAGGAATTCGAGTTAAGGCAGAAGTCATCTCCAAGTGTTATCGACAGCTTATTGTCCTATTATCGTTGAAAGAATGCTAACAGCATTCATGTTGTAGCGAGACAACACACATAATAGCATAATAATAGATTCCTAGGTCGGGTGAATGCGGTCAGGGAATCAAGGGTGTTGGTGTCTTGCATTGACTTCATAGCTGTCATTCTCTTTCGATATTCAATGAACTACGACAGACCTTTGTTGTCATGTTCACGTAAGTCTCCAATTTTTGAGCAAGAGGCTGATCATGCTACCATCATTTACTAATAATAAGAAGCTAAGTACATTGCAACTTAAAAATTAAAGCTAGAAATTTGAAAAAGCTTCAATTTGTATTTGAATCGTTAAACCTGCACTGACAAAGAAAAATGTGCAACCCTCAATAAATACAAACTCTGTAGCATCAGACGACATTTACAGGCTCATTTTATTTTACTTTCAAACTGAATTCAAACAAATGCAATGTGCACACATGCATTGTCTAGCAAAAAAATAAAAATAAAACTCAAGCAAAATCCTGATATATCAAACCGAAAAGTAGGAAAATCTATAAAAACAGCTGCTTGTGTTCCATATAAATACTGAAAATGATTTAAAGCGTAAAACAGGCTTTGGAAGTAAATCTCAAGCTATTTGCGTCAATGCACTCAAAAAGTGAAAATGCAAACGTGATGTTTTGTGTCAAATTATAGTCATTCATATTTCTCGACAAAATCGACCGTTTCAGTGGAAGGCAATTCATTGTAAGGTTCTTCGCCAGTATAAGCAATCTCCTCTTTCGCGCATGTCTCAGAATCGTCATGAATTGAAAGTATTTTCGGCTCGGGAGACTGTGGACTTATAATTCGCCGCAACGGCTTCCCTGGGTGGCCTATATTCATGTTGTTGTTCATATTTTCTCCGTATAATGGCCCCATATCCGGAGGACTCATTGGTTTCGCTGGACGAACACGCATCTGAAGCAGATAAGAAGTAGTTACCGATAGCAGGAATACGTTCGAGCACAGATGTGCCATTCATGATTCTAACGTCAAAAATAGGAGCAACAAACGAAATCGATGGTCGGTTGTCTCTGAAGAGCTACTGAACGCCGACGTCAGGATTGACGTTGTATTTACGTCTTGGGAATTCTTAAGACCCACCGAGTGAATGAAGCCATCTGATTGAGTCTTCAATTGAGGACCTCTATCATACGTCGACAGTTCAGCTGGTAGAGTGTTGGCCTAGAATACAAGGTCGGTGGTTCGAGTCCAGCAAGACGAGAAGTTGTTTTCTGTCTGTTGAATTATACAGTAAAGATTGAAGTGCAAATCAAGAGTACAGTAGCAATGTCAAAATGTGAGCTTGAAAACATTGGTGTACCTAACATTCGCTTTGTCATATCATTGTAACGTTCAACACAACCCCCGAACTTCTCATCAGCTACGCCGATCTCTCAGTCACACAGATTTATGTAAATGGTATCATCAGGGTGGCCGCAGAAAATTCTCGAAAAAAATTTCGTGCATTTTCGTGTATGCACTTTACTAAACCCCGCGTTTCAACAAAAGTGTGTAATGTTTAAAGTGGCTTAAATAGCTTCAACTTAGCTTAGGAATCGATTGAGAATCACAATAAACTTGTAATGAGAAACAACAATAATTGTATCAAGAATGAGTTCGATAGTTCTCCCTCAGCAACAGAATTGTGATAGTTGCCGTTGACAAAGGGATTTTGCACTCAGTGAAATATAGCTATTTTTGTTAACGTAGTGCAGTGGTTGGCAACGCGTGACCCTCCGACCCATGTTGGGTAGCCATCTGCCTGTCAATCTTCACTTTAGGAGGTCCACAACTGTGAATGTAATCAGACAGTTATAGAGTAGGTATATTATGTAGAGTAGCAACTCAGCATTTATTTAATCCCCAATGTGTGTACAGTTTCGATTTTATTAAATGAACTCGAGGTGAATACAGTTGGGTATTGTTGCCAAATGTGAGATATGCAAAGTTTTCCAATTTTGAAGAAATTGCCACAGAATTGAGTGATCATGATAGCAATGCAGAAGGAACTGATATTATTCTACAGATCGTCCGTGTCATGACACCCTTCGAGAGGTAATATTTGCTAAGTTAGCAATTCGATGACCTGCTATTGCTTTCATGTTCAACCCTCAAGAGTATATTCTTAAGTGTGATCATATCACAGGCAACCTGCCACTGGTAGAGCAAAATAAAATAATCAAAGACAATGATTTCAAATAACCTTAAAAGATGTAAATGGGTACACATCACAATTCAGATTCAAGAAATGAAACATTAATTTAGTGAATCATAAATTCATGACCATGAAAGTTGAATGAGAAATATAAAATTTCAGCAAAAACAGCACAAGAAGATCTCGACTTTTTCATGAAGACTTCCATTTTAACGCGGTTCATGAAATTCCCTTGATCATCAGCATAATTGCCGCTTAGCAAATATTCATTCCTTTTGATATCCAACTTGTTTCATACTACTTATAAAGGAGCGTCATGTCGGTAGTATATAAATTGGCAAAAATTTAACTTTTTCAAAACTGCTCAAGTAATTTTTTGGACCGCAGGAACGTAATCTCCGCAAAAAAACTGAATCTTTTCGTATAAAAATTTTCACTGTGTACAGATACTTTTTTGAGTCGAGACTCTACCTGTATATACCTACTCTATACAGACAAATTTTTGACAAATAATGGATCGCTCATTCATATTCTCAACAAGAAGATTTTCATTCACGGAAAACCCTGATTCGTGGCGTTGCCGTGTGAAAGCATTAGGCAAAGTCTGACAATCCGCCACAGATCACAGTACCCATCTTTTCCGTTCAATAGTAGTGAATAAAAATCATCCAGTCGCGTTTCCTCTGTGCAATGGCTCATTTGATTCTGAATCGAAGTTTCATCCATGAATTTGTCGAATTGTTCTTTTACTTCATCAGCACATACGGTGACAATCGTTTGCAGTCAATAGGTATATGCAACAATCGAGAGAATCGCTTCTTTGAAACTAGTCCTGAGCAGGAAGCCAGCTTTGAAGATAAGAAGATCACTGCTACATACTTACTCTTACTCCTCGTTTATTGTCAACAGTCGCGTTATAGTACATGGTCCCTTTTCCATTATTTTCTGTGCAACTGATGATACAAATACAATACAGGATTTTCGAAAATCGAGAAGATTTGCTGGGGACACGATGTTCTTTCTCAACGCATTACTGAATCCAAATCCAAAGTCAAGAGCATGTCCTTCCTTGTAGTTACTTTTGCCTGATTGTTGGTTAATGTTAACTTTCACAAGATCCGAACATGTCTTTGCTTCAGTCAAAACAGACGCTTTAATAAAGAAAGATAGAAGTTTCCTGATCATCTGTTCACGAGAGTCAGCAAGCATCGGAGCGATATGTTCTAGGGTCTGGAAAATGGATGCGACATAGCGGTAAAAATGCAATTTTACTTCAAGCAGAGGATCTCTTATTGTATGGTCGAGGAAGCTATATGATCGAGCATCCGGTTTTTGCGTCACGGTGTTCACGTAAACACGGAGTGATGTTAGCAGTTCAAGTGCTCTGTCCACAATTTCAATGTTTTCTGTCCAGCGAATAAAACAACATTTTTTTGGGAGTTTCTACTTTTTCTCTCAATTCAAGAAATTTTGCTCTACGAGCAGGACTGTCCTTGAAGAGCGGGTAAAAAGCCCGCAAAAAAACCTTCAACATCCCATCCTGATTTCTTATTGCCCATGCGAAAAGCGCCGTTAACAGCAACTTCCCAGCTGAATAAGTTGAAAGTCAAAATCACCAGACAATTTTCCTGAAATATATCGAAGAATTTCCAATTAATCGCGGGACCATCAATTGAAATTTGCGCCAAGCTCTTACACAGCGCATATCATTAGTAAATCTGACAACTATCAACACCAGGAAATTTACTTCAGCTGAGATATGAACTCGATTGAACAATCTATTGCAGTTTACAGTAAGCTAATTTTTAGGAAATTTATGACATTATCTATGTTGCTCTGACTGGAAGATCTAGATTGTAGACAGTATTTGTTATTCAATTGTTTACTTTATCCTACGGAAAAGGTATTTTGAAATACGAGAATTCTGTTCCCTTTGGCCAAAAAATCGCTTACTTTGTTTTGAGCATATAACAAGTTCCTGGAATAATCGTTCAATTGAAATACTTCTTGAATGATTTGTGGCACTCTATTCTAGCGAGGCTGTACTGTATCGTTCTCCAAATACAAATTCTAATTCTCCTCGAAATAATGTAACCGGATTCAAGTGGTCAATGGGAAAAGAGTTATCGTATTTCAAAATACCTTCAAATTCGGATGGAGTCAGCAGTAAAATAATTAACAAGAATTTTCCAAAATTTAGATCTCCCAGTCAGAGCAACATACATGTCTAACACACTACGAATGGCCTTAAACAAGAAAATAATTAGTAAGCCATGCCAACAGAACTCCTTCCAAAATCCAAATAAAACACATCTACGAAAAATGAAGCTTTAACGTCACTACTCCCCCATACTGGGGGCTTGGACGGTGCTGACATAGTCAGACTTTTCTGGAGCGTTGTGGTACTTTTAGTCCGGATGCCCTTCCTGCCGACTTCCAATGACACTTTCGGGGCTCGACCTCTGGACCAGAAGATCGCTAGGCCAAGCACCTAACCACTGTGCACGGAGACCAAGTATATCTACGAAAGATGATCATCATATATCAAAGCAATGAAATGCAACGCTGTTTGCGTAGGAAAGTACTTTCAAGAAAGACAAACATCAAATTGTCAGAACTCTCGAATCATTACTTGAGTTAATTACAGGACTTGACTTCTTGGTCAATCCTGGCAATGATCTGCTGGCACAATTCTTCGTCACTGTTGACGATCGTTTGTCAGCTCTTCCAGATACTTCAACCATTCGGCTCCTGTAGTCAGCCAGTCAGTTCATTTGTCGCGATGATACTTGATGAGGCCGTCAGGTGCTTTGTTTCGTGATGAAGACGACATTTCCGGGTCATCCTCTGTCTGCCCCGTATTCGCTGCCAGCCTGGTCGTTGTTGATGATACCACAGCAGCTGATATGGAATTCTGCTCCAGCCCATTCGAAGAACGTGACCAATCCAAGTCAATCGAAGATGTTATAAATTCGGACACTGAGTCTTGGATCTTGATATGGGCGTAAAGGGAGGCATAAGAAATGCGGTATTCTGGACGAAATTTTCCCAATTGTTTGAGACATAGATATTCAAAGGTGCCAATGCGCTTTTCTTGAACTTGTGAGAGTTCCCAGCTTTCACAGCCGTATGTGAGAACTGATATTGACGCCCAACCTCATGACCACGAAATCCTCCCTACTTCAGTTCCTGCAGTGATTACGCATACGAGACTATATAACATTTCGTCGAACAGTCCTTGCTTACAAATGTCTTCGAGGTGGGGCCCCAAGTTATCTGTCTTCCTGTCTCCAGCCTGTGTCTTCCAACCCTTCCCGCAGCCATCTCCGATCTGCCTACAACGACCAACTTCTCATTCCGACTTCCCGACTGAAGACAGTTGGTGCTAGAGCTTTCCCTATAGCTGCAGCTCGCACCTGGAATGACCTACCAACAACCTTGAAAGCTGCTGCGTCAGTGGTCACCTTCAAGAGAGGCCTAAAGGCTGAACTGCTGCGAAGAGCCTTATCCTGACCATTCCTGACAATTGTACTGTAGATAGTTTCAGACATATTAATGTCTTTATTGTAAAGTGCCCTTGAAGTCCGATCGGAAAAAAGTGTCACTTAGATCTATCTTGTTCAATAAATAAATAAGAACTGATACATGCTGTGAAGACGCGGCCTTTTGTTTTCGGTGAGACTGAGGGACTGGACCATAGGTGGGCATTGAAGCGTCTGAATACAGCTGTAGCTCTACCAATGCGCCGATTTAATTCCGTTTCGAAGCAGCCATTTGAAGTGACAGTAGAGCCCAGGTAAACGAATTCATTGACATTTTCAAGAGGTTCCCCAGCCAGAACGATGGTGTCAGGTCTGCTATGAGTGTCAACCACTTTGCTTTTTGCTGTATTTATCTTAAGACCAATCTCAGACGCAATTTTGGCTACTTCATCAAGCAGGCTTTGCATGGCGTCGCTGTTTTCTGCAACATCGTCAGCGTATTAGCAGCAATGAAATTAATACACCATGGATGAAATTGCCATGCAAAAGATGTGCGGCTGGTAGGATTCGAACCTACGACCAAAGTTGACTTGACCTGTGCTCTAACCAACTGAACTACGAACCACTTATGCGACTGTGTCAATTACAGGATCAAACCCTCAACACCACACATCAGTTGTCATTGCAACTATAATCCATGAATAAATAGCTCGTCACAGTTGTGACTGACGACATTAAGGCAAGTAGCGGGGATTGATTGTCCAACAAAGCATCTTAAACCATGTCGCAAAGCATCTTTCTGCCAGGAACACAACATCGTCAGCGTATGTTAGATCGCAGACGGGCGATTCGGTGACCTGAAGGCTGAGACTAATGTGGTTCCACGACGCATGCACGATTTGATGGCTGTAGGTCCACAAGACTTATGCCTCTATAATTGGTACACTTGGCTTTGCTCCCTTTTTATGCACGGGAATGACTCTGAATATGATCACACTTAAGAAAATGCTCTTATTAATAAGGCTGCGCATGAAAGTAATAGTAACCCATCGAATTGCTAATTGACTTATTTAATTTGTGACCTTCAGCCAGCGACGCGCTTTAATTTTTCTTTGTAAAAGCTCTTACCGATTTCTGATATGTAAGCCTTCAATAAAGATATATTATTATTTGGTGCTGGGTCTCAACTCAAGTTCATTTCATAAAATCGAAACTGCGTACACACTACCTACTTGAACTGCTACTCTACCTAATGTACTTAGTCTATGCACAAGAAGACCAGGAGCAGCTGATGTCGCCAATGAACATCGCTGTCAGACGAGGCGATTTCTCTTCATTTCGGCAGCTGATGAGCCGCGTGACGTCATCAGTTGAATACAATAGCAGTTTTCTGGACGTCATGCATTTGCGCGACATATTTCAGATATGTAATGGAGGTGCAATGCTTTTGCGCCACAGATATGCTTGCCTAGTAATGTATTTGCGCCAAAACAAATCATGCATTTGCGCCAAAACAAATCATGTATTTGCGCCAGCTTCTTTCTTATCAGATGTTTTGTTAATATTGTATATCTGATAGTTGTATGACCAATTGGGATATGACACATTTGCGAAGCCATTTGAGCGATTGACAATGCATTGATACTTAGAGGGAATAGATGTCTAATTGAAACGTCATCCTAATTGAAAATGTGATGCAATTATACAAACAAGAGCAAATATTTTGCAACATAATACAGCAGCTGTCAAATTTGAGAAAGTCAATTGGGTTTTTTCAAGCCCTTAAAGAGAAGCCAAATAGACTAAAGTTACTTTTTAGTTACAAAAGATAGTAGATAATCTTAAGTAATGCGAACGATTTTCTGTGGCTAAATCCTTTTCACATTTGCTGATCAAATTACCGGATAACAGATAACACTAGATTTAGCAGATAACACATTTGGCGCAAATGCATTGCATCTAAATTACGTAAAAGGAAAATGTGGTGCAAGTGCAAATGCAAAACTCCCAGTTTTCTCCTTCGTCGAGGAGAAACGCTGCCTGCGACTACGCACATTCGATCTAAGTGTAACTGAAGATTGCTTTTAAGGCCACATGTCAAAATATGTTCAGTGGTCCTTTAATTCCGTAAGTTAATTCATTTACAAGAGAATGAGTATCTGATTCCAGTCAGAGAAATTCCAAAGAGAATAACTGTCGTTACGTTGAAAACTATCAGAAGATTGCAATTAAGCGAAGGACCATCGGTTTCACATTGGCTCCAAATTTGAAATATTCAAATGCATCTTCAAGTTATTTCATATAAATAATGATGTAAGAGTTTGAATCTAATGAAAATGAGACGGATTTCGTTGATGAGATAAATTTTATTAACGAATAAAGGTAGAACTTTTCCATCTTACTTTTCAGCACAAAACACGATGAGTTATCGTCGGACAGCACTTACAAGTATTCAACTTAAATTCACTCAAGAATAGAAACAGAGCAAACAAGATGCAAATTATTCTGATTTTGTAAATAAAATATTTCAGCATAGAGTTGGATCTTCAGCTGAAAATTGGGAACAGACTTGAATATTTTCTATTTCATCCAATATCAAGAATCATCAGCAAGCCTAGTTCACATCTCCCGATATTCTGATCATTTAAGTACATCACCAAAACTCAATGATTATGCAGAGACGCCAATATGTGAGAATTTCATCAAATGTTCGATGTGAGAATCCATTCAATTGTGGACCAGTTGTTCACTCCCATTTTTATATTGCCAGCAAAATAGAATAAAAGTAAATATGCTGCCCAACGTTTCGAGCTACAAGCTCATCGACTGGGGCTATAGGCCTACACGAAACTGGTCTTCTGAAAACCAAACCAGCCATCAACGTCATTCAATTGTGATCACCATGAAAGTCGAATTTGCATTTATTGTACAATATTCTATTTCTTAGAATTCATTTAAACTCTGATTCAAGTTCAACAGTCAAATTTCAATCCCTTGATACACAAGTTAGATTTTCAGCCGCTACACAACAGATACACGTCAGTCATTCAATAATGAATTTGACATATCTACGACTTACTCTTTGTGCCGGCTGCTTCAATCCACTAATTTGTCCTTCATTGTCGTATTTCTCCTTCATAAGCTTGCTATGAGCAGAGTCTGTTCGAGCACATTTGTTCTCCGCATGATTACTGGGAATGGTTAGAGGCATATCCCAAGTTCCGACAAAATGATTCCCCCATGGTGAATCCTTTGAACGAGGAACTCCTTCTAACAGATGCCCACGATCATTAGCTCTGATTATCGTATCGCCCTCCCTTCGTTTTGGATGCTTCAAACGGAATGAAATCCAGTCAGTGATGCATTAGAATAGTGTACAGAAAAAATGTTGATTTTTAATAGATTGCCTAGATTTTCATTCTCAGTGGAACTTTTTTTATTGATTGAATTCCATTGATCTTGGAAATATTTCACCAACTTTATTTTCATAACATCATAAATCAGAAAATACTTCATGCAAAGTGGTCAAGGCCACAATGCATGAATTGAATGAGACCCATCCAAAAAATCGCTGAGGATTATGATAGAGTTGCACATTTTGACCGATAATGCCTACAGGATTTACCTAACAGCATTCCAGAAATAAAAATTCAAAACTGCATAGCTATTAGAGGATTTACCTCCTTGTGCTCCTTAGGAATTGTATACTGTTGCAAGCGTCGAGCTTTGAATGCGTCTTGGTACTGAAAGAAAAGGAATGCATGATTGAGAGTTTATCTGAATAGGCTTGCTCATGGTCATGCAAATCATATTTAAAGATTACGAAAATCTTAATGACATTCCGAGAAAATAAGGACATCTGTACTGAAAAAACAAAATATCGAGTGCAGGAACATTTTAACAGGGAGAAAAGATGACAACTATATCAAACTATGTTTCACGCGTAAAATTGTAGAAATGTCACCTAATTGACGTCACCTGAAGTGACAAAGTAAGCCTATATACACAGTTGTGCCATAACATGTAAAAGTCATTCTGGTGCGATTGCTAGCGGAGGAACGCTTTAATACTGATCAGGGATGCGGAGTCGGAGTCCCGGAGTCCTATCATTTTTGCTGGAGTCGGAGTCCGATCAAATGATAGGACTCCGGCCTATAACTAGACCCGAAATATAATACTAGCAAATTATTTATCCTCGTGCATAGCTGTCATTGTCTTGATATCAACTTTCTCCGTCAAACAAAAGTACAGAGACAGCAGTGCATGCAAAGTTTGTAATAGTTGAGGGAATGAACCGTGATAATGAGAAAAGGATTGTCTTTTAGTAGAGAAGACAAGCCTTCCTAGCCTCGATCACACCTACACCCCAAAAGTTACATCAGAGACAAAAATGAAATACTAGTTTGTTAGAGAACATTACCTCATACCCTCACAGTAATCGTGTGTGATGGTTCCTCTAAAACGCATATTAAAATCGAAAGTGTACTCGTTTTATTTTGAGAAGGATGGGGATTTTCCTGCCTGGTAGAGACTGGAGAAAACCATGTGAACCACAAATCAAGAAGATGGGAGGAGCCGAGTCGCATGCATCCAACTGAAAGCGACAGTTGATGAACTTTCATCGAAAATGATTGATAATTGATACAGCAATGATCCCTAAAAATACGTTCAGGTAAGCCTGTAATGATCTATGATGTAGGTGAACAGTTAATTTTTCAAAACACTAGGCTTTATATATTGGCACCCGGAGTCGTAGTCGGAGTCGGAGTCGGAGTCCTATCAACCCCCGGAGTCGGAGTCCTATCAAAATGATAGGACTCCGTATCCCTCATATTGATTACAGGTAATTTTTGGGGCAGTAATAACAGACATAGACGAGACTGCGTTAGCAGCCGAAACTGTCTGATATTTCTGCCCGCAAAATCCATGATATAAGTAGTAGCTATGCTGTAGACAAATGTGGTGTATGGAGATTTATTTTCATAGTTTCAAAACATGAGTATTCTGCATAGATCAGGAGCTTTAGCGAGTGATCTATGCAGAATAGGGGTGCTTTGAAACTATGAAAATCTCCATGCATCCAATTTGTCTATGGTATAACTATTTTATACCATAGTTATCAGCACAAGGCATTGATAAATCATAGCCTAGCACTATGATCTTAGACCTCCTAGATATCTAGACCTCCTTGGTTTTTAATTCAGCTATGGAAGCAGCTTGTTCAAGATGCAATTCTGTTGTGTTCAATTTAATAATTGTGACATTGACGCATGAATGACAGAAATTAACAGAGCCAAAAGACGATAAAACATTATGCTTAATTGAAGACTTCGTCACACACCAGGGAGATTGTCAAAGAGGTCGAGGAAAGTTGTTGGGCACCAATTCAAATTTTGTACCTCAACATTGCGTTGAACAACGAAGGTTTGGAAGAGGATTCATTTCAATGGAGAAGACATTACTAGAATCGTTTTCAAATTTAAAGGAAACACGGGTGAAGAAGCAGTCAATGACCTGCAAATATAATAATGGTGAAATAATGGAATTCAATTCAAAGAAATTGTATTGCCAGAAGAACAATAAATTGATACTTCGACTTCTTTATTGAAACACAACTTCAGTCAATCTAAAATTAAGTCATGCACATTTACATCAAACATAAAGAGATTACAAATAAAGTCCAATTACCTTTACCTGTGCAGGATTAGCACCAGACCATGAAGAGTCACTTATGCACGCAAGTAAATCAGTACGAATGAAGGGATGAACACTGCATGAAATCATTTACAAATGTCGGATGATGACTCATCAACTATCGATCGCTGTACAATGAAATGAATGCGTTCACAAACATGCATGACAGATGATGACAATAGCGACAAACAATCAATAATGAATAATGAACCAACAGAAATGTAATATGTTTCTCAAACGAACAGTCATAAGCAATAAGCTAACCAAAGATAACCAAAAGCAGTGACACGAATTAGCAAGTTAAGTTGAATTAACTGGACAATTTGATGTTCAAATCCGAAAAGCCTGATGTTGACTGCTTCTAATGGTAGTCCGATGAAGAATGAAAAAGAAATGGTTAGTAATCAAATCAAAACCAAATGCAGCAAGAAAATGCATTCTGTCGTGATATCAACGCTACGTAGTAATGTGTCATAATCGAAGTAACATTAACTGTTCTCGTATGGTATTCATCAACTTTTTCCTAGTAAATGAATCGAACCAACATTGCTATTGGGCATGCTCTAGGATCAATTGTGAAAAAAACTGAACTATTCTTACAAATGAGCATTTCAGTTATTTTCACTGTTTGCAATTATTTTCACACTTTCGTAGCAAAACTATGAAATTATAGAAATTTATTCTTTTATGTCCTATGAAAGAATAACTCATAACTATGGTACATTGTGTTTAGGTTCGTATATCTTTCAATGTTAAAGTATTGAACCGCAATATACCTGTTTAGCATATTGTGGTTCAATCATAGATAACCTCAACACAATGATATTGCAATTCAGATCTCAGAACCGCAATAAGCTATGGCTTCGTGCCTGACGGCCCTCAGCCTTATAGCATATTGCGGTTCAGATATCTGAACTGCAATATTACAATGCTGTTGTGTGCAACTCTTGAGTCTATGAATATTTCAATGATTGATCACTGTTAATCACAGATAATGGAGAGATGAAGAAATCTTTGATTGACTTTTATTGAAGTCTATGAAAGTTTGCTCTCTCAATAGATGATAATTCATGAAATGTTTGAAAGTCTAATAAAGTTGGCAAATGTGAATAGATTTAAAATTCAGATTTCTATCTAAAAATGATTTGAAATATCCATCCACCAATTCATTCATTAATGGATTCTCAAGCGATTAATTCTCATTAATGGATGACGGACGACGGTTCATGGCTATCTGATGGAGGAATGCCATATGAGATTTCAAGGTAAGTTATGTACAAACGTTAGCGGCCTCTGATTTGTACATCACTTGCCTCGAAATCTCATGTGGTATTTCCATTGTCTACTTATATATCCATCCATAGACATCATGAAAAATATAAATACGATTTAGAAGTCTGTAATCTTATATGAACTTCTATGTTGCAAGTCTTCCAGGATCTGGTCTGAATAATTCCAAGATATAGGGAAATCAGTACCAAATAGACTGGCTATATATGTATGTAATTAGATGACATAGATCTTTTATGTAATGATTATCATCAACTTTTATTTTGCGATTGAAATTTTGCTATGCAACGAAGATATATTACCCTTATCACTTTGCATTAAATCATTTATTAACAAGATGGCTCTATTAAACCTATCTAGCATTCCTGGTAAAATGATAAGCGGATTGTCTAATGATATCTTAGACTTTGTGGCAGAAGCATCTACTGAGCGATATGTTCAAGAATTGGATCCAGGCTTCCTCCAAGAAATTTCGAAAACAGAAAACTGCGACGACGTTTTGACTGAAGACCAAGAGAATTACCTTATGATTCTAGAAAATGCTGCAATACCTACATCAACTAAAAATCAAACAGCAAAATGGGTTCAGAAATTCAAAGACTTCCTTGCTATCAAAAAACTATCTCTACACTTCGAAAGTGTGCCACCTAAAGTGCCAAATGACTCTGTTCGTCTGTTTTATGCGAATTTGAAGAAAACCGATGGTAACTTTTGCGCACCTGCCAGCCTAATATGCATCAGGGCAGCGATTCACCGACATTTGAAGTCTCGTGAAGTCAATTCCAGCATCAATATATTGACAGATGACAACTTCACTCGGGCTAATAAAGTGATGAAAGCGATGGTAAAGTGTTACTTGACCAGCAACCAAGAAAGCGGCCATGAATTCGTACGTATTTCAAACGATGATATGAGTAGACTTAGATGCTATTTTGAGCAAGAACCTGAAAGTATGAAGACTGTGCAGGAGGAGTGCATTTTCAATATCATCTTGCACTTTCAACTTCGAGGAAGGGAGAATTTGCGTGCTTTTACAAAGAATTCCTTTGAATTCGGTATTGACGATGGAAAGGAATTTGCAGCCATAAAAGTGCCCATGCTTCAAAAAAACGTAAAGGCATCCTTGAATCGAAAAGAATTCGAAAATATAAAAGCAGCAAAAATGATCCCACAAGAAAATCATTGTCCTGTTTTAAAACTAACGTATTACATCAGTAAATTGACGAGCCAGACCAAAGAGGACACTTTATTCCCAGGTACTAAGAGAGATGGCACGTTTTCTGAGCTAGTGGTGCTGGGCAAAGATTCTCTTGGAAATGTTATGAGAGATCTCAGCAGAATAGCAGGGTTAGGTAAAAAATATACAAATCACTGTGTTAGGGTGACAGGCATCAATTTAATGCAAAAACAGACATTGCCTCTATCACGGGACACAAAGATGAAAGAAGTGTGGAAAAGTACATACGAAAAAATAACAAAACTTGTTCGTGCCAGTAGTATACTTGGCGGAGCAAGTGAAAGCCAGACCCAGTGGAATCAGAACGCAAAAAGAATTCGAAAAACAGATCAATATGGAAATGAAACATGGGAGATCGAAAAGAATTGAGAAAACAGGAGGGACAATACAAGACGGGACTGTGATGAAAAGGATTGAATTACACGGACCTTTTCATGATTGTAGTTTCCAATTTTGATGGCATTGCGTAGCTGAATCCACAAGTGTTGACATTTTTTCCTTGTCTATTTCAAAACTCTGTACATGTCATTTTATATGTCATTGTGAGAAAATAAAAGTGTCCGAAAACGGACGGCTTGGTAATGCCATTGCTGCCTGCTGACAGCAGGTAGCAATGTACAAATTGTCATTATCCGATATTATTGCCGCATAGATTTAGAAATATAAGTAGACAATGGTGCATTATATACCCTCCAATGCCGGGCAATCATGCATTTCAAACTCATTTCAATCATTTCGATGACATCCAAAGCCATCGAGAGTGAAATACAATGTAAATTTTGATGCAAATTAGAAAATTTAGGAGTCAACATTCCCAGCGCTATGTTAGCATTCATCATTACCATTACCATACTTAATATCTATATCTTCACTTAAGATGACATCATAAAGATACAAACAAGAAAACATAAATGAACATGGTGATTAAGTAGACTTCTGATATTTTATCCATCTCTGACAGTAACAACGCCTTAAGTAATGGAACTGACCAGCTTCCATTCGTTTAGGCCAGCCCGAAACCCTGATATGAACCCCATTGAACATTTATGGCATGAAATTGGGCGAAAGATTAAACTTCGCAATCCACCCGTTGCCAGTCTTGCTGAATCCTGCAAGAACATCCTGCAGGAACATATTGAAAATAAAAAGAAGATTAGTTCGCAGAAAGACTGATTTTGCGTTCTCTGTATCAACTAGGAAGTCATCACCTTGAATTTTGATGAGGTCAATTACGAAGTTTGGAACTTGAAGAATGCACCTGAAAGACTGCTGAGACTGGGAAAGGGCTAATATTTTCACCATGAGAATGATTTTCAAAGGAATCGGGAAATTGGGGCGTCGAAGGAATTCCTTCAATTGAAGGAATGAAGGAAATTAACGTAGGGGCTAAATAATACGAAGTTTCTGCAAACAAGTTCATACCTGTGATGAGATGAGCTAGCAATAAACTGTTGCCATAGGAAAGAGAACTCGGTATGGCCATCAATCTTCGTATTTTGATATAAGAATAAGTCAAGTCATGAAAAGCAGCGCAAAATTAACGGCAGCAAATGTCCTAAAATCCTCATTTCACAATCCAATATCGTATAATAATCATCTAATTCATGTCGATCAATGATCTAATAAGATCGTTCCTAAATCAGGTAAATGTTTCATTCACCATGTTAGACAAGCGCTGTGCTTACCTGATTCGCACTGAAATGTTGGGCCATCAATCTGTAAAAACAAGAATACAAAGTATTTCAACACATTATATTTTAGATTTGTTAATGATAATGCAGTGTGTGTATTAAATAATTGCAAAAAAAATTCATGCATCAAATACCGATCAATGACTAGTTACAACATTCTCATAATCCGTGATTTTCCACTATGTTTTTCTCTGTCCGACATTACTTATCTTCAAAATTAGCCCATTAACCGTCTGAGCTTCGAACCCAAATCTGCTGCAATGTTCCAACTACCCATGACGTGCAGTGCACGGCATTCGTTCACAACTGCAATTCCCCAGGTCAGTAAGCAATGGGACAATAACACAGCAGTGGGTAGTTGGAGCAGTGTCACCAGCTTTTCGTCGAACACTTGCGCAAGTGCCCGCTTCGGATCTCAGGAGATTGAAAGGATCCATTGAAATTTATGGTCACTACGGCAACTGTGTGAGAATCTGTTGGAGTTGCCGTAATGCAGAGTGCCGTAGAAGAAATGGTGCCATTTTGGTAAATGACTCTGGAAGCATAATCTTACAAACACAAAATAATCGTGATGCATGATCATAGATTTTCCTATGAATTACCAATTATCACCTTGATACTTGAGATTTGAATTTCCATGCTGTAATCATTCAAATAGTTTGTATAATTTCTTCACCCCGACAAGGCACAGCAGCTTCTAATATTTATTGCCTCAAGGCGATCCCTACGGTTCACAACCCCTATCAAATGGACAGAATAGCGTTCCAAACAGATTCCTATTGATTATCACTGTCTATTGTTAGATGGAAGGCTAGCGGACGCTTCACTCATGGTCACACACGCGCGCTTTACTCTCTGCAGAAACGATTTGTATACTGCAATTTTTTGAATGTAGGAAATATCCTCAACTACATGCATTTGGGGGCTAGTGACGATTAATTTTGACTAGTTGCCCCAACAGCTAAATTATTTACAATTTAAATTATTTACGAGCTAAATTATTAACGGAGTTTAGACAAATTTGGGAGGAGAGTAACCCATAAGTATAGAAAGCTTAAAATTGTTGGCAGAATGCTTGTGGCTTAAAAAAGTCAGTAATTTATTATGAAGGACACGCCACATTACACACTTATTTGTTGATATTACTTTATACTGCTTAAGTTTTGGCGGCTCTTGTTTACCTGTAAGCGCTTTGATCATATCGCTCCAATCTACATTCAAATGAACATGAATTCTCTCATACGACACAAAACAACTGTCAAAAACAGGCTTGCCAGTTAAGCTGTTGATCTCATTTAGACAAAGAGTAAAAGATTATCACCTCTATTCGCATGAAATTCCTCAGAGATATACAAGTTCGCATACAACGACAAACAATGTGTGCATTACTTTCACACCAAGCTGTGTTCAGCAAATTATGAAAGCGATACATGTATATAAGTGAATATTTCATCCAGGATAAATGTTGGTCGGCAGACCCCGGAAACGTAGCTGCAAACAGACTCATGGGATAGCAGAGCCTCATAAGCTTCCAACCCCCGCAAGCTAGTGACCAGAGGGCAGATAAACACTAAATTTAGAGACCACCGTCGGATGTGCTCATGTTCAGCGGAAATAAAATGGAAAAGAATGAATGAAACAAAAGCTTCAGTTGATAAGAGCACTGAAATCCGAGTGGGCTGGGCTACCTACTGTATATGTTATCATATAATGGATATATAAGATCGATATCCTAAAGTTCCTAAGAAGCACAGGCATGCATTTGGCACCCATATAGTCGCAGAAACATATCATGAAGGCTGTGAAACAGGTCAAAATAATCAATGAAAATTATTGAACAAGCATTTTATTGTTGGAACTCTACGCAACATTATGAAGTTTGAAGCAAAACATTGCTTGCAGTGATCAAATGTACAATTTCTGTAGGTTGATCGCATTGTTTCACTCGCATTGAACCCGAACCCGATCGGATTTTGGTCGGGTTCGGGTCACGAATGGACACCTCTCATTTGTACGGTTCCTTGCATTATTCATCTTTAATCATTTCACCAAAAAATCTAATGATTATGTGGAAAGCAGATTCTAGGGCAAAGGCGAATCATCTTTTAGCAAAAGCAGATACTCTCACGTCCCGAGTACGCCTTCAGAGCGTTAGAGGTGCTTTCGCGGATGCGTGGCTGAACTGTCCACCATCCCAGTCTCTGCAGACCAAATTAACCAATGATAAAATTCGCATTGCAATTGGTCTTCGTCTTGTAACACCTCTGTGTGAGCCCCATAAGTTCTCTAGTGAAGTATCTGTTGATAAGACAGGTATACACGGACTATCCTGCTACAGATCTTCTGACCGCTCCAATCGTCATCATGCGGCTACCAATTTGTTGTCAAAGACATCACCAACTTCACATCAATTCTTGAACCTTCAGGTCTTATACTATCTGACAGTAAGCGACCTGATGGCATGTCGCTTATCCCACTCATAAAGGAACACCTTTTGTTTGGGATTTCACATGTTGTGACCCATTGATAGCCTCTCATCTTTATGTTGCCAATGGAAAGGTGGGTTCAGTCGCAAAAGAGGCAGAGACGAAGAAGTCTTTGAAATATGAATCTCTCATGGACTCATGCGACTTCAGGAGAGTTTCAATTGAGACCCAGGTGCTTTTGGACCAGGTGCCACCCTTCTTGTTTGACAGATCGGAAGGAAGTCAGGTGACCCTCTAACAACGGTCCAACTGACTCAACGATTGAGTCTCGCCATGCAGCGTGGTATAATGCTGCTTCAGTCAGAGGAAGCCTCTACCAAACATAGTTGATTATCGATTCCTAAATTTTTGTTCCTTGGAGTGGAAACATAGATTTAGAATGAATAGTTTTACTTTTGTTATTCTTGCTTCCATCTTGCTTTATATTTCAAAATACACGATATTTGCCAGCTTTGTTCCTAAGGTTGAATAACAAGACCTATGTTTAGAAATTACTTACTGCTTTTCTTCCGAAAAAAGAAGGTCCGGCAGCATTATTATCACTGCAAGAAAAGGCGAATGAGCTGTGTCCTAAAACGGATATTGCGACGACTTCCAATAATTAAGTTGACGCCACGTTGCTCAGAACTTGACGATTTGTTTTTAGCGTAGAAAAAGGAGCTAGCATTTGAAGTGTATGAGGAATTCGAGCGATATTTGAGAATGTCAGAGGTATCGCTAGAAGACTTTCTACTTTCTACTTGATCATTTGCACGAATTAGTGAAGAAATATGGCATGTCACTATCGGAAAGATTAAGAAAAACTTACTGAAGCAACGGTCGATAAGTTGACATTTAAATGCATGCGGAAAATGGTGAAAAAATCACCGGACAACACGCTACTGTCAAAGCAGAAACTCTTTTGTGTGAAGAGAAGTTTGATAATGATAGTGATAGTGATACTTCAACAGAATCTGTTTCCACGCTCGTTCGGATAAAGAAGTTAAAAGACGCTACCTGTACTACTGGGTAGCAGATTGCCAACACAGAGAGGAACCAGAAGTCAAAGATGATGTATAAGTAATGATTTTGGCTGATGACATCGGGTCTCTCATGACGTGGAGTCTTGAGATTACTATTTTAGACTCTGGATATACGAAATCAGTGTGCGGTTGGTAGTGGCTGAAATTTTCTGGCGAATCGTTGAGTGACATTGAAAAAGAGAGGCAAAGAGGCACATTCGAATCGCGCCTTTACGTTCGAAGACAAACTTCCTGTAGCACCCATTAAAAAAGCTGATTACGCAATAGGGCTTCGCAATAGAAAGAATTACAGTGTTTGGAAAATAAATAATTACTGTGATAAATTCGACAGGACGCTACTACATTGTCCACGGACCAAACGTCACTGAGATTAATCGCATTATAGATGAGCGAAAATTTAAATAATGAGAAGATGCCGAGAAAGCTGCAGCTGCAATTTGCACACGCAACCTCAAATCAGATCATCGTTTTATTGAAGAAAGAAAATAACCACAGAAAGCCTATCGAAAGTTCAGAAGCGCAGAAGGATGGACGCTGCTCAAGACGAAGAAGCACATCAAATCTTCTCCTTTGAATCCATTGTGAAGAAGAGGGACTTGTCATTCTATGGTCATCAATATAGATGAAAAGACCAAATAACGAAAACAGCGCTGTAGGGAAAGGTAGGGAGGAAAGAGTCGAAACACAGGGCATGCCAAGTTAACTTACATGTAGATGTATATTACTAATTTTTCGAAGAATTCCGACAGGTGTCAGATGTGTCACGTGCCGGTCAGGTTGCGTCTGCCCATCCTTTATCAGAGTACCTTTTCTCGCCGGCCGTCGCCCCCTGAGACCGGAGGTAGATGTTATCTGACTTATCAGCCGTGATTGATTGACTCGCGCCTTTGTAAGCGGCAACTGGTGTAAACGCCAATCAAACATTGCACTCAACCCTTCTCGCTATAACAGAATGTGCCTCGCTCTTCGTAATTAAAGATACATAGCACCATACATTTATATTCTGGTTATACACAAGAAATAGGTTTGTAATGGAACATTAGCACAAGAGATAGATTACATATGCTTCAAGTTGAATACGATGCTTCATTTGTTAGAAAACTACTACTCATAAGCTTTCAGTAGTATTAGGAGTACACATTTTTGTACATTTGATTTCTACGAATGTAAAAATAATGATGGCGTCATAAATCCCTCCCAATGGACCAAAATGTAGCACAATACGTTCGTCTTGCATTCCTCATTCGTATTGGGGAAGATCTACAGTATTTCACTGCTTAATTTGAACTTATTTGCAAAAATTCGACAAAATTTAGGAATTGTCCTACTTCAAGTCGATTGAGCTACTTCTAAATCTTAATATTTTTGTGTAAGAGTTGAGATTCTTTGGTTTTATATCAGGGAGACATGATTTAGGGGTTGGGAGCGAGGAAATTTTGACTTTCGTTTTTTAAGGACCACCCTAATGCAAATGTCATAGATGCGTTATGTAGCTATGTGCTGTGCATGTACATGTCTTATATTTTTGATTACAGTTGTGCTGTCGTAAAAAAATGCCTTGGCTCATTGTAAATAATTCAAAAGTAAGGGAATGCCAAGTAAACTTATATTAGTATAATAACAAATTATTTCCAATTAATTTCTGTCTTCTTGACGAAACTATCTTCAGGGAACTTAAATATTAGCGTTACAGATCCTAGTTATCTTATCATTACCAAAGTTTGTTTTGATACGCGTCCCGTAAGTAACTGTGCATAGACAACAGATGTTTAGACCGCAATACATGTTGTTGGATGTAAGTCGCCACATATCTAGGTGCGCTGCGAATATCACTTCACCATGTAATAAATTTGAGGCCGCATCCATTTTCAAAATGTCTCCGACATCCACAAGGATTGATCGGGAACATAAAGAAAAATTGTTTATTTCCATGCTTCAGCCCAAGCTGAATAGAAGTTGATTTTATGTATCTATGCCTAATTTCGATAATTTTGAAATACATTTCATTCCCATGACTGGGGATATATATATATATATATATATATATATATACTTCACTTTTCTATATATATATATATGACTAAGATCTGTAACACTAATATTTAAGTTCGCTGAAGATAGCTTCGTGAAGAAGACAGAAATTAATTGGAAATTTGTTATTACAGCAATATATGTTTACTTGGCATTTCCTTACCTTTGAATTAGTTGTACTGTTATGCTATGTTAAATTTATGATGCTGTCATGTAAGCAAGTCATAATAAAGCAGACTAGTGACGACTTCGCATCGCTTTATTGGTGAGCCCGATAGCATGGATCCGTTATTCAAGATATTTACAATGACTTCAACAGCAAAACTGTCCACCATCTCAATGAAATTACACGCACTTTGACTTTCTCAACCAGGAGCTTGGTTCGCTCAGGTTGAGGCTCAATCTCATCTTCGCCATATGATAGCAGATGAGACACATCGCTGTCACACCTGACCAATCAACTACAATGCGAATGACTGATATCCTCTCTAATTTCCTTTTCCATCGAATAAGTATGAGAACTTCAAGCAAAAGTTATTGAACACCTTTTCATTAAGTCCCAGCGATAGAGCTTCTCGACTTCTACATCTAGTTGACTTAGGTGACAGAAAACCGACAAAGTTGATGGATGAAATGCTGGCATTGATGGGTAGCCATGCTCCTTGCTTTTTGTTCCAGCATCTGTTTTTGGAACAAATGCCGAATGATGTCAGACTTCAATTAGCTAATGAGGATTTCAGTGATCCAAGCAAATTTGTCCTTATTGTTAACAAATTGTGCTTTTCCTGAAATTTGACATCTGCTCATGTTGGTAAAGTAATCAGTAATCGAAAAAGTTTAATTCCAAATCGCATTGCGGCGCCTAAAACAACCGGTAGCCTATGTGTTTCTACCACGCACGTTTTGGTCAAAATGCAAAGAAGTGTGTATCCCCATTGTGGGAAACGAACTAGCCGACCGCCATTAATAGCAGCGGCGGTCGGCCAAAAAGAAATAAGACTTTTCTTTTATCGACATCCTATTTCAAACTGTGAATTTCTTGTCGACACAGGAGCGGAGGTCAGTGTTATCCCAGCAACCAGTCTAGAGACACGTTCTACATACAATGGCCGGGTGCAGCTAGCGGAGCTCCGATACGTACTTTCAGCGTTCGCACACTTCTTCACATCAACTCACGCGCACTCAGATGGAACTTTTTGATCGCTGACATGGATAAGTCATTGCTAGGTGCAGACTTGATCTGCTATTATGGCCTTTTTGTCGATATGAGAGGCCGTCAGGTAGTTGATTCCCTAACTTCTGACTGATACAAATGCAATCCCATCATTAACAATGCCCACTTTCTCTAATCCGAACACAATACATGCAGTCGAGCACTACACTACAACGACAGGTCATACAATTCATGCCAGAGCACGTCGATTGCTACCGCAAAAGACAAGGCAAAGGAAGAATTCTGCAAAATGGAGGAAATGGGAATAATTCGACGATCGAACAGTCAATGGTCTTCACCATTACACATAGTTCCTAGGCAATCAGGTGGCTGGTGGTCGTGTTGTGATTACAGGCGACAGAATGATGCAGGTTTTCATGACAGATATCCTATACCACATATTCATGACTGCTGCTAATCTGGTAGCTAAACGAATATTTTGAAAAGTGGATCTTGTGTACGGTTATCATCGGGTTGCGGTTTTTGAAGATGGCATTCATAAAACTGCTGTAATCACACCCTTCGGATTATTTGAGTTTTTGCGAATGACCTTTGGACTCAAAAAACGCTGCTCAGGTATTTCAAAGATTGATGGATAAGGTATGTCAAGGCCCTGACTTCGTATTCGTCTATCTTGATAATATTCTTATCACCAGTCGTTCTGAATCAGAACATTGTGATCATCTTCGTCTGCTTTTCGATCATCTTCGGCAACATGGTTTGGTTATAAATGCTTCGAAATGTCAATTTGGACGGTCAGTGATTCACTTCATAGGGCATCGAATTGAATGAGAATGGGATTATGTTTTTGCCGGAAAAAGTAGAGGCCATTGATTAAGTATATAGGTAGAGTGTTGACTCAAAAAAGTATCTGTATACAGTGAAAATTTTTATATGAAAAGATTCATTTTTTTGCGGAGATTACGTTCCCGTGGTCCAAAATATTATTTGAGCATTTTTAAAAAAAGTCAAGATTTTGGCAATTCATAAACTACCGACATGACGCCCTTTTGTAATTAATATGAAACAAGTTGGATATCAAAAGGAATGAATATTTGTTAATAAGCATCGCAATTAAGCGGAATTTTATGCTGATGATCAAGGAAATCTAATTAACGGCATTATATATATGGAAGTCTTCATGAAAAAGTCGAGATCTTATTGTGCTTTCTTGGCTGGAATTTCAATATTCTAATTCAGTTTTCACCGGCATGATTTTATGATTCACTAAATTTATGATTCATTTCTTGAATCTAAATAGTGATGGACCCATTTACATCTTTCAAAGTTAATTGAAATCATTGTCTTTCAATTCTGCTCTGCCAGTGGCAGGTTGCTTGTGATATGATCACGCTTAAGGAAATACTCCTGAGGTTTAGTATGAAAGTAATAGGAGCCCATCGAATAACTATTTTAACAAGCATTACCTCTCGAAGGCTGTCATGACACTGATAATCTGTAAAATACCATCATTCCTTCTGTATTCTAACCCAAAAATGATGAAATTCCTGTCGATTTCTACATCAATCAGCGGACACTAATGCCGCAGTTGGCATTATTGTCCGCTGATTGATATATGAATTTGCATTGAATTAAAAACCGCATTATTGTCCGGCAGAAACTCTATGCCAAAAAATCTGAAAGAACATAGAACATAAGCAAACTGTGCAAACATAGAAATTACTCATATTACAAGTGCTGTCCATTCTAATCCAAATAAAATTCTAGCACAAACCCATTCTTTCTCAGAATTGAGGTCGGGCGCGGAACAGTTCCAGACTCGCTTGATACAGTTGTCTTTGTTTCAGAAACAGAATAATGAGTTGAAAAAACCTGGGATGATGTCGATCCACTGTTGTCCTCAATACAAATATCCCTTTGTTGGGTTTCGAATCGGTGAATACTGCTGCTTAAATCATGTGATACCTTCATTTTCTTTGTTGGTGTTACACGTTTAATATAGCGCTGCACCGAATCATTCCTTTTATGACCAGTAACCGTTTGAATCTGGTCCGTTGTGTACCCTTTTGAGAACATCTCCGAAACGACTGTTGCACGCACACAGTGATTGGTATAAATTGCGTTTAGGTCTGCTTCCCTTGAAATGATTTTCATTGCATCATTCAACAAATGCTTCCCCACGACTTGTGTATCCGAGTACCATGTAGCATTGCTCTCCCAACCGCCACTCTCCATTTTTGATTTCTGCAGCGGCTTCGGGAATAAGCATGTGCAATTATTGGGGATCTTGCTCAAATATAGTCGGATGGCTTCAACAGGACATTCATCTTTCTTCTCTGGTTTTGCATGCATCACAATGTCTTTAATGTTCTCGTAATTCCTTTTATTGAGTGTTGATCTCACATTTTTTTCTTCAAGAGTTTTTTACACACAATGAATTCACAATTGTCACTATCCACTGAGAAGACAAGAGATTCCTTTTGGAGATTCCTCATCCACTCTCTTCCTCGATAGGCAAAGTGGTAAATGATTAGAAAAATTACCTCGTGTTGCAAAACTTGAGGATTTTTTCTTGAAAAATAGTCACCAAGCTTCAACAAATCAGTTCAATTAATTGCTCGCGCACTGTTTTGATTGTTGATCGTTTTCGTCGACTTAAGATATTTGGCAATCATGCATTTTATCATGTTATTTGCTTGATTAAATTCAACGTCTTTCAAAATATTGAACTGTCGTCCTATGTCGGCGCTCAAGTAACGGTGAATTCCCGCCCGCATACATATTAGCGTAGATGGGCTGTAGAAATTCCCGTCTTGTCGGGACAATTTACTGTACCAGAAGCGAAGGTATTGTGACAGATATTTCACTGGCATTTCTTTAATGTTTGTTGGTAGCTTTTCATCACGAAGAAATGATTTAAACTTGCTAACGTACTGCTTCGTCTGGTCACTTGTGCGCTTGTTTTCCGCATCATCCTCTGTTTTTGCAATTTCCCTCATAATTTCATCACTCAGATCGGGATAAGAAGTGTCGTCAAAATCTGCTGTCGACTCAATTATCTCCGCAGTCTCAGAATCTGTTAAGCCCGTAAACTGATCATACACATAATTATTAGTGTCATCGTTTGTTAGAATTTCAAGAAAATTCAAGTTTTCTGAGCTTAAACCACTGATTTGGTTGCCTTTGATTTTTGATAAATTGAGCATAGTCAAGTCTGTTGTCTACCGTGCGTGCTTCTTGTATGAGTGATTCGAGAAAAGTGATCAAGCTACGGTTTACAAAACTATCATCCATGGATTTTTTGAATTTTGAAACTAGTCAACCTTTGCAATATTGTCAGATTATGCTAGTGAAGGAGATCTAGGAACTGTAGTCATAGACTTCTTGAGGCTATCATTCAAAGACTATGAAATGACCCATGGACTTCTTATTAAATAAACATGGATGTCAAGGCGCAAACTAAGATTTCGAAAAATAATGTACACACATCTAGGAGTTATGTACTATGAGTATGAGTATGAGTAATTTATGAAGCACTATCAGTACTATGAAGCATTGATAGAAAGCATTGATATAGATTTCATCTTTTTTTGGGTTAGAATACCAAAAAAATCCATTCTCGGATGACTATTGACGGGAGGTATGCCATAATTTTTCGGAAAACATAACTGTGTAGTCTCTGCCCAAGCTTTATTGCCGATAAAAGTGATTTTATAAAAGAAAAGAAACACCGGACCAACGTTTCGCTCACCGTCCGAGCTTGCTCACGGTCACGCGCATAAATGGCGGACAAGAAGTACAGATTACTTTAAATAGCAAGCACCTCAAACACAGTTCTTAATAAGTTAACTCGTGTTTTCTATTGATTTCAGGTTCCAACATTCTAATATATCGACTTTCAGCAGTTCTAGCAAGTACAGGCGTACTGACTTGGCAAAGAATATCTAAGTGAAAGTCACTGATGGTCATAGAGATATTGCGATGTTCGGCGATTATGTGTTCGGACAGAGCACTATGGCGGTCTTTATTGTCTATACTCCTTTTGTGTTCATGAAAACGAGATTTAATAGGACGACTGGTCTGTCCGATATACGCTTTGTTGCAAATACTACACATGAACCTATACACGACATGTCTGCTCAGACAAGTGTGGGGGGAGTTACTAACGTATCCTCGGAATCTATGCATTTATGTCCTCTAAAAGTGGATACTATTCCTATATTACTATCATGATAATTCAATTCCGTAGTAATTTCTTCAAAACTGCAAAAATTTGCATATCTCACATTTGGTAACAATGCCCAACTGTATTCCCCTCGAATCATTTGATAAAATCGAAAATGTATACACATTGGGAATTCAATAAATGCGGAGTTGCCACTCTACCTAATAGCCTATACTAACTCTATGGTAGAGGCCATTACAAGCTTTCCCAAACCAAAAAATTTAAAAGAACTGCAAGAATTTCTTGATGTGATAAATCTTTTTCATCGCTTTGTTCCTGCAGCAATAATGCAACCATTGTTTCAGGAAGTCACCAAGAAGCCTAAGCTCATTTACTGGTCCCATGAATTAGACACAGCATTTTCAAAAGCAAAGGAATCTTTAGCTAATGCCACAATGCTCGTTCATCCTGAACCTTCCGCTACCATCGCGCTTACAGCTGATGTGCTTCTGATATTGCAGTTGCAGCTCTTTTAGAGCAACTGATTGCTCAATTGGAATCATTAGCATTTTCAGTCGACAACTACGTGCAGCAGAAAATAGTACATTGCATTTTAGCGTGAATTGCTTGCTCTATATCTGTATGTTAAGCATTTCCGATACATGATCGAAGGTCGCCATCTCGTTACTTTCACTGATCGCAAACCACTAACATTTGCATTCAGCAAATGTTCAGATCCATGGTCTCCCAGGCAACAGCGCCATTTGTCATACATCTCAGAATTTAGTATGGATGTCAAACATACATCAGGCAAATATAATCATGTTGCTGAGAATGTCCAGAGTGTCCATCACCATTGTTTCTACTCAAATCAGTGTGGAGTATGCAGCGATGTCAACTGAACAAAAACGAGATCCGGATATGCAAAAGTACAAGACAGTTCCGAATGGATTACAACTCCAAGATGTCAAATTCACCCCTAACCAAGATTCACTTCTTTATGACACATCTACTGGTAAGCCGCGACCTATTGTTTCTTCCTCATTCCGACGTCAAGTATTTGAAGCTATTCATAATTTTTTGCATCTCTCCAGTAGAGCAACACGGACCCTTGTCTCTAAAAAATTTGTCTGGCACAACATTCAAAAGCAAATTGATTTATGGGCTAAATCATGCGTTCTTTGTCAATCGTCCAAGATTCAGACCCATGTAAAAATCACCTCTCCAGTCCTACGAAATTCCACGATGTCGATTTGATCTTATCCATGTTGACTTAGTTGGTCCACTGCCACTATCACGCGGTTTTACTCATTTGTTTACGGTTGTGGATCGTTTTAAAAAAGATGGCCTGAGGCAATTCCGGTATTACTTCTGACACAGGATCCCAATTTTCGTCCTCTCTTGGGTCAGAGGTATCTAAACAACTCAGAGTAACTCACCATCAGACGACAGCGTGGCATCCGCAAGCCAATGGAATGGTGGAACGTTTCCATTGCTCTTTGAAGGCGGCGTTGCGCACCAGGTTTAAAGGTCCTAACTGGATGGACGAACTGCCATGGGTTTTGTTGGGCTCACGGACTTCTCTTCAGGAGGATTTGCAGTCTTCATCTACTGAACTGGTTCATCGAACTCATCTCAAAGTTCCAGGAGATTTTTTTGCTAGGCCCACCTCTTGCTAGTGCTTTTTGTCAGTGCCAACACATGATACTTTCCTACTTCTCTTGCGTGAAAAAATGTCCCGCATTCTCCCTAGTCCTGCTTCACGCCACAATTTACCGTCAGTTGCCGTTCCAAATTCTCTTTCCACTGCCAAATATGTGTTCTTGCGCACTGACTCACATACAACCACTCTTCCACGGCCGAATGATGGCCATATCTCGTTCTACAGAAAAACGAAAAGAAGTTTCTTATCGATAAAGGTGGAAGGGAGAGTGTCTACTGACAGACTTAAACCAGCATTTTTGGTATTTGATCAGCCTGTTCAAGTCAGCGAGCCACCAAGGCCCTGAAGACGATTCTCGTTTTGGCAGAACCATCTTGCCTCATGAAAGATATGGAAGCCCCGTTTCATGATAAACTCCGTTTCTGGCAGGGGGAAAGTGAGGCGACCGTTCTATTTGCCACATCCATGTGCATATACATGTCTTATATCTTTGACTACATTGTATGTAAATAGAATAATTAAATATTGAGTTGCATCCTCAATTGAAGGAAACAGACCTGAACAGCTGCTATTTCATCCAATACCAACAGCCCTAGTTTACATCTTTCAACATCGACACAACTCCCCATTTAAAGTTGCAGCTGTGCCCGGGTTAATTTGAAAGAAGTCAGTAAAATTTCGACGGGCATTCATTAAGTATCACTTTAAACACACCACTGGCAAATCGCCTAAGTCAGTTGAAAATCGAATTACCAGTCAGCATCATTCCCTTGTTAGGCACAACCACGAGAGTCAAGTCGGCTTGGAAAACATTCCGTGAGTTGCTTCCAGTGCTCACCAATCGTGGCATCTCCCTCCGGCGAAGAGGATATGTTTACCAAGCCTGTATCCGAAGTGTGCTGCTTTACGCCTCAGAAACGTGGGCTGTAAAGACTGATGATGTGAGCCGACTGGAAAGAAATGAAAATGCGATGATCCGATGGATCTGCTCCACGAAGTTAAGTGAGCGGAAATCGATGGCTGAGCTAAGGCATGCCCTAGGCATCACAAACCTTAAAAGCGTTCTGAGGTCAAGTCGCCTTCGATGGTTCGGGCAATTGGAGCGCATGCCTAACTGGCTATGGCCACAGAAAATTATGACCTTTGAAGTGCCTGGTCCGAGCATTCGAGGAGGCCAGAAGAAAAGATGGATTCACAATGTGGACAAGGACCTCCGCGACCTGCGGCTCGATCGTCGAACTGCACAGGATCGAGGTGCATGGAGGAGCGCTATCCGTCCTCAACATTGGAGTCGGCATGGAATACCGTCCAACCCTCAAAACTGGTGGAACCAAGGACGTAAAACCGGTCAGTAAGTAAGTAAGTAAGGCAAACAACTAAAACATGATATCAACAAAAATATAAATGGAGATGTAGTATTTGCAATTTGATTACATTTTGTAATGTTATGCTATGTTAAATTTATGATGCTGCTATGAAAGCAAGTCATAATTAAGCAGACTAATGACGACTTAGAATCGCTTTAATGTGGAATTTATTGCGTTGCGATGTATTTTCTCTTCACAGGGTCCTGTAGTTTAAAAACAAATATCTGCGAATAATCTATGTTTTTTGTATCAGTCACATGTTGGGCCTGCAGGATTGGTGGCTTTAGGAATCCATAGGATTTCTGGGAATGTAGATAGATATCTGAATAACTTATTCCAAAACTGGATTTTGTCAGTCACATCATTCAAACATGTGTTTCAGGATGCGCCTTGCTAAGATAGCAAAGTGACCATGATAGCATGCGACCAACACAGCATCATTGATCAACAAAGAGATGATCAAGTGATGAAGTTTTGCATTGTGGAGACAGGCATGAGAATATTTATGCCATTTGATCAAATGATTAACAGCATGTATTTATTAAAGATTCTTAATGATAAATAAATGCAAGTATGCAAATGAAAGAATTCGACATTTATCGATGAAAAAGACTATAGGCCTATCCAAATTTGTATAAGTGAAGGCATTTTGTTCGCAGACCATCATTTCATCTACAACACAATCATTAATAATGCAAAAGCATTATTAGCAAAAGCGTTTTCCCTATCAACATTTGTAAATCTACGCGTGTTCGTCACGCATTAATATCTTTCAATTAAATTTCAAACAGTATTTCTCTTAAAAATCATCTGCATGAACTTTCCGCTTGGATAATTTTGTCATTGTAAAGTTCCCTCTGATCCCTTCTCTCTCTGTTGATTAGCAATCTTAAAATGAAATTTAACACGAGCTTTCTCCACCTAATTATGCATTAGACGCCCTTAGAATATGAATATTTTGCTCTTTTCTTACTATCAGGATTTCATTAATGGCATCTTTTAAAGATTTTGAGAAAATTTCCTCAAATGGAAATTTGATTGAAACCTTCCATAAGTGTGAAATCTGATAAAAAAATTGAAGAAGGACCTGCAGGCATTCGGGTCGGATTCCCGTTTGGAAAAGAATCGTGATACTTTGAGCAAAACCTAGAATTTAATACGTGTATTTGAGCTGCAGCTGAATTAGAATTTTAATCAAAAGAAACAGAGGATGATTAAGGGTCGAATGGACTTGAAGCATCCCTAGCTAAATAATGCTAATTGCCTAACGGCATACCCAAAATATGCCAACAACAATGTTTTGTGGTGTCTTGTCGAGCAACCTATGTGGATTAACCTGCAAAATGCAGAAAGTGCATGTGCTTAAAAGCAAGGCTCATGCAAACGGGTAAATGTCGCCTGCAAATTGCATGATGAACAAAATGTTTCAAATATTGTACTGGTTAATGTAGAACCTACAATGCCATATAAATACGATGTCTCTAGACTCTTCATAACCAATAACTTGATAAATCATAGTCAAGACAGTCACAAAATTATCATCTAATTCATCAAAATTCATCAACGCAATTGACGGTTACAAAATGCAAAAAGAACAACAAAAAATGATACAAAATGTCAATGCAAAATCATAGCAATTTGCAATAATTAAATAGGTGCAACACAAATTATTTCCGTCTCATGAACAGCCTAGAGCGTCATGGACAATGACTGGCCCCTAGAAATGTGCCCATTATTTCGTTACCTCAATGTTTCATGCACTTCATACCTGGATGTGCACCTACAAGAACATGAGCAAATTCTTTGTTACGATTACACTAAATACTCTAGTCATCAAAATGCCCATGATCTCCAATAACTTGGAATGATAATTTTCTACAATAATCTGTCCACTTAAATAAGTAACGGGTTGAGGAAATTTTACACAATAGCTCAGCACTAGCTTTAATGATGTGTCGTTGTGTGACAAATCGTGAAGTAGCAGACATTCACTAAACAATTTGTTCCATATTTTTCATCGTGACGGATATTTCAAATAATCGCCAAATAGTTTAATTAAATATCTCTAAGCATTTAAGTGTACAAACAAAAAATATATAGCTCCCTGTAGCCTACTACTCACACCTGTTCAGACTTTACTCCGTGGGCCAATTCAAAGTCCTGCACCGGTGACAACCAATTATCGCAGTCATAGTAAAGGATATGCCTGGCAGCTCGTAACAACGTTTTTGTGTGCTGAACAGACACTAACGTAACACTCGAAATCAAGTATTTTATAGAAATTCTGGAGAAATTTTTATTTGCAGCTGACAAACATCTGGCAACTGATATCCAATTATTTGTCGTTCTGATTACCTGCTGAACTGATTATTTATATGAACCTTCTGTGCATGCTATTAAAATACCCAGAAGAAATGGAATCTTTCGTAAAAAACATTTTTGATTGCCGACAAACAAAATGCATGTTTCGTGAAATTTAGTGCTTGTTGTGCAGGAATAGCCATGTTTATCATCCAATATGAGGGTGATAAAATCAATCGTTATGTGAGGCAACTGTGAGTTATACGTTTGATTATACCTTCATCTGTCTGCTGAATTTACTTCTTTCAAAAATTCCGGATAAAAATGATATATTTACTACGCACAGGCGATTTAGAAATACTTTCGCCATTTTACAAAACGTCTGAAATTATTATTGATTTTATTTTTAAGATGATTTGTGTGTCTCTTCCAAAGATATTTAATATTATAAAGGGCTGGATAGGAAATAGACGTGTTTTTACCTTGTGTGCAGCGAAACCAGTGAAAATCAGCTGATGTTGCATGAATTTGAAAATATTTGTAAGCTACCGACCAAAATTCCTTTTTATTGCTTCTTTTCAGTAATTACAGAACTAAAACGCATTTTAATAATAAATCAAGAAATTTTTATGTATGTCTAAATACAGCGTCCAAATTGTAATAAATAATAGTCTATTCTACCTCTTTTAGATGTTTTGCAAAACGCAGTTGTAGATAAGAGCATCCTGTTGATACCATTCTTTCAATTAGACTTCATTGCATTATTTCATGTCAGTTGATTATTAAACCTGAAGAGCCCATGTTGTATAGGAATAGCACAAATAAAAACCGATTGTTTCATTTTTAGATAAAAGCAGAGTGCTACAATTACGTACTTCACTTACAATTCACCAAATACATCACTAAATGACTTTTCTGAACAGAAAAATGAACCTCGTCTTTACTTTTGAACTTTTGATCATAATAAGTACGAATTCGTACCTATTACAAAGAAACAATCCGCATGATCAAAATTAAAGACGCTTTATGGCCATGGTTGTACACATAGAGAAGGTGTATTAGGTAGAGTGGTAACTCCGCATTTATTAAATCCCCAATGTGTATACACACTCAATTTCATTAAATGAACTCAAAGGAGATAGCTACAGTCGGAATTGTTTCCAAATGTGAGATACAAAGACGGTGAGATATGCACATTTATCCAGTTTTGAAGAAATTACAACGGAATTGACTGATCATGATAGCATATGTGGAACCATTTACATCTTTCAAAGTTAAATGAAGTCATTGAGCCGTATGATCAAATGAATATCTTGGTAGAAAGTTCTTAATTATTAAGATAGTTCTCGAATTCGCATGAATAATTCAATATGTAGTACTTTCTAGCCAAGATATATCTAGCATGACTCATCTTGTCGAGAACATTCTTATCATTCGTATGTACGTAAGAGGTATCTAGGTTAGAAGGTTCTACCTATTGCCAAGATACTTTAAGGTTAACTTGCCACCACACAAACTAGTCATCATCAGTCTATTACTTCTTGCTGCTCGTGACCTTCGTCGCCAGAAAGTTTTTCGAGATAGACTTGAACCACTTCAACGATACGACGATACTGAATTGCGAAACTTGTTTCGTTTTGAGAGAAGGAGCATTATAACTCTCATTGACTTGATCGAGGAAACGCTTGCACGTCGAACTAACGGGAACAGAAGTCTTAGTCCATCGCTTCAAGTTTGCATCACCCTCAGTTACTTGGGTAGTGCCAGTTTTCAACAAATTCTTGCTGCATGGGCTGGTATCGATCAGACAACATGCAGTTTCCAGAGTGTACTTTGTCGTCGTAAAAGCCATCAACAATGCATTACACAATATAAATTTTCCAACATGTTTGACTGATATTAATGAGTGTAAGAGACCAGCTTTCGATCGATATGCAAATTGGATGATGTGATTGGTGCTTTAGATTGCACCCACGTGCGAATTTTGCGGCCGTCTTTTAATAGATTTCCAGATGAATACATCAACCGCAAAAATGTTCACTCGATCAATGTGCAAGGCATTTGTGATTCCTCATACAAGTTTCTTTCAGTTACAGCAGAATGGCCAGGCTCTTTCCATGACTCAAGGATTTTCAGGAATTCAGATATATTCCATCACTTTCTGAATAATCATGAAAATGGATATTTGGTTGGAGATTCCGGTTATCGGTTATACAAGTTTTTAATGATACCTTATGCCAACCCTAAAGATCAGCAGGAACAGAAATTTAACAAAGAGTTACCCGGGACAAAAATTCTTGCTAATATTACGAAGACTTGTACGGCTTGTTCAATACTTTTATCTGCATTCAAGCGTTGTACAACGATTATTCAATTATGCAAAAAAATGAAATGTCAGTTATAAGCATTCAATTACTTGATAAAGTTCAGGTATGCTTTCAAGTGCTTAATAAGTACTCAAATATTCTTAACATGATGTAGAACAATTTTGGAAAGTTTATCGCGTTTGGAAAGAAAATCCTTTATATTCCTCTGCACACTAATGTTACTTTTAGATGAATTTCAACACATATATTGTTTGATTTGCACATTTGAACAGACAGTTCTGTGCATTTTCATGCAAGCATGTTTTATTTTAAATAGTATATAATAGTATCAAAATATCAGCAGAGTATTAAACCTTTGACTGCGGCAGGGAAATTCAGCGATGTCCTTCCATATGCGGATGACCAGTGGACCTGTGCATAAGAAAGTGTCCATCTGATGCGGCATGACCAGTGGACCTGTGCATAGGAAGATAAGATGATAAAGCCATTATTGAGATGACTGAAGTAGCCACTTCAGTATGTTATTAAGATCTCATCTATGTGAATGGGTCAGTGGAAAAGTGTCAATTCCCCACCTATTCAGTGCCCGTAGTGTCCACGTGCCGGTCAGTGACGAGATGTGATGTAACAATAGGAAGACCGAAAGACTGATGAATGCTATTTGAAGTGACAGAGGGCGGTGCGACCATAATGTAGTATGAATGATTGTTCAACACATATTACCGGTTATGTAGAAAGTAGTATAGAGTACACTACATGGCCACATCATCCACACCCTTTTATTTGTAAACTAATCCATATTAAAAAAACATTGGTATTACTCGTATGTACAGTGGTTTAGACGTGTCTGGAATCCAAATGAAATGCAAATTAAATCCAAGCTGTCTGACTCAGTGTAGAATTTCTCACCTTTATGACATTTCGCATTGAGAAACCCTACAGGTGAAGCGATATAGTGATAATAAATTGATTTGTGTCCGCAAGAGTAACTTTCTTTGTATTTCTTGGCATCGCATATTTATATCGGGTGATGAATATGTCCATCTACATTTTAGAAATGCGTCTGTAGACAGTTACCTATCTTTTAGTGAAGCTAAATATATAACTTTTCAACATGGCAAATTTTTGAAGGCATTATTGTCAGTTGAAATCTGTTGAAAGTATGAAAATATTACTGAAAATAATTAATAACTTTTACTAGTAATAGTAGTAACTTTAAGTAATTAGTAGTTTACTAATTACTCAGTAATTCTTCCGGATGAACCTGCACACTCATAAACCTGAATGAAGCAGGGATGAGTTAACTTGCCGACCACGCTAACATGATAATTTGCCCTTTGTTCTCTTATGACTCTTATCGAAAGATCTGCTCCAGGGAGGTTCCCGTTATGCAAACAAATTAGTTTGGACTTCCACTTAACAAGTTGCAGCAATATTTGCACATATCACTTCAATGGTGGGCTCTCGGATCAAGATTATCTGAAAATCTCCCGCATACGGAGGGATGGTTGAAAATTTCCAAGCCGCACACAGGAGGAACATAGTCTGACTTGAATACCTGGTCATCCGCAGTCAAAGGGTTAAACGAATTTAATCTGTACAGTTGGGGCAACATGTGATTCGAACCCATCGTACTTTATTTTCTTTATTTTGCGAGGCGCTTATCATTGATTGTGAGTTATCTTTCTTATTGAGCAAGTATGTAGAATGTGCCAGAAATGTCCACCGCTATATTGAAATAAGTAAATGAAAAGGTATTACAAATGAACTTAAATTGTGGAAAGAGTGTGTCTTCGGAAAGGGTTCTTTGCTATTTCCATTCTAGGAATATGAGAGAAAGGTTAGTTCTTGATCGTCTGTGTGGTCGCCCACCAAATAGGTAAGGAAAGTCAGATCTACCAATGATCCTGTTAAATGACCATTCCATGTATAAACTGTTGCATATTCTTACTAATATCCCTTCCAAAACATGGTTTTCATACTATAAAGCTCGCAAAATTGTTTATTGCATTGTTTTGGGAGGAGCTTCTCAGCTATAAAAAATTATGTTTATGGAATACAATTCATCAATTTATCAGCTGACAAATTTGTTTTCAAAAATAAGAAAGTTTTAAACAAACATTTTTTTAATTATGTAGCAAAAAATCTCATCGTTATTACATAAAACTATCTGCAAACATTCTTAATATATATCTTGCTAGGCTAAACCTGTGCTTCAACTAAATTTCTATCCACGAGAACGTAGTATTCTCGGGTTACATTTTTCTTTTCTACGCTCTGAATTTAACAAAATCTTGTTCTTGAAAATAATGTCAGCTAACGATGTCAAGCATTAAATAATAATTGCTACTATCCAATCATGTAGAAGTACTTCTGTCTTTAGAGCATCAAGTCATTGCTTGCATTGGCGCATCAATGAAAAATTGAAGAACATTTTATCCAGAGTATGATTTTATCTAGCTGCTATTAGTTAACCGTTTCATTTATCCGATTGTATGATTTCGCTGTGGTCAGTATGGTTGCCATTGACACCGGAACTATTGTGGTTGAGCTACTTGCAAGGTTAATGTACTTTAAGTGTTCAACCATAGACATCAGATTTAACAATATTACGACTAGTATTGTCAAATCTGATGTCTGCGTGTTCCGCTAATTATTGCATTAATTCAAAAGTAGTATTTGTTATTTAAGAAAACTTGCATCAAAATACAGGTTTGCCTTAAAACACGATAAATTCTGAACTGAACAGCACTGTGATGAACTGAAATGAATTTTCAGCAGTGTGATATGTATTGTTATAACGAAGTACCGTGAAACAAACGCGTTAATGAACGATTGTTATTTAGGTTATTACTTACCGATACTGGAAGGTCCTGCGTATTGGTAGCGTGGCCCTGAAGATACCGCTAGAGAATGGCACCAATCCCCAATATTTGAGTTACGCCCAAACTTAGTGAAGCTTATAGGTGTAACCCACGGTGTATCGATTTCCACCTCCAAGCCGATACTAGGAATATCCACCAATGCGAATGCAACTAGCAATCTCAAGGACTAGTTACACCCAAACTTAGGAAAGTCTATAGGTGCAACTAAGGAATATCAATTCACCACTAATTCAATAACTTATAGAAATGTCCGCCAGTCAGAATCTAACTATCAATTCCAATGACTAGTTACACCCAAACTCAGAAGAGTCTATAGGTGCAAACTAAGGAATATCAATTCACAACTAATTCAATAACTTATGGAAATGTCCACCGGTCAGAATCCAACTATCAATTCCAATGACTAATTACACCCAAACTCAGAAGAGTCTATAGGTGCAAACTAAGGAATATCAATTCACAACTAATTCAACAACTTATGGAAATGTCCGCCAGACAGAATCCAACTATTAATTCCAATGACTAGTTACACCCAAACTCAGAAGAGTCTATAGGTGCAAACTAAGGAATATCAATTCACAACTAATTCAATAACTTATAGAAATGTCCGCCAGACAGAATCCAACTATCAATTCCAATGATTAATTACACCCAAACTTAGAAAAGTCTATAGGTGCAACTATCAATCAAGTCCGACGGAATTTATTTTATGATCTCTATATCATGTATATTTATTATCCTATTATATTTTATCCATTCGTGAGAAGGAGAGCATAATCAACTATAATTCTACAGACTTACTTACTCATTTACTTATCCTTCATAGGAAACAGGTTCATAACTCACCAATAGATTTTGCTTGCACGAACACAACCTTAAGTCTCTCAACAAGTGAAACTACTGAACGGAGCTTACTCCTAAATCCAAAATTCAAATTTCATTTCAAATCTTAATTTACAATATTCTTATTGGTCCACAACTACATGTGTGGACACTTCCTATTGGTTAAAAATTTACTTAAATCATTTCGAAAACTAATCTAATTAATTTAATATCCAACCGTTATATTCCTATACTTAAAACACATGCTGAGTTCAAACAAAAATAAACTAACTAGTAACTAATTTAATATGGACCGTTATACTTCTCCCCCCCACGAAGAAGAATCGACCCGATTCTCATCACAAATACTATCCTATATTTTCGGTTTTTATCGTCCGAAGAATGCACGATTTTGAGGATATTTTATTTTCTAGGTTATTACATAACATTCAAGGACAATTCCAGGATAATAAAGGATATTCCAGGACATTCCCAGACTGCGGGTACCTAAAGTCCGTAAAAATCATAATGGAGACTATAGCGGGAATACTCTTCGGAAATTTTGTTCAACTATATCACGCAGAGTATTCTCCGCTATGTTCCGGCGCAAGGAGATCCTCGAAATGACAGAATCAGTTCTGGTCGGATACCGTGCTAAGTGCGGTGCGTCGGTTTCTACAAGCAACCGTTCTATTGGTATCGCTCGCAGAGTCTGATTCTTCGGATCATTTCGCCTATTGGGATCACTGTCCACTAGAATCGGAGCGACTGAAAAGTACATTCGCGGGAAGTAGTCGGCGAACGATCGTACTATATGCCGGCCAACGAACGTGCAATGTAAAATCATTTTTACATTGCTGTTCACCGTATATAGGAGAACCTCGGCCAAGCGTTGATGTGCCTCGTCTTCTCCCCACTCCCTCTCTCTGCAATGCAGGATCAGGGGTAGATGGAGTTCCTCGGCCAATCGTGCTTGATCCGCTAAGGCGTGGCACTGGATATCAAGTGAGATGTTCCACTTCATATCCAGGCCAGTCTCACCGATCGCGCGGACATTTCCCCGTTCCCGGATATGTCTTCTCAGTCTGGCTTCCAAGGTTGGTGACCAATCCTGAGCATGGCGAGGATGAAGGCCCAAGGATAGGAGAATATAGACTTCAGGAAAATCTTCCTGAATGTCACTTTTTCCCCACAAGGAAACCTTATCCCTGATGTCTACCATGGCAGACATCAATGAGATCTCGTGTGCCATCTCATTCAGGGTACCATTCTGTCCAGCTCTCCGACAACTATCAAATAGGTGGATATGCGAATCACACCTCCAAATCGCACGCGGACTATCGTCGATCTGATTCGCGATAGCCGGTGGTACGGTCTCTTGACCCTCGGGTGAGATCCGCTCTACATCTCCTTCGGGGTCTTGCCTTTCAGGGATAGCTTCCGCCCCGGCAACAGATATAGATGGTCTGATGGATAGGAATCCAGAGAATTCCCCACGGTCAGACCGCCCATCCGCTGGCGACGCTTCTGCCCCCTGTCCGACAGACTCCATGAGATCAGGATCGATCACCCCCCTGGCCTCTTCCTCACTGACACTGACTACGTTCACCGAACCGATAACCTCCTTCTCACTTTCCTTCTTCAACTTATCCTGGCGTGCTCTCATTTTTTTTTGGTTTCTGACCTGCTTTGGTTCGAGGTTTTCCTTCTCTAGGTCTCGGTGAGTACGATATAATTTCAAAGCTTGCCTAGCGGGAATTGACCAGTGATTAGCGAGACTCTCAATCTTATTCTCCATATTCTCCATCTGATGTTCATTGGCTCTTAAAGTGGCCTCTATAGTCGCTTGGTTAATAAGGCGATCTTTCTCTCTCCTACTGATGTCAGGTTTTTGTGGCATGTCATTACTTACGAGTAAATATTCCACGACGGCGTCTTTGCGATTCATATTCTGAAAAGAAAGAACATTTATTTCTACTTCCGATCCGATTTCGGGTACATCATCACTACGTAATACGTATCTAGTGTCGTAAAACTTATCATCCTCACTTGTAGATAATATATCATTTCCGTCTTGATTGATGATTTCTGTCTCATTTATATCTATTTCTTCTCCTAATTCGTCATTGTAAACACTAGTTTCTTGTTGAGATTCTGACCAGGGTTTTAGTCTGTCTACATGTACTACTAATACTTTTCTTCCATGTTTAATTTCACGTATTAGGTAGGTATCATCTGAATATTTCTTCTCTACTTTCCATGGTCCCATCCAAGGTCTTGTAAATTTCCTAACTTTTTCCTTCATGTTAACGGTTCTCAGAAACATTACCTTGTCTCCTACCTCGTATCGTTGGTCACTTGTCGCTTTTACATCATAATTATGTTTTTGAATTTGTTGCTGTCTAGTGGCATTATTAGCTGTTGCGTCCCAAATATTCATCAATGTCTCTTGCAAATCATAAACATGTTCTGAGGTCTCCTTTTCCGATACTGTCTGACAGTCAAGTTCGAAATCAACTGGTAATCTCATTTCTCTACCATAGATTGCTGCGGAAGGGGAAAATCCTGTTGTACAATGTGTACTAGATCTATATGCCCACAGACAATATGATAATGTTAAGTCCCAGTTTTCTCTATCAGATTCTTCATGTGACATCATCATTTGTTTCACAGTTCTGTTGAATCTCTCTACTCCACCATTCCCCTGAGGATGGAACGATGTCGTTCTTGACTTCATCGTTCCCAACAGGTTACACAGTTCGCTAAATAATTTTGATTCGAATTCTTTTCCTTGATCACTATGTATTCGATCAGGTACTCCATGACGACAAATCCATTCTCGTGAAAGTGATTGGGCTACAGTTAAACTAGTTTTATCTGGTATTGCAATAGCTTCTGCCCATTTAGTAAAAAGGTCAACCATCGTCAATATATATTTATTACCTCGCTTAGTTTTGCGTAGAGGTCCCACTAAATCAATCTCGATACACTCCATAGGTTTTCCGACCACGATAGGTGTCATTGGGGTTCTGATTTTTGGTATTGGTCCTTTGAAAGTAACGCATATCTCGCAATCATTCAGAAATGTTGAGACATCGTCGCGTATATTTGGCCACCAAAATCTTGTTCGTAATTTGTGATATGTTTTGTCTCGACCTAAATGTGAGGATCCCACATCACTGTGACATTTTTGTATCATTTTCGGTCTTTCTTCTTTTGGAACTATTATTTTCTTATCTTTGCCATCTATTTTATATAGAATATCATCTTCCACAATTAGCATTTCCCATAATTTCATTATTTGTTTGATTTCTTGGGTACAATTTTCTAATCGTTTAGAAGATGGTTTGTCGTTCGAATTTCGGTTCTTAACCCATGAAATTATTTGTGCGAGATCTGTATCCTCCTTAGTTTTTGTTTTCATTTCTTCTATTCTGGAACCTGCTGTCCATAAGTTATAAATCATTATGTCGTCATCTTCATCCAATCTTTTAGAATTGTTCTCCGACTCGTTGGCTATTACAGTCGGAATCCTGGAGAGGGCGTCAGCATTTTTATGTGAAGTACCTGCTCTGTAGATACAATCAAAATTGAATTCTTCCATCACTTGTAGCCACCTCGCCAAAATTCCTCTTGGTTCTTTAAAACTACGTAGCCATTCCAGAGCTTTGTGATCTACCCTTGCGATAAATTTTTTTCCCGATAGGTATACATTGAAGTAATCCATAAATGTAACCAAAGCTAACATCTCCCTTTTCGTTGGTGCGTAATTGCACTGGCGTATGCTATGACTTTTTCATTGCCGTCTTCTTGAATTTGGGATAGCACAGCACCCATAGCATATCCTGAAGCATCAGTGTCTAATATAAATTTGCCGGCACCCTCTGAAAAGTCAGGCATTGTCAGAATAGGTGTAGACGTTAGTAAATTTTTTAGTTCTGTGAATGCTTCTTGGCATCTTGCCGTCCATATAAATTGGCCATCTTTTTTGTTAATTCATTCAATGGTCGGGCTATATGTGCGAAATTCCTGATAAATCGACGGTAGTATGATGCTAACCCCAGAAATTCCCTTACTTGCCTAGCCGTGGTAGGTTTTGGCCAGTGTTTAACTTTTTCAATTTTTTCTGGATCTGTTGATATCCCTTCTGGATTTACAATATGTCCAAGATATTTCACTGTGTCCAATCCCCATTGACATTTTTTTGTATTAAGTTGTAAATTTGATTCTCTCAGTATCTGTAACACTAACTGAATGTCAGTTAAATGATCTTCCCACGATTTACTGAAAATGATAATATCATCTAAATACACAAGACAAATCTTTCCGGACAAACCTCTGAGTTTGCCATCCATCATTCGCTGAAATGTGGCTGGTGCAGAAGATAGTCCGAAGGGAAGGACATTAAATTCAAAAAGACCTTGTGGGCAAATAAATGCTGATTTCTGTTTGTCGTTTTCTGCTAGGGGTATCTGCCAATAGCCCGATTTTAGATCTAAAACGGAAAAATGCTTGGCTCCACACATGGCATCCAGTGCGGTGTCAACTCTGGGTAAAGGATATGAATCATATTCACAGACCTGATTCAATTTTCTGAAATCTACACAGAACCTTAGAGTGCCGTCTTTTTTTTGAACTAGCACAATAGGACTCGCCCATGGACTGTTGCTGTAGGATATGACGCCATGTTGTAGCATTTCTTCAATTTGTTTATCGACTTCGGCTCTTTGATATGGAGGAATTCGTCTGCACGGTTGTCTTACAGGTTTCTGCGTATTTGTATTTATTTTGTGTTCTACTCCGATGGCTCGTCCCAGAGGTTTCCCTTCTTCCATAAAAATATCATAGTATTCTGAAAGCAATTCATTGAGTTGTGACATTTCCTTCACGTTTAACCTGGCGTTTTGGTTCACGATCGTATTAGAGTTAATATGACTTATATCTTTGTCTTCCGTTACATCACTAGATTCTTGTTTGAATTCTAAATTTTCCATATCACATGTAGATGATATTTGTTCGAACTGACCGATGATTTGATTTTTGAGAATTATGTCCTCTGTGCTGTTATTTATGACTGATATCATAATATCCTTATTTTCTACACATGTCAGTACAGGTAACAATGAAATACCTAATTCATCGCTTTCAATCGATTGTGTTATCATTCCCGTTTTTGGTTCTATCAGTTTACCTTTAAATCTCAATCTCCCTTTCACAATGTGTTCTGTTTTTGGTTCTATTACCGTTTTATCTTCAATCCCGATTTTGATGACTTCTACTTCTTTGACATTACGCCTTCGAAGTGGCAAAGATACTCCTGTATCCGGGAATGTCAGTATTTTAGCTTTCAGATTTATAATAGCTCCGTGATCTTCAAGACAATCCATTCCGAATATCAACTTTGCTGACAAATTTTCAGCGACTAAAAATTTTTGTCTGATTGTACAAACTCCAAATTTACAAACTACTTCTGTCAACCCAATGAGGTGAACTTTTTCGCCAGATGGTCCTAATAATTTTGGCTGGTTGTGTAAAGGTATCATTGTTTCTTCATCTATAACATCGCGGTTACATACACAATAATCTGCACCTGTGTCTATCAAAGCTGTTATTTTATTGTCACCAATCCAAACATCCACTAAATTAATAGAGTCCCTTTTTGTGACAATACCGGCGATAGGACGGGACTCTTCTACCGCCTCATTGCGTTTCCCATGGGGCAAAATCGAGCGACGTGCCCTTTTTCAAAACAATTGTAGCATGTAATCTCCGAATTAGTTTTTCCTAATTGTACGTTTGCGTGGATGGATCCAGCGTTTTGACTAGTCCTAGATGCACTCGATGGTGCTGTCGTTTCTAGAACTTCCATGCCCGTAGATGTCGTGTAAATATGATTGTCTCCTAGTTGTGAGTTATTTGATCGATTTCCAACATTGGAAGTATCCTGATTATTAGGAGTTCGAGTCATTTGCATATCCCCTCTGACAATCCGTGGGACTGTTGAGGTTGGAATGGCATTTGACCATCTAATTCGATTTTTGTTGGAAGTATTCTGAAAACGCTGATTTTCGGATTGTTCTCCCCACAATCCGCCACTTATCGGCGTAGGTTGGCGTACCATATCAGGTTTATAATTTCCTGATCTACTAGATGGACAATATACTGCGATATGTCCCAGACCATTACATTTGAAACATCGTGTATTCGAGTTTGTAGATGGCAAGAATTGAGTGGGTTTAATCGTGTTGGTTCCAGCAGCTTTATCAACACGTTCGAAGCTATCGACTATATCCAAATATTCTGTCAACGAATTTGGAGGAAAACGGCTCATTGATAACTTCACATCTCGACTAGTTTCCCTTGCCATCAGAGTGTTGAGAACTTTCTGTTCGAGTCCTGTTTCATTAAGCTCTGTAAAAGCTTGGGCTCCTATTCGTAAAAGAGCATCGGAATAATCTCTAATATTTTCCCCTGCTTTCCTTCGCCTATTATCATATGATGTCTCCGCCTCGACTGAAGAGCGGAATGTTGAGAACCGACATTTCAAATCGCGTACAACTTCTTGAAATGTGTAAGTTCCAGCTCTGTCTACGACAATTTCATTTGGGCGTCCGGATGTCTTAACTAATAACAAACGTAACTTTTTGTTCTCAGAGAGACCATCTGTGAGAACATTGAATGATTTGATCCAGCGTTCAATATCACCAGATCCGTCATATTTTTGTAAGCAATGAATCTCATCAGGAATTTTCTCGTGAGGTCTTTTGTCGTGCATGACTTGGTTGAGTTTATCTTCAATTTGACTTATGCTATGTTTTAGATCCGTAGAATTGCACAATTCTTCAGGTTTCAACCAGCTGGTATGAGGACTTAGCAGTGGTTGCATTTTCTGTTCATTAATAACCGGATCGTCAACATCTAGTATAGATTTTTCAACCCAATTCAAGAAATTACTCTCAGATACGTGTGTAATAGTATCGTTTACAAAATAATTGTCGTTTACGGCTCGCTGTTCCATAATGGTTCGTTTCCGCTGCCACCAAATGAAACAAACGCGTTAATGAACGATTGTTATTTAGGTTATTACTTACCGATACTGGAAGGTCCTGCGTATTGGTAGCGTGGCCCTGAAGATACCGCTAGAGAATGGCACCAATCCCCAATATTTGAGTTACGCCCAAACTTAGTGAAGCTTATAGGTGTAACCCACGGTGTATCGATTTCCACCTCCAAGCCGATACTAGGAATATCCACCAATGCGAATGCAACTAGCAATCTCAAGGACTAGTTACACCCAAACTTAGGAAAGTCTATAGGTGCAACTAAGGAATATCAATTCACCACTAATTCAATAACTTATAGAAATGTCCGCCAGTCAGAATCTAACTATCAATTCCAATGACTAGTTACACCCAAACTCAGAAGAGTCTATAGGTGCAAACTAAGGAATATCAATTCACAACTAATTCAATAACTTATGGAAATGTCCACCGGTCAGAATCCAACTATCAATTCCAATGACTAATTACACCCAAACTCAGAAGAGTCTATAGGTGCAAACTAAGGAATATCAATTCACAACTAATTCAACAACTTATGGAAATGTCCGCCAGACAGAATCCAACTATTAATTCCAATGACTAGTTACACCCAAACTCAGAAGAGTCTATAGGTGCAAACTAAGGAATATCAATTCACAACTAATTCAATAACTTATAGAAATGTCCGCCAGACAGAATCCAACTATCAATTCCAATGATTAATTACACCCAAACTTAGAAAAGTCTATAGGTGCAACTATCAATCAAGTCCGACGGAATTTATTTTATGATCTCTATATCATGTATATTTATTATCCTATTATATTTTATCCATTCGTGAGAAGGAGAGCATAATCAACTATAATTCTACAGACTTACTTACTCATTTACTTATCCTTCATAGGAAACAGGTTCATAACTCACCAATAGATTTTGCTTGCACGAACACAACCTTAAGTCTCTCAACAAGTGAAACTACTGAACGGAGCTTACTCCTAAATCCAAAATTCAAATTTCATTTCAAATCTTAATTTACAATATTCTTATTGGTCCACAACTACAGGTGTGGACACTTCCTATTGGTTAAAAATTTACTTAAATCATTTCGAAAACTAATCTAATTAATTTAATATCCAACCGTTATATTCCTATACTTAAAACACATGCTGAGTTCAAACAAAAATAAACTAACTAGTAACTAATTTAATATGGACCGTTATAACCGATATTTATGTACATCAATACTCTGTATTAAAATAACTATCAGTTTCGAATATTCACATGCTTGCCATGAGTTCTATCTTTTCCACTGCGGTCATGTATTAAACGATTCATTGATTCATCATTAAACGATAGCAGATTGGCGTCACTGTCAGAATATTACATACGGGATATTGTGACTGTCTTATTATACAACAATTAATTTTTGATATTCCTACATACCTTACTAACCATTAGGTATTTATTACACTTCACAGTGCAATATGGCGCTAACATTAACTTCGGAAATCTGGACAAAACAAGTGCTGACGTCGAAGACTGGTTTGACCGATTCGACTTATATTGCGACACCAATAGAGCCGTCCAAGCCAGCGCTTCAAACAGCGTACCTAACATTCCCTGGACGAGAGGCGAATAAGGTAGTAAAGGATCTTGCTTATCCAAAAAACCCGAATTTATCAATTTCAGAAACCCGTACATTAATCGTCAATCAGAATAGGCCTCAAACTTACGAATTGAGCGAGAGAGCCAAGTTTTCCTCCATGGTTCGTCACAGGGACCAGAATATAAGGGATTTTATTCTACAACTTGACCGCCAAGCGGCTAGGTGCGAATTCAAGTTTCTAGAATTCCAATTAAGAGGCAGATTACTTGCAGGCATTAACGATACGGAACATTCTAGTGAATTTATAGTTGTTATTCGGACATGCCCACATTGAAACTCATTCTTTGACGAAATCTATGGTAGGCCTACATATGTCACTGATGAGTTTAATCGTAGACCGGTATAGGTACCCTACCAGTAATTTGCCAAAAAATATCAAGATCAAGTTTTCTAATCTGCCTTCGAGACTATTGCTCCCATTATAAATCGGTAAAGTTTACTTTTGCGTGGATTAATTCAGCTCGGAAATACTATGTCTACTTTACGTGGATTAATTCACACAAAAAATCTTTCCAAACAATCAGATTAAACATGTATATATCATTTAGTTTGACTGTAACTTTTACTTCCACCATATGATATAATTATAATTTTGGCACAAGTGAAGCCCTTTATAAAAGTTATTTCCATGAATTCATATGGAAGAATACAGTTCAAGATCAGAATGTGCTTTTCCAAGAATTCATGAAAATGATCCGACTTACTTATGTTTTGTTATTATAAGTTAAATTTCAGAACTCGTTTCTCGAATGACGCTTCTCGTTTCAGCATATAGGCTATTGCTTTTATTAAATTTTTGTTGATATAGACCTACTCAAATTATGATGGTATGGTGATTTGTTTTTGCATTTAATGATAGTAAAATTGATGGTTAGAATAGTATTTATGAAATATATGTAATGGTAGAAATAGTATCTAAAATTTTCTTTTGATAGTCAAATATCGAATTGTTATTACCATAGGCCTACTTCGTTTTAGTTCCTGTTCAGAATACATAGTTTGTTCCTGTTTGGGCCTTGACGACCCCAATGGTGAAATTCAAATAATACGTAGCCTACTTTACACAGCTAAAAATGTACATTTCAATACCAATTATATAGTCTATACTCTATATATATATATATGTATGACGGTATAGTTGAGATATCATTTCACACTTGATAACAGGAATTTATGTCTATGTCTACATGTTGATATCAATTCACTTTTTTTGTTCAACAGGTCTTTTTCTTTATACAGGGATCAGATTGACGACCAGGGCATTTTTCACATATTTTTCACATGTCATCATAGCAAATTTTTCACATGCAAACCAACTTTATCACGGATTTTTCACACGACTTAATCTCTGTTATTAATCCAAAGTAAAGTTTTCAAAACCGATATCCGGTTTTCATTTGGTATCCGAGAATTTTGAAGAATTTGAAAAACCGGTTTTGTAATGTGATACAAAAAACAGGTTTTAGGACATTTCCACAACATCGAAGCCATACATTACTTCCATTTCATACTTTTTACACAAATAGTTATCTGATAGATATTATTTACAAATATGTGACGTAATATCAATGATATTCAATAATTGAATTATAATATATGTTAGGTCTATACGCTCTCGCGAAATTGGAGAAAATCCCAATATACAACATTTTGAACAACACATTTGATACTCTGTCTAGCACCATTGCCACGTGATGAATTATTCGATTTATTAAATCGCTCAATCGCAGAATCCTATACAAAACCTACACAAATATAAAATATTTCTTAAAAATCAATGTTCATCATATGAAAAATGTAAACATCATGATAACCATAATGATAAAGAAAAAAATTCATATATCAATGATAACCATAGTAATAAAGAAATAGAATTCAGAAAGTTAGTTTGAATACATGTTATTAGGCCATCTCATAATATATATCTTTCATCCACAGCACTGATTTGCCAATTTTTCACATACACTCCCATTTTTCACAATTTTTCACATTTTTCACATCAATCTGATCCCTGCTTTATAGGTAAGGATGTAGTATTTCTCTAAGAGACATAGATTACATTGTCTTGTTCCACATTTGTATGGTGTCGCTTAGTCCAGTATTTCCCATTTCACTTCGTATTTTTTGTGGTTGTTATTTAGCGACCATATTAGTTTGGATAATGCTGTTTCGTTCTCATAATTCAAGTTGGTAAAAGACGTCTTGTGATTTCTGTATCGTGTTTTGAAGTCATTTTCTGTTTGTCCAATATATACCATTTTTTCATTGTCATCTGTAGTTACTGTTGCTTTATAAACTACGCACCTTGTTAGGCATTTGTTTTTTAGTGGACACTGTTTCGTTCATATTTGTTTTTGATTAATACCTTTGAGTTATGTTCTTTGATAATATTTTTCATGTTTGGCATACAACTATAACTGAGTTTTACATTGTTCTTGTTGAATATAGTTTTGTTTATCAATGATAGAAATTTATGTCCAATATTCGTTTTCACGTTCTGACTAAAGGGTGGGTTGAACCAAATTATTTCTCTTTCTTCTACTTCTGCTTTTTGATGGCTTGAATTCTAGGTTGTAATTATGTCCATTTTTATTTAATGCATTTTGGTAATGTTGTTTCACTTTGTTGAATTCGTTCTTTTCACATGATAGAAAAAAGACTGTCCTCATTATCATCTGACATCGTCAGTTCGCTGACACAGGTTATTGCTGCATTACAAGATATTAAGCAGCAACTATCGCATATGAACGATGAAGAGATGAAAGTCAGAAAATAATCTGACTATTTTGAAAGCTTCTAATCAATGATTCAGCATGTAATTTTATTCTCGACAGCTGATGTGAAAATGCTCACTACTTGTTTTTATATGATTTTGGTGCGTTATCATCGATGATAATTATCATTGTATGACCAACAATATTACTTTACTTCAGATAATTTTTAGCGGTTATTTGTACGGTATTTTTATCGGCGATGTTAACTTAACAAAATGGCTTTCAAGCTGATATCGACATCAATAATGTATCCAACAATTGGTTCTTATTCAACTAATCAGATTTTAGATTAATCGAAATGCGGTACGAATGTTTGAAATTTTTGGAGCTACGATTTTTCGATTTCAGCTTGATGGTAAAGCGTCGATGTAATATCAGACACCACGATTACGTTCGATACACCATGGCCTTCAGAATATGCCTATAACGCAGACAACATACAGTTATTGGCTAATTGCCCTTGAATCGTATCGAAGGGCGATGTTCATTTTCACTTTGAACCAACATTAACATTAATTGTCAACATCAACGTAATCGTGCGTGTGTCAAAATCGGTATATAATATCATGATTTCTTTCATAGGATGAAACGAGATCATTATTTTAAATCTAAGTTCCTTCTGCGTTTTTTGTCATAGGAAGTTATAGCTACCAGATATCTTGCTTATTGTCTGAACCGTATGTTTGTTTTGTTCATTTATTTGTGAGATAATCACTCATTTCAGTTCTTCAGGAAAGAAACCCCTGATATTTACGTATTTTAGAGACAGATCATGTTATTTTTGTTAAAAGATGATGAATATATATATATGTTAATTCGCTGCGATGCTTCTTAATTCTATTCTATACATGTATATTGTTACGTGCGACAATTTAGCGATTCAGTAGGGAAATTCAATGACCATAAAGTTCGAATTGAACCTTTAACTCCTGATGCTCTGCTACAAGTATCTAATAGTCAAAACTATTTCGACTGGAAATAAATCCGATTCTAATCGACTATTCTAAACTCACTAAATATATGCAATTGATTTGTGGCATTTGTAGAATTGAGGTTGCTATTGTGAGATTGTTAGGTACTGGATGCGCTACTATCGCAAGAAGGAATATAGCCTATTTGGATAGAAACACATCCAGATTTGTTTATTTTGACGTACTCCCTTGATAGATCTGTCTTAAGCAACGTTACGTTCAATGGGGACTTGCTAAGTTAATTGAACGTTTAGTAACACATGGACTTGTTGCATGCCTTGCTGTAAGAAAAAAGCAATCAAAATATATTTTTACTCATCCTGAAATTACTCATCCAGCTATTTTATTAAACTAGGACAAATGAAAACCTTCCCAACTGATCAAGTTATGGCTATCAACCAATAAGAACGATGGTGCCTCCAGAAGCGTATTGACTCGAACACTGGACGTTCCTCACCTTGATAGCGACCCTTTACCAACTGACCAATCCTACCATCAATTTTGCCAATTTTGCATTATTCCAATTGTCGACGAAATGAATGTTTTTCTCAAATTTGGTTGCCGACGAAAAAGACTAGATCCTAAAATATACGACAGTGCGATATAAAAAACCCTTTCAAAAGAATTTATTTAAGTATTTTAGTTGATGCTGGTGTCAAATTTTTCGATTCAGCTTAGAATAATGCCATGCATCCCCTCGTTGTAGACATTTGTACATCGAATTTTCTATGACTTCGTCGTCAAGTCTGTTTCCCACAGAATATTGCTATTAATATGACGTTAATATATAGCTCATTAATATGACGTTTCGTGCATACTAATGCTACTCTATGCATGATATTTTCCATGTTTCTTTACTGAATCTGACCGGCTTGAACATGCACAATAGCTATACTCGTAACAAGTTCGAGCTAAGGCGAAACGTTGGGAATTTTATTATCGAACGTGGTCGAAGACATTTTCTGTGATTATGAATGTCCGACCAATTCAAATTGGAACTTACATACAGTTGTCAAAGGTTTATCGACAACAGCGGACCTTGTCACTGGGTTTCTATTCGACCGAATTCGACAGCATAGTTCAATCGGATTTCATTATACAAGATAAATCTTACCTAAGGTAAACGATTTAAGCCGGTTAAGAGAAAGTGTAAAGGGTTAGCCGAAAAGGTAGACAACCCTGACTGCGATTGTTTGATGTGAGGTAAACAATATAAGAGAACTACTTTATAATGACATAAATGTAGCTCAATCAGTAACTAATTCTAGATCTGTTCTACGCTAATTGTATTTCCTTTACGACAGACTTTTAGATTTTAGACAGATATTTAGTTTAAGAAGAGGAGCAGGCAATTATATCCACCATTTCATCCACAAACGTCCCTAATACATACACTGCATCACATATTTAGTATGCAGCTATATCCTGAGTAAATAATGATCAGATTGTTTTAGCAGAATTTACGTCTAGGAGTGCCGCCATTTTCATTTCGTAATAATGAACAAGATCATTAATTTATATATTGAAATATTTCAGACAAAATCAATCGTAACTGTCAAGTATTTTGTTACAATGTCTTCTCTATTTTCAGGTAATTACGGGATGAAGCGGAATAGACGTAAAACAACGGCACCTAAGCGACAGCGTTATCTTCATGCCAGTACTAATGCGGAAGCCTCAAGTGAACATAGTACATTGTCAAGTTCTGAAGATAATTATGAGATTTCTTCTGTACCTTCGTACCGTGATTTTCAGGATAATGTTGACCATAGGATGTTGACTTCATCGCCGGTCATATTTTTGAATGAGGATAACGCTCAACATTCAGATTCATCATCTGCTGACTCCTCAATTGATGCACTTGACATGATTTCTACGATGTCGGTTGACGATTTTTCTTCTCGCTTTCTTTATCTAGCCTCCACTCATCAATTGTCGGATGCTGCTGCGGAATCTGTTTTTCAAATTGTTCACAGATGCATTACCTATTCCTAATATGTGCCCGTCGTTATATACATTGAAACGCAGAAATGCGATTGAAGATAAATTTATCACAATTTCTCATGATTCTGGCTCATATTTTATGTTAGATTTGCGGCACCAAATCAAAAGAATATTGGACAGAGATTGTGACATATTTGATGCATGTGGTATAGAAGCAGATATAATGAACTTTCCTGTGATAAAGGAATACTGTTCTACCCATAAAGTGGCTTATTATTGTGAATGTTGATGGTGTAAGCAGTTTTTTTCGATCAAAACAGTGCAAAATTTGGCCGATTATGGCAATGATAGTCAATTTATCACCTGAAAAGAGATACCAATTTGCTAATTTGCTTTTCTGCTCCTTATATTACGGTGCAAAGAAACCCGACTTTGAGTACTTCATGGAACTCTTCGTAACTCAGATTTAATCGTTCGAAATGGAGTACGATTATTCTAAAATCAAAATTAATGTTGTCACTCTTTGTACAGATCTTCCAGCTCGTGCAGATTGCATGAACATGGTTCATTTCAATGGCTATTATAGCTGCCAGAGGTGTATGATAAAGGGTGTATACAGCTCCGAATTTCATAAAATGTTATTTCCTCACGTGAATGGTTCTTCTGCGCGAAGTGAGACTGACTATATCCAACATGCACAAGCAGCCAGCTACTCTGGAAAAATTACTTATGGTATCAAAGGGACTACGCCATTGACACAAGTTATGAAATTCACAACAGTGCCATTCGATTGTATGCATCTCCTCTACCTTGGATTAACTCGCTCGTTCATGTTGCATATTTTATCTCACAAAATTAGTGGATGAAGCATCCTTATCTCGCCTTCCGACTTCAATAAAAGTCCCTGTCACATTCAAACGCAAGCCACGTAATTTGATGTTTAAATTGAGCTTCAAAAGCACTGAATGGAAGAATTTCATTTTATATTACTTCGGCATTCTGTATAATTTTCCGAATAATGAGGTAAAATTATTCATCTCAACGCTATCTGTCATAATTCGAATATTGCTGCGACCTTGCATAAGTGAGGAAGATATAAATAATGCTCATAAACTGATTGTTTATCTAAGACAGTGTGCAGTCGATTTCTTTGGAGCTTCAGTGAATTCTTACTTGATGCATGCCATGGAGCATTTGCCTGAACAGGTACGACAATATGGTGCGTTATGGAATATATCTGCTTCACCTTTTGAAAGCAGTTTTATCAGTTGAAGAGACTGGTGAGCGGTACATGCAATGAGGGTGAGCTATTAGTGAAGGGATTTCTTTTTCGTAAGAGTAGTAGTGAGAACCATTAAGAACTTAAGTTCCCTTCTATTCGGGCTAAATCTGTAACAACAAACACATTGTCTCATCTTCAGGAATACCCTTTATATCGACCACATGTTAATGACGCTATTATTCGGCATTTTTTTGTAACGGCACTCTGTTTAACTCGAATTTTTATAGCAAATGTCAACATTCTCCATGTCATGCTAGTTTGAAGGATAATCGTTTCGTAAGGAGGGAGTCATCTGACAATGTTTGTCTTTGTACAGAACTGATAAAACTGCACACTGTTTGATCTCATTCCTATTCATTCACCATGTTCTGGAATTCTTTCTACTTACTGTGAAACTTACCTAGTAGAATATGGACGCAAGATACTGGTGGATTTGAAAGACTTCAAAAATCATGTAATATTGACGCCCTACTTCAGCCAAATGGTAGCTACCTCAGTGATGAATTGCATGAGCCTGAATGATATCACTAACATCGCGTTACAACAATTGTTCATGTGGTTGCTAATGGTCGAACCTTGTTCTAGCTTCCATTTTTGTTATGTTTCATTGGCTCGTCGCTATTCTCAAGAGGATGGGAAGCCTTGATTCGTGTTTGAAATAATAAATCATTAATTTTCTGTTAAATGGATGCATTGTCTTAGCATCTAATGTACTTCTTAAAGTAAGCATTTGTGTATCGATTGATCAGGTATTTCGAGAATATATGTATTTAACTTGGCATTTTTTCTGTCATTATATTTTGTATAATACATGCTTCAATGTCAACTCTTGGGAGTTGTCGTCAGTTTTTGGATTCGTGAAAGCATGATTTTGAAATTGAATCTTGTTATTGACTTTGACGATCACTACATGATAAAAGTAATAAAGAATAGATAACTTGGTATGTGACTTTACATACCTATGTGTGTCTATGGATGGTCTCCCAGTATCTAAATGAATTTGGAGTAAATTGAAAAATATATATGATAAACCTGCTTCAGCGATGCATTTCGAACTCCTTATCATTTTTCTCAATATTGTGAAATAGTATGTACTTTTCTCATCCGGATAAGCCCTGTCGGTGATCGTCATTGTTTACGATCCTCAATCCTAAAATGTTATTTCATCCCGTTTTACAGCATTCGCCTAGTCGGTGAGGTTTATGACTTCATGATGTTATTAAATGGTGTTTATATAAACACCACACATAGTCAGACTATGATATTTTCATAGTCCATGTAGTTAATGTTGCAATCCATGATTATAAAGCCAATGCTGCTGAAAAATCATGCTAGACTGCCTCAGGTGACCAAGTATTCTGGTCATCGACTCCACAGGTTGTAGGTTTATAATTAGGCGTCTGGGAGGTGCACCGATCGAATTTAAAGTGTGAGCGCAAACCTGTGACGGTTATGCTGCCGTCTTGCCCTTGTTATATCTTTCTATATTGCGTGGACAAGAGAACAAAAAATGGTTAATTAAAATTAGCAGGTTAGCTAGTTTCATTGAACAGCCATGATTTAAGAATGCTTCATGTGGGGTTAATCTGTAACACAGGATGTGAATTGTCGTATTGTGGGCTTTCTATTAAAGTCGACAAATCTTCAGTTTTGTATTGATTATGAGATGGTCATATTGTGGTATAGGCCCCTATACATGTATGTCATGTTCTTTGTTTTATTTGATCGTTGTCTTGTGAATACAGAAACATATTCTTTGGAAATAATTATGTATCTACGTTTCTATGTTACTCTGTACGCCTATTATACTTGATGTTAGAATAATATTATTTATATTTACCATGTGACCTGTTTTCTTTTAATTTGGACCAAGGAGATAGAGTAATGAGAATGTAATCAAATAACTTTCGCATCATGGAGATAAATGCAACTGCAATGTATATCAGTCCTGTTTGTACTACATAAAAATGTACGGGTAAGACTCGATCTAACGTATAAAGCGATTTAGATGTTGATTATTGGTTACTTTGAAAGCTAACAGAAAAAATATTGTTAACTTGAATATTTCAGGCGGCTTTTATGGTTAACGTAGGAAGTGCATCCTAATATTATCATAAACTTGAGAAAATGCATTTAAGTAATTTGAATAATTTTAGTAAGAACGTGCAAGTCTTCCTAATATTAGAATAATTTTTCTTCTCGGTTATCACGAGCACGAGTTCGGATTGAAATTATATTCGGAATATTGAAACAAAGATTCAATTGTCTAGGAAGGATTTTGCGTATACCCCCTGAAAGAGTAGCTGTGGTTATTCTGGTATGTTGCAAACTTCACAATTTTGGAATTACAAACGGTGATTTGTGGGATAATTCTGTAGCACTTCCAACAACTGATTCTGTGAATGATGTAATTCCAATCGATGTTGAGGCAAGCGAGCGCCAGTTGCAACGCCAAGGTGTCGCACTTCGTGATCACCTCAAAACTTTGAGTAATTAAATACATAGTATCGAATATTTCATACTTGCATGTGCATGTAGCCTATTGTCAATATAATAGGCCCATACAAAAAACAATTTTGATTGAGTGCACATGTTTAGATCAATATATTGTACATGCAATTACGCATGCACATTATCGCTTTGTTTTTCTTGATCTTCTCTTTATAGGGAAGCCCCTATAAAGCTAGTAAGAAATTTGATAGGATATAATAGGAGCACGGTCATTAGACTTATTATCTATAGGAGAAAGGAAAAATATGGTTGCTATGGTAATAAGGATGTATTAGGCCTACTGTAATAATGATTTAGTTCCTAGAATATCATATATTATAATATTTCTATGATGACGTAGTTTCTATTCATAATAGTCCACTAACAACTTTTTAACCACCAGAATATGATCAGTCCATGATAATTGATCATTAATGATGAAACCAAGAATTTTGGTTTGGTGTATGGGATTGATTATTTCATTGTCAATTTCGATTACATTCCAGTAGAGTTGCTTCTTTCTAAAACTGACTAGCATTTCGCTTGTCTTTTTTAAACCCAATTTCATGCTATTATTTTTAGTTATTATCATCAATTTAATAATAAAATTACAAATCTAAACTTGATAATACGGGTACATATAGATCCTAGGTTCTAGTTTCCTATTTTTCATTACTGGTATGCTGTATACGCGTACTCCACTCCCACATTTTTTATTATTTCTAAGCTTATTTTAGATATCATACGTGCATTTCTCTAATTCGGTTGGTAAGGAAAAATTCACGGAAGTATGCTCCATAGTACCTTTATTAAACAGATTACCATTTAAGTATTCAAAAATTGCGCCAATTAGGTTTTAGGATATATACTGATATTCACTGTCCATCACCGTTCTCTTGAAGCACTTGCAGCATCACATCCTTATGTGGTCCACACAAAGTACCATGAATATCGTTTAACACGTTATCGATATTCGATAATATAGTTAACTTTCTCTCTTCTAAATCTAATCGCTTTCGCTCAATTTCCAATATCTGCTCCACTACCGGTGTAGTTGCTTTTCTCTTCTTTATATTCTTTTTTCTCACCTCTGTGTTTTCTTTTGCGTTCTGGTCAGTCACAGATTCGTTGGGGTCAGAGTTTTCTGAGTCCGACGATCTTGATGCATCAGAGTTGGTAGTGGCACCCAGGGATAATCCTGCGTTCGACGGTCCTGGGATTTTTGAGATTTGGGGGTTTTCCTCGCCGAGCAACTGTAAAACTTTTAAGTCATTACTTGTAAATTTTATGGCAGGACCTCCTCCGGTACTGCTTCTCTTCTTACGTTTTTCTTTTACTCTCTGCACCATATTGTTCCAACGCTTCTGTAGCTTCTCTGCTGTCAGAATATCGTCGGCACTTCTAGTCTCGTTGAATTTCGTAGCAACCGATTTCCACGTTCCCAATCGCTTCTTTCGAACCGTAGGTATGTTCGACTTTGACAAAGGAATGTCGGCCTCGGGTGTTATCAGTTCTAAGAATTTCGATTCGCTTTCGGCATCCATCATGCACCGGTGGTGCAATAAAATCCAAAAAAGGAATGAAGCCAAGGACGGAGTCAAGTCGAAGAATGGAATCCTCATTTATGCATCGAATACAGCGTATCTGCAGTGATGCACGTGATGTGTCAAGCGCCTACTCACTTCACTTGACGCGATTGGTCGTCGCTAAGGGAATTCCAGTGATCCAAAGCTATCATCAATACTTGACCTACATGCATCCAAGATACTTCTTAAAAGAATTATCTAGCGTTCCTGCATGTCAATAATGAAATCAAGATGGTTCTAGATTGAAATTTCTAGGTAGAACTTTCTTGAATTTCAGCATACGGCTCATTGTCTTTGATTATGTGATTTTGCTGTGCCATTGGCAGGTTGCCTGTGATATGATCACGCTTCAGAAAATACTTTTGAGGTTGAGCATGAAGAAACCATCGAATTGCTAATTTAGCTAAATTTAGCAAACATTAAATCTCCAAGGCTGTCAGAATCTTTGAAATACCATCATTCCTTCTGCATTGCAATCATGATCACTCAATTCCGTTGTAATTTGTTGCAAAAATTTGCATATCTCACATTTGATGACAACACCACATGTATCTCCCTTGAGTTCATTTAATAAAATCGAAGGTGTATACATTGGGGAATACCACTCTACCGAATATACCTACTCTAGTCTCTATGCACCAATGTGCATACACTTTCGACTTTATTAAATGAACTTGAGGGAGATACAGGTGTTATTGTCACCAAATGTGAGATATGCAAATTTCTGCAGTTTTGCAGAAATTACAACGGAATTGAATGATCATGATAGCATAATGCAGATTGAAATGATGTTATTTTACAGATCCTCCACACCATGAGTCAGCCTTCGAGAGTCAATTTGCTTGTTAAATTAGCAATTCAATGACCTGATGCTTCCATGCCCAACCTCAAGAGAATTTTCTTTAGCGTGATTTGTCAAGGTTTACCAAGGCAACCTGCCACTGGCAGAGCAAAATCACATAATCAAAGACAATGATTTCAATTGACTTAAAAAGATGTAAATGGTTCCACATCACTATTCAGATTCAATATGAATTTAGTCAATCATAAAATCATGCCGATGAAAATTGAATTAAAATCTTGAACTTTCAGCCAAGAAAGCACGAATAATATCGCGACTTTTTCATGAAGACTTCCATCATAATACGGATCATGAAATTCCCTTGATAATCAGCTTAATTTCCGCTTATGCTTATTATCCAATATTCATTCCTTTTGATATCCAAGTGTTTCATACTACTTATTTATCGAGTCATCTCGGTAGTATATAAATTGGCAAATTTTGACTTTTTCAAAAGTGTTCAAATGATTTTTTGGACCACTGGAGCATAATCTCCGCAAAAACTGAATCTATGATATAAAAATTTCACTATATACAGATACTTTTTTGAGTCGACACTCTGCCTATATATCCCTACTCTATGGTGTCGACTCAAAAAAAGTATGTGTATACAGTGGAAATTTTTATATGAAAAGATTCAGTTTTATTGCGGAGATTAGGTTCCCGTTGTCCAAAAAATTATTTAAGCAGTTTTAAAGAAGTCAAAATTTTGCAAATTTATAATTCCGAGATGACTCCCCATTAGTGATGAAAATTTTTCATGGAAAATTGTGGAAAATTTTGGAAATTTTGAAAGTTTTCATTTTTTTGATAGGCCCAATAATTGGAGCGCTTCCGCAGCCGAGGCAGCTATACTACCAATAAATTGGGTCTAAAACTCTTGATTTCATCATTATTTCGATTAAAGCGATCGTAGCAATACGAGTTCCGTACGCGGATTTTTGAACATTCCTGCTACCGGTGATTTGTGCTAATTTGTTAGCATTTTTAATTATCACACAGACACCGTTTTGGATAACGTGAATCTTGCTTTACAATAGAGGCATAATTTCATGCAATGTGAAAGATCTGCAGCAAAAATAATGTACTTCATTTTGGAGTTTGCTAATTGTTAGCTTGAAAGTTGAGCTTTATTATGCAGCGTTGATCATGCAAATTTTCCATGTATTAATGAACATGTGAGGCATAAGCACATAGTCCACGCAGCATTCATAAGCGACCATATTGGAAGATATAAAGACTGTAAACTCGTGAGATATTTGGAAACTATAAAGATATCTGTGATGAGTAATATCTATGATAGCTCCGAACTTCTAGCGTATTGTCCGATATCTTCGTTGAGGGCACACATCCTCCATTTCTAGTTCAGATAGTTCCAAATCGATTTCAGATCTGCCCAAATGAATTTCAGACACTTGCACATGAATAGGAGATCTCCAGTTGAATTTAAGATCTTTTCAAAGTTGAGTTTCTGACAGATATCTGAAATTCAGCTAGAGAAATCTGAAATCCATCTAGTCTGAAATTCATTTAGAAAGATCTGAAATAGACATGGAAAAGGTGCAGTTGGTTCCAAAAGTTAACATGCAGGGATAGAGAAGTTTTCGATCCTTGAATCTTTTCAAACGACTATGATAAGTCTCCGAAACAATGATTTCGTAAGGTAAAAAACGTCAATCACCAAAAAAATTCAGAACTTTCCACTGAAAAATTTTGACAGAAAAGTTTCCATTTGCATCACTACTCGTAATTGGTCAGCGACTGAATAAATCAAATCATTAAATTACACATGAAGAAATTACATCATATAATAATTCAAAGGTAAGGGAATGCCAAATTAGCTTACATTTGTTTAGTAACAAATAAATGCAAATTAATTTCTGTTTTCCTCACGAAGCTGTCTTAATCAGGGAACATAAATAGAAGGTCGTGTTAAATTAATTATAAGTCCGGCAACCAGAAGCTTCTGCAGGGAACGAGGCCAAAAATGAGACTTTCACGGTATGATGTAGGCTACACTGTAAACTGTAAACAGCCACTTATCGGACAATTTGTGAGCCACATCAGTATTTTGGCACTTACTGCGTATTATCAGACAAATTTCTTGCTTGTCAGACAATTTTTGTCTCATCGCACGAACTAATTTACATTATTGCGTTTACTGTCTATCATACTACTTATGACTAATATACATGTATACACTTTTATTGAAATTGAATGGTACCCAGTCAGAAAAAATAATTAAACAATTTAATTACTTTTGTAATTTCTCCAGTCAATAAAAATAATTAATATTTTAAAGCGCATATTTCTGGAGAAAAAAATACATGCATGTATATTCTAAGAAACAAAATGTAAAGCTCACCGGACTTTATTGCAGGTAAAGCAATATGATACCAATTTGTCACAAATGTGAGCAAGTCCCATTTTCCAAATGTTCCAATTGATCATCAAATTAATTGGCTTCATCTTGACTTCAATTATTCCATTAGGAAGTCTGGAAAATAGGATGGTCTGGAAAAAGTCGGAAAAGTATTATTTTTAAGAAAATGTCTGGAAAGTCTGGAAAATAGGTTGGTCTGGAAATTCTGGGAAGTTTGGAAAAATATTGGATAAATAAGTCTGGAAGTATTGAAACTTCACTCACATTATTCCAATCGCATTCTGTGAGTTCATTACTGCACAGTACGCATATATTGCTTTCCTAACGCTTCCATATTCGACATTTAATTTTCCCTCAAAAGACTATGAAAACGGTAGTGTGTGAAATGTCTGCTAGTTATGATTTTTAATTGTATTTGATTTCAAGTTGTACATGTTTACTTTTCATATTACGAAGACGGCCTTGATTGTACCTTAGTTTTGTTTTCAGATAGTTTAAGTATTGTCAATTATTGAATATTTGCTTTGTTGATCTATTAGCTGTGTAAGTAAGTAAGAAGCGTATATATTCTTGATAATGAAAATCGAAAACATGGCAAATCTTTACAGAATACGGAAAGTAATGAATAAGTAAATTGGAGGCACAGAATTATATATATATACAGAAACTAATCAAAGTTAAGTAACTTGCACACAAATGGAAAGAACGATTCAGATCGACGTGCAGTTATTTCAATTGGTTGACTCAACAACCCAGTTCTTGTAAGGCGATTCGGTACAAGTCCATGCAACGGGTGAATTGAGCATTGCTCAGCCTTAAGCAATAAGTTCTTTGCTTTCTCCAGGCGCATGCATTTAATGGAGGGAAGCAAATCGCAACGGCAAGATATCCCACAGATAATTTTGTGTGCCCTCTTTTTCACCTGCTCTAGATGTCCAGAGAGCTGGGCATTAAGACCTACAAACACAGATGACGCATACACCAACACTGAAACCACCAATGACTTGTAAACGGTTATTAAGTCTTTCTTACTGAGAAGTCTTTTCAGCTTACGCAGAAGATGAAGACGGGATGAGCACAATTTCACAATGCAGTTAATATGGTTGTTCCACTTTAAGTCACAAGAAAAAAATACACCAAGAATCTTTACACTGTGATCACAATTCAGAACGGAGGTGTCGATGTTATAATGCTTCTTCATAATAAATAGTCTCTTGGTCTTTTTCTCATTAAGCAATAAACCACTTTTTTGTAGCCAAAGTTTGATATGTCGCAACTCAATGTCAGTGAAGGGATCGTAATTATCGGAATGCAGGGGCTGAATAACTGTAATGTCGTCAGCATATTTCGCGTAACAAATGTTACTCGATGTCGGGAGGAGGAAACTCATGTACGATGCGAAGAGGTAAGGACCGAGGATAGAACCCTGAGGCACACCGGATAGGACTCTCATTGTGCTGCTGTATTTGTCACCATATCGAATTCTGAAGGTTCGTTGTGATAAATAGTCTCTCAACCAATTCAAAAACACATCAGATGTCTTTCCTTTCAAATGTTGAATCAGATATTCATGTGGTAACTTATCGAAAGCCTTCGATAGATCGATGGTGGTCACAGAAACATCAATACAGCCATGGAATTCAAGAATTTGAGTTATCTTGTCATGAATTGCAACTAGTGCCGACGTCGTAGATCCATGTGTTCGGTATGCAAATTGATATTCATCATACGTGCTTAACAGTCTTTCCCTTTCTTTGGATAGTACAACAGTTTCCAACAATTTGCTAGGGATTGCAAGTAGAGATATCGGGCGAAGGTCATGCATAGTAGGATTCTTACATTTTGGGACAAGTGTCACATTAGACAGTTTCCACTTGCATCGGAGACAACTTTCTCTTAAAGAGGATTCAAAAATGCAGGACAGTGGTTCCGACAATTCAAGCGCTCCAGCCTTTAAAAGTTTAGGATGTATATTATCAGATCCCGATGACTTTGTGGTCTTAATCCGGCGAAGAAGATCAAACACCGTGTGACATGAAACTGAAGTGTCAAATATATCAGACCGATCAACTGTCTCCGCAGAACCGAAGTTATTGAACGTCGTGGGATTTGGAGACACCTTTGAAAAGAAAGTATGAAAAAGGTGAGCAACTTAATCTAGCTTTGTTCTACAATCTTCACCATCAAGAAAAGCAATTGAGCCAGAGTGACGATTGCCACCAACCTCGTGCACAACATCCCACAACTTTTTCGCCGAAGTAGATGCCTTTTCTGCCCATAATCGTTTTGCTTTTTTAATTTCTATTTTTGCTTTCATCTTGTAATGATTGTATCGAGGCATATCACGGTCTCTAAATGCTTGCCAACGCTTGCTGATAATCACTTTCAGAATAGGAGTTACCCATGACTTGTCCTTGGTAGAAAAAGTGACGAAAATGGATGGAATTGAAGTAGAGACGGCATACTATAGCTGTAGGCTTTGCTTGGAGATGTAGTTGGTTATTGATAAAATTGACTTACCAAAATAATCCGTTTCTAGTGCGCTAAAAGGTGTGATATTACAACACAATTTTCGTAATGCTGAAAACACCATTCACTTTGGATATTTTGTAGAGGAACAGAAAAACCAAGTACGAACATTTCATTTTCCACCGATATATTTCGTCAACTCTTTTCAAGGTGTACACTGGAGTGACATCAGAAAGACATGGACACGGAATTCATCGTGTGATGAGCGTTTACGTTTCATTGACAAGCAAGAAACACAAAGTACAGACACAATCTTCGTAATTTAATGATACAAGATTACAATTAAAGACAGTTTGGCAATAGCTGCAAGTAGCAGACTACATGCATTTTTAAAAACAGTGCTTAGGAGTGATTTGTACCATTAAAATGCTCGTATATGCATACCGTTTGTGCAGTACTGTAGAACTGCAAAAGGGGCAATATGTATTATATTTGAATAAAATCAACTAAAAAAAATTCTATTTTACTGATTATAGAAAAAATGTGCTCAAGATTGAGAGCTTTTATATGCCATCTGTCCTGTGGCAGCCACTGAGTTTCATTCATCATAATTGCAAAAAACTTTTATGACAAGTTCAAATTAACCCTAGGATTACCAAGGTGATCAAACCTTGAACAAATATCCTATTGGAAAGTTAATAAACGATTTTCACCCGCTCGTCTTTTGTTGATTTTATCCTATCTATGTAACATGAATGCTGAAAGGAACTGAAGTTAGTTATTCACCTCAGTTTTCAGTTGGCAGCTGCTACTGTATCATGCACCACGTAATTGTATTAAGCATCATGACAGAAATGTTCAAGAAGAGTAAAAGAAAAAGAGCGATATCATGCTCTTTTACAATAAAACGAAGAGTGGAGTGGATGTGTGTGACAAAATGTGCAAGCAGTACTCCGTGCGATCGATGGCTAGGCGATGGCCTCAAGTTCATTTCCAAAACATGCTCGATGTCGCTGGCGTAGACACTTTCTCTCTGGTGTGCCTGAATGCTGCGGACATGGGTGACAATTCACGTCGACACGGGAGAAGAAATTTTCTTAACTCCCTATCCAAAGAACTTGTACTCCCATTCATCCACCTTCGAATTCAGAGGCCGATTGGACTGTCAAACAGTAGCCTATCATGCGAGCTATGGTGCGCCTTGCGAATAGGCCGCATCAGATGCCGAGCACAACGACTTCCTCTCAAAGACAGCGCTGTACGAAGTGCCGCGCCGAGGGGAAAATGAGCCGGAATATCACCCTAATACACTCCCAAGCAATGTATTCGGTGCCAACAATTCCTATGCAAAGTGCACACAATTGAGATATGTTTGTCATGTGCTGAGGAAGCTAGATTTCACCATGTAAATTTGTTTTTGGACATTCAAAATGTTGTTCTCTGTGTACAATAATATGGACATTTCATTGGCAATTAGCGTTTTCATTTTTTATTTCACAAGTCATTTGGAAGCAATTAGAGGACCGATGAGGTTTATATTAAAGCAAGACATAACTTATGCCTATACATGACTTAATACATATAGTATTTGCAAAATAAGAGCTTAAAATCTAGGTGTGATAAATTTATCACAACTTGGTCATTCTAGGTTGGCTATTACCTTGGTAGTCCTAGGGTCAAGAAAACTAGTTTTGTCGCATTTTGAAGTAAGCTTACAATATTCCTTTTTCATTATTGCATCAAGTGGTGAAGAGCAAAATTCATTTATTAAGGCGCAAATTATCACTCCATCGATAAATACATGTATATTCGAAACTTGAATGCAAAAGATCGCTCCAGGATCCAAGTGCATTAGTGCATTCGAATGTAGCCATTTATTCAGCTCACTCAGTTAATCGCTCATTCAACTACTATTTTGTTCGTTCACTCAGTTCGCCTGTGCATATTAATTTTACGCCATGACGTTCAGTTCAACTGAAACACTCACGTCAGTCGCTTCCATTTTGTTCACTTTGAAATGCACCAACGTTGTAGGACTTAGCGGTCGTTGACCACATTGAGAATCAAAGAAGCTGTATTCTTCATAGTGTCCATCATTCTTTCATAGAAGACTACTTTGTCATCCTTTCAATTTTGAAAACAACTATACCCTATTTGCCTTTGTCTCACAAATCTACTTTGACATACATAAAACTGCTACAGGGAAGCCATCCAATTCCAAATCCCAGATTTTCCCCCGATTCCTGGAAAGATGGCAAACCCTATACTACAAAATTCATCAAGTTACGTTGTACTTTATATAATATGTTCACGAGCAGAAACAACAGTACGGATTTTTTCTGAGCGAAAGTTGCTTTAAACGACTGCCTATGTCTGAACAGCGAAAGGCGATGTGACAAATTAATTTCCCCACGGTAAATTTAAGAAGCATCAGTTCAGTTCGTTCATCAGTTTCATGAACAGAAAAGTATTAGTTCATCTCAGTGGCAGTTACTAGGCAGGGATTGCAAATACCCGGGTTTTTGCAACCAGCCGGGTACCCGGGCGGATCCCGGATCCTATAGTTAAAAGTGATAAAACTGCATGCAATTCATTTTCACTATCATGAAACATTGAATAGTCTGGTTCCTGAGATTAAGTTTAAATTGTGCGTTTCATAATGCATAAAAACATACGAATGAAGTGATATTGAAGTCCTAGGATTTTGCTATCGCCAGTTGCAGTTGTCACTCTGGTTCTCAGTTGCTTTTACCTTTTTTACAAAACATCATTACTAGATATCAATAGATGATTACAAGTATCTAAAATATCGGTAATACAAACTGAGACTGAGCATAGAGAAATGTGTACTCTTTCTTAAGACATGATAACTGTAACTGAATTTCTAAATTAATCAAGTTTACATTTACCATGATTGTCAATCAAAAAAACAATTCAGCAACGATAAACAAGTGTATTTAATTAAAAGAAATGAAAGACAGCAAACTTGCTTTTATTTGTGTTTATTTAACTAATAGCCTATGCGCATATCCAACTATTACAGACTTATTAATAATTACAACTATTGTTCATTGTAAGTGTAAGGTTGTCGGATCAAATCATATGTTTGAAGAAACAAAATGGATCTTTTTTATGTCAATAGCTTTCAAAGTCATGGATCTCCATTCATTACTTGGTGTGGATTAGCAAAGCGGGTGCAGTGGTCACAAGTCTACAATCGTAACATGACAATTAGAATAAACAAAGCATGAAAAAGTTACTTCATCTTTTTTGCACATTAATAGATGGTCATTGTATACCGAGCTACAGACATTCCTGGATAAAACATTTCTATTAAGATTTATATTCGCATTCTTGGCTGCCACTCCCAACTCTAAGTGAGTAACGAGAAAAACAGGTTTGAGATTCTATAACTTTTATAACTTCTATCGTTAAATAGGATTTTCCACGGTATTACTGACCATCAATATCTCATAAACGCTCTTCACTGGATCCGGGCGGATCTCATACCGGATCCTGGATCTGGATATTTACAACAGGATCCGCCTGTTACTAGGAAATCCCGTTTGCTTATCTCTTTCGCTTACTAGTGAACGACTAAGAACCTCGTTCATTCACACCAAAAGATTCTAATGCGCTGATTAGAATAGGCAGTTGGTCCCTTAAATCATTTTCCTTACTTTACTTGATTTGCGAGGAGGTCGGATCATTCGTTGGTGATCCACGACGACCAACTCTTACTCGATGACAATTTGGAGAAAAATTCAGCCATAGTGATGAAGGAGTTATAAAAGGACACGACAAAACTCATCGGAAAACCCATCAGATCAAAATTGTGCATGGAAGCTATCGACGAACCAAGTGACTTTGTCCCTTATATTTCTGGTGAGTGGCGCCGAGCTTCGTGCATTACACTCCGATCAACGGAGACTTAGTCCTTGTGCAACCTTCTGATACTTGTCATCATTGCACTATATCTTTCCTTCTTAAAGTTTGTAAAGGCAGAAATATAAATATTCATTTGTCCAAATTGCTTTATTTGTAAAAAAAGTTTGGCGATTAAGTTTCAACCTTGGCAAGACTATTCGGATCGTCATAGGGACCAATAAAATTGAAGTTATTGCTAGCATCACTCACTTCCAGACGGTTGAGAACGATCCTAACATTACAGAACGATTATGAATGGGTTTCAAACAGTCTACTGACTTCGTTTGGAATTAGTCAATCTCTATTAGTGTTAATTAACAGCTCTCACGTTGATTATGCTCAGTCATAGCTTTGATTATCATGCCTTCGCAGAGCAAGCAGGCTTCCATTCCTCACAATTCAAGTTATGCCGGTTAACAACATATGTAACCGGTTGACCGGTAAATCAAATGGTTTATCGCTGTTATGTGTAGGGATCATCTTCAATTTGACTGTTGTGGAACATGATTAAAATAATGCTGCATTTCTACAAATATTAGTGGGTGGTTCATAACACCCCAACAGGTGGCCCATAACACCCCCGAACTTTTGAAATTGGCAAATTCGTTTCTATTCAGGAAATTTCCTCTACAACAAAGTGAAACGGGTATTTAGTCCGGGAGCTAGCGTGAAGTTGTGCAGGGAACGAGGTAGTACATAAAACTTTCAGATAGCATAGTACACGTCTAACTTACTGCAAAACTTCGCGTCTGCCGGATCAGATCATTTGCTTTTCAGAAATAGAGAGGATAACACAATCCTATGTATTTCCAGTGGTAAAATTGTGACATTTAAGGTGTTGACGCCATTTTTTCGAATTTTTGCTCATAAAAGTTACACAAATTGGTATTTTGTTGAACTGGTTATTATAGAAATCATCTACAGATCATGATCTTTCAAATGAGCTATCATTCAGTGAGAGAGGATGAAGTAAAGTGTACAAACAGACACTTTTCGTTGGTGTAACTGCAAATTTTAACACAGAAATTTCAGGAAAATTGTTGATATACTTTAACGAAAAGTGTCTGTTTGTTACACTTCCTTGTTCAGGTGCACCTGACGATGGCCGCGTGCAGTGGCTGAAAGGCCTCGTGCTTCGTAATAAACAACGACGAACACCAGTCCTGGGCTTCTTCCGTCATAGTTGAACTTAAATGGCTAGCCCGTTATTCAATGAAAGCTGATGGCCGTGTTTTGCAGCATTATGAAAAGTATGATGAGGGTGAATAAAATGTAGATTTCGATGATCTGATTATGGATAAGATCAGTGGCGTCCCGTGCGCTCAGACCATGGGCCTTCACTCGGTATTGGAATACTATTGCTATAACAGACATTTTTTATGTTACAACACTAATTTTCATAAAAGTTACAATTTACCGAACATTTTTTAAAGCCAAGTGAATATGCACATGGGAAGTGATTGCTCATGTGTCTTAACCGCCTTACTCAAGGAGCTGATTACTATATCCCCTCTCTGTCCAGACCACATTTTCTTGAGAAATAAGGAGACAAGGCCAACTGTTTCTTGCGTTTTTCATGGCCGGTTAGTCGCTCACATGTTTGAAATTCTGATGAATTGAAATGTCTTGTGTATTTCTTTCTCTGTGAGTACTTTCAATTTTTATATCAGGTGAAGGCCTACCTTGCTTGACGACTGTCATCTTTCAGAATATTCCCTTGGGACGAAAGACGTGGTTATGATCTCATCTGCAGTACTAAACGTAGTGTCAAATCAATCACGTAAAAGCAAATTATGGAAATTACCGAGTCTGGGTGTTCGAGTCAGAGGCATTACTCTGCATTCATTGGAGAACACTCATCATTTGATCGCAGTCTTGTATGAACGTCAGTCATCTGCTACTGTTGACGTAGTGGCCTCTCTGACATAAAGCGAATCTAGGAACAATTGGGTTGCGCTTCCCTTATTATATTTAGATACCGCGCCTCGATCAAGAATCGTGCAGAATCTCATTGCAAAATTTGGAGAAGGCAAAGCATCATGTCTATCGGAAAAGTCAATATTGGCGCGGGTGCGTGCATTTACTGCTTCACACGCACACAACTTTCTTTCGCTATGTCTGAACATCAATTATCCGTCTGAACACACGTCCAGCTTGTTTGTCTAATTGTTCGAAGAAAACAGCTGTGATTCGAACACGTGCTGCAAACGGAAAGCTGTGCACAGCTATCATGAGAAGCTATTGAATTTAAATGAATATGACACTAGCTTTTCATTTTTTTGATGGAATATTATTTTTGAGGATGCGCCTAAGGCCTCGCAGGTACGGAGCAGACGCCACTGGATACGATGTTTATTGTCCGGATTGGAACAAAATCATGATGCATGATATAATACACGTAATTACGATGTTCCCATGATCAAGTTTTTCATTAAAATTCCTCTGAAAAAGATAAAATTCTCCATTTTAGAAGTAGGTGAAAAATGAGGCATTATCGAAATAGCGATCATCGCTCGAAATCCCTGTTCCTGAAATTGCGGGAAATTACTTGATGACACACTGCAAAACGTTTGGCAATGCTTGTCTTTCGAATGATTAAAATTTCGGCAAATTTTTCAGAGCATCCAAGGAATTTCGAGTCGTTGAACAGGCTTTTCCAGAGCAATTTTTAAGCTATAACTTCTCGAATGCTATTAGTTTGGACTCATTCAACAATATGACATTTCGCTTTAATTTTTGATCGAATTTGAAATTCAAAATATCACGAGTATGCCTGTTTTAGACAGCGTGCATGGCTATATTTACATGATATCATGTATTTCACCGGATTAATTCAATAAAATTTGGAAGTGTTAAATTCTAAAAGCCCATATCACAACGTCAATAAAAACAAGGAATTTTGTATCAAACTGAATTTACTGACAACTTTGCATAAAGTCTCAACAATCAAAATCATCTGATAATTGTCTCATAACAATCTCAAAGAACATTCTAAAAATTAGACAGAAAACTTGATCAGTGGATACAAAAATATAAAACAATGATAATATCTTTTGATAAAAATAAGAAGACAAACTAAATATTTCGATCATCTGCAGTAGCCATCGTCAGAATTCTATTTAATTTCTAATTCCGACATGAGTCTTCTTATTATTATCATAAATTACAACAAGAAAATCATCTGTCAAATTATAATATCAACGTCTTTATTACCGTCTTCTTCAATTCACAATTTTACATACCCGTTACAACACGTTATTGGAAAAAATCACACATACTGTAGATATAAAAGTTGCATGTTCATGAAGCAAGAATCCGCTATCATACATACGCAAAGTATCGTGGTGTCCACACTCAATGCGATACACCGAGCCCAAACACAGGGAAGGAGAAGGTCGCTTGCGGATAAGGAGGCTACTGAGAGTCGAGGCAGGCTTGAGGGCGATGTTAATACCGAAACCAATCAACTTAGACTTGATGGCGTTACTGATCCCCGGAATAAAAGGAATGGAACCAGAAACGTCTGTTGGCTCATCACGTCTAGCTCGACCTATCGTCAAGGAAGAAAGGATCCCGTTCACCTCCCGTTCCATACCCATTCGAGGCCAGGGCACTTTTGACATTGACCAACTCTCCATCAAGTGTGGAATCCGAACAAACACGAGCAGCACGTAGACCCAAAGACCTGATTACTCCTGGGAAAACAGATCTTGGATGGCATGAAGAACGGTGGAGATATAGGTTGGAATGTGTGGCTTTCCTATAAACAGAGAAAATAGGTCGTTCACCATTCCGACTTACGAGAACATCTAAGAACGGAATTTCACCATCATCCTCAATCTCCATTGTGAAATTAATAGAATCCTCTTGACCATTCAGGAACTCAAGGAAAGCAGGAAGTTGATTAACAGGATGCGTCCAACAAGCGAAAACATCATCAACGTATCTGTACCAAATGAAAGGTGTGGCAATATCCAGTTCCGACGCTAAAGAAAACGTCTTGAATTCATAAAAATTCATGAAAATATTAGCAGACGCCGGTCCGAGGCTGCTTCCCATACTGACTCCGTCCGTTTGTATAAAGAAACGGTTGTCAAACTCAAAGTAACAGTTCCGCAACAGGAACTCCGTCAGCCAAAGAAGTTCATCAACGGTGAACACACATTCGTTCGGGAAGTCATCATTCTTTTCAATATACCATTTGAGCGCATCCAGGACACCATTAATTGGGACATTAGTAAAAAGCGACTCAACGTCGAAACTCACAAATACACAAGAGTTGACAACTGGGATAGAGAGAAGCTTGGATTTCAGATCATCCGAATTCTTGATGTAAGACGGGCTATCACAAGCAAAACATTTCACCAAATCAGCGATGAATTTAGACAAGCCCGAAAACACTGAATCAACCTGACTGACAACAGGTCTTAGAGGACAGTTTTCTTTATGGATCTTGGGTAAACCAAAAAGAAAGGGAGTCTGGAAGAACGTAGGACACCATTCCAAGGCCTGCAGTTGTCGACTTATACGACCATCCAACTCAATCTGTCGAATCTTACCATGTAGCGTACGGCGTACGCCGGCACCCGGGTTCTTGGTGGACACTTTATAAGGCCCATCTTCAATGATAGACCGTAATTTGTCAACATAGTCCCGTCTGTTCATGACAACCACACGACTTCCTTTATCCGACGGAAGAATAATAATATCTTTGTTGGCTTGTAGAGAAGAAATAGCCTCTTTCTCCAAACAAGAAATATTGGAACGGGGTCGATATTTCCTCTTAAGGATTCTGGAAATTTCATTCCTGATACAAGTCTTGTAATCCGAACCCAAGGCTGAAATAGCCTGCTCAACCCCAGCGATAATCTCCTTCTTGGGAATAGATGAGGGAGTAACGGCAAAATTAATGCCTTTGCTCAGGATAGAGTGTTGCCCACTCGTCAGCTTCAGCGTACTCAAATTGATAACCGGGTCAATCACCTTATCGACGATCGCAGCATCAGAGTTAGGAAAACAAGAATGGACAGAAATTAGATAAGATGCTCAGGATACACATAAAATGCAGGAAAAAGTGCCGCTAGCAAATTTACAGATCAAACGGACGCTGGGCAATAAATAGCATTGATTCAATGAAAATAAAGATTCCACAATTGCCGCAACATGGGCTTCACTCTACTGCTGTTGCAGAGACGAATAAGGTGTTCTAAAATTTAAGTTTATTTACAAATCAAAGATTTCATTTTCTTGATTTTCCATCTTCAATCGCGGAGAAGGAGAAGTTCTTGCAATTATCGTCGTCGGCGGATGTCGAGGCGCAGGCACCGTTGATGAGGAAGAACGAGCAGTTCTCTGTCATTCTTCAGCTCATCATAATCCTGATTCTTCACTCTTCTGCCTTCCACTTCCTTCCCGGCGGCAGTTGTGAAGAAGACGAATCCTCTTCCTTCCTCCGCCACCCAGAACACTTTCTCTCCATCTTCGGAGACGCCGGTGAATTGCTGAATCTTCACCTCCTGCGGCCGGAGTTTCCCCTTCTCCGACAGAGCTCTCCGGAGATCTCCGACCGTCGGCGTCTCCGGCAGCTGCAGGTCGTGGAATCCATCCCCCACTGTCCTCGTGCAGTCCCACACATAGAATCGAACTGCAAAGAAGCGGAAATGAATGAATTTGACGAAAAGAAGAGGAAATGAATGAATTTGACGCAAAGAAGTTGTTTTGGAAGGAAAATCAGTTGAAGGTTCCCTTCTGTTAATCATTTTCACTGTTTAGAAAACATTTCATCGGAGAATTGACACAACTGCTCATCGTCCTGCAAACGTCTTTTCCATTCATTTCTTATTCATCTTTTCTATCTGCAATTCACTTGTTAGAAGAAAATCTTTCAAAAACGGATTCTCCTCATTCAAATGATTGAAATCCAATGAAAATGACAATCAAAAGTCATCGAAATGTAAACAGATTGAATGTCTGTGTTGTTCTAATTGGAATTTGCTTCTTATAAAATGTCTGTGGGAGGCGCATGGGCTACAACTTTCACTTTTAAACTCAGCTGTTCTCTCAGGAGGTTTATGATCGGAGCAGTTGAACAACTTCACATTTCATGGGATTCAACAGTTCGCTGTCTGCAGTCTTCGATTTGATCTTGATTGCAGTAGGCAGTGGTGGGCAACCAAGGTGGGATAGACAGCGGGCCTCCAATTTTAAAAGACAGAAGGAGGCTTAAAATTCTTTTATTTCGCACTTTTAAGTGCATATATGGGCTGCTGCAATGTATACGTACAGTATATGCAGTGGTCGCATTACATAGTAAAATTCTACATGTAGGCCTATATGCATACAGCAGTAATGTACACAACTAATATATTTGAAATCAAGGAATGATAATTTACATTTTAGAATTCGTGTAAATATTGAAGAGCAAATAGGCCTACAACAAATCCTAGAAGCTTTCCTTTTATGTAATTACTCGGTAATTTACTTTTTGGTGATGTGACTAGCATTATTACCTTATTTCATCGAAAAAAACAGCGGTCTGTATCTGCAGTGCAACTATCCGCCTGAAAGCCGTGCAATATGAAATTGATCGTACTACATGGGTACATATGTCACCCAAGCATAAACAGCTTTCAAACCCCTACATGGGTTCCACAATCGGTAGTCGTGCACTTGCACCAATCGATTGCAAAACATATTGGTGTGTAGTGATGCAAATGGAAAATTTTCCATTGGAAAATTTTGAAAATTTTTTTGGTGATTGACGTTTTTCCTTTGTTTTGGAGACTTGTTATAGTTGTTTGAAAAGACTTTGTAATATTTAAAGACCAAAAACTTCTCTATCATCCCTATATGTTAACTTTCGAACCAAATGAATTTCAGACATTAGATGGATTTCAAATTTTTCTATCCGAATTTCAGATATCTGTCAGAAAATCAACTTTGAAAAGATCTTAAATTCAAATGGAGATCTCCAATTCATTTGGATTATACCTGAAATTCATTTGGGCAGATCTGAAATCGATTTGTAACTATCTGAAACATCTGAACTAGAAATGGAGGATGTGTGCCCTCAGCGAAGATATCGGACACTACGCAGAAGTTAGAAGCTATCATAGATATTCTTTTGCTCATCACAGATATCTTTAGTTTCCAACTATCTCACGAGTTTACAGTCTTTCTTCCTGGTCGCTCATGAATGCTGCGTGGACTGTGTGCTTCGGTGTGCTTATATACTTCACATGTTCATCAATACATGGAGAATTTGTTGTGATCAACGCTGCATATAAGCTTAACTTTCAAGCTGACAATTAGCAAACTCCAAAATGAAGTACAATTTTTTGCTCCAGATCTTCCACATTGCATGAAATTATACCCCTATGGTAAAGCAAGATTCACGTTATCCCAAACGGTGTCTGTGTGATAATTAAAAATGCTAACAAATTAGCGCAAGCCTTTCGTGGCAAATGAATGTTCAAAAATCCGCGGACGGAACTCGTATTGCTACGATCGCTTTAATCGAAACAATGATGAAATCAAGACTTTTAGACCCAAGATATTGGTACGTAGATGCCTCGGCAGTGAAAGCGCTCAAATAATAGGGCCTATCAAAAAAATCAAAATTTTCCAATTTTTTCCATAATTTTCCACGGAAAATTTTCATCACTATGGTGTAGCAATAGGTACACAAGTGCAATTTAGCAAGAATATCCTGCAAACGTAGCCAAGGCCTATAGCCTATCTATAGGTTCATTGAGGCGTGGTTTATTACATAGTGAAGCATGCTCAACAGGGCATCGAATACCGTGTCACTTAGCATAAACTCGTGCAGGTGATGGCCATTGAATTGCTCTAATGCGGGAAGATATTCATTGCGAAAGGAGCATGGTTGGATCATTCGGGTATCATTTTTGTGCCATCATATTGCTCATTAATGTTGTTAATCAATGGCTTCACAATTTCTAGAGGATCCCTCACCTTAGAAACACCTCTCTAAGGTCGCAGTCGGAGTGAGTCATTTTCACATCATCGATACAAATAATGTCAACGGGTCTCTTTAGATGTGAGAAGTAGTGACGGGCCACCCAATATGTTCGAGCGGGCCACGCGTTGACCACCACTACAGTAGGGCAAAGTTTTCGAACGGAAGTTTTTGGGTCAACGTCGCAACCAAAGACGGAAAAGTGGTGACCAAAAGGAAAGGGTTCTCGTACTCAGAACCTGCGAATACTTTTGAAAATAGTTGAACCATAAATGGAATAAGGAGCAGATTAGCCTGTTTGATGCTTAAAAGGGACTTTCCAATGCATGCACTTGGTGCTACCCGTATTTAGTCAAATAATCCTTCACAATAGTAGATACCCTTGTGAATTGGAAATTTATGGTAGGTCTGCGTATTTGAAAATCAGAATAAATATTCCTCAAATGCTCATTCTGTAATTTATTGCAACTAGACCTATAATGAATTCACAAATATCAGACTTCTATCAACATTCACAGAGAAAAAGGTAAACAATGTTCCCAAACCTGATTTTCTGGATTGTGAAGAATTTTATTACATTAACATGAATCAAATGTGTGCGTTGTCGACAAGACCCTGACAGAAACAAGATGGTATTCTGGACTCCACTCTTTTTGTGATGGTTTCGTTGCCTTTAATTCCTTTAAAGCAGTTTCTGCTTCTCGAATTCAGTTATCATCTTTCTGAACAAAGAAAGTCAATTATTGATAATTATAGACAATTTAGTTAATGAAGAATCGTGAAGAAATTAGGCCTACACCTGCCAATGTTGCTCATATTGACAGAAATCATCGATTGATGCTCAATCAATCTGGTTGAGGCAATGTAAGGCCTATCTACCGGAAATATTCGTCCCCCTCAGGGAAGGAAGGCATGTCATCAGTACCGGGGATGAGACGAGACAGTGCAGGGAACTTCACCACTTTCCCTCCCCGAAAATGCAACACTAGCTGTCTGCTATCCTAATAGGCCTACTTCATTGTAAGGGAGTGGTCGCTGCTGGGGAGTCAATAGGCCTACATTGGGAAATTGTCTGGAGTATGAGAATGCGGTCGTTGTAGGGGAGTGGTTGCCAACGGGAACCTGTGTTTGACATCGTCTTCCAGTTCACAAGGACGAACAGCTTATATTGAGTCCCCTAATCCTATGTTTCAGTGTCGATCAAGGAGGAGTTTGAAGGAATTGAGTCTCATTACGTGCTCATTTTCCAATTCATTGCATCAAAAGTAGGAAACTTTTTTAATCTTGACTGAATGTTAATTAGAATTTTGAACTTACCGGGAGGAGGTGGAAGAGGAACATACTGCACCGCCGCATCATTCTTCGGAGAATCTGTCAAAATAAAAACAATTCATCAATTCTTCAATCAGGAGAAAACAATTCAAACGCTGAACATTAGATTCAATAACGATATGACAAACGGGTGACCAGGTTCCTCGTGACTTTCAGATTTTGAAGGATTTACCGGCGGTGAAATGAATTGATTTTGATGTTATGCTTAAGTGAAATTAAATCACATTAGAATAAGAATAACAACTCCTAGAATCGTCATTGTTGTGCTTCCATTTTTATTAGCATTTCATGAAGTGAGTGAGTCGCGGGGCAACTTACTTCCTGTCCGGTTTTACGTCCTTGGTTCCACCAGTTTTGAGGGTTGGACGGTATTCCATGCCGATTCCAATGTTGAGGACGGATAGCGCTCCTCCATGCACCACGATCCTGTGAAGTTCGACGATCGAGTCGCAGGTCACGGAGGTCCTTGTCCACATTATGAATCCATCTTTTCTTCTGGCCTTCTCGAATGCTCGGACCAGGCACTTCAAAGGTCATAATTTTCTGTGGCCATAGCCAGTTAGGCATGCGCTCCAATTGCCCGAACCATCGAAGGCGACGTGACCTCAGAACGCTTTTAAGGTTTGTGATACCTAGGGCATGCCTTAGCTCGATTTCCGTTCACTTAACTTCGTGGAGCAGATCCATCGGATCATCGCATTTTCATTTCTTTCCAGTCGGCTCACATCATCAGTCTTTACAGCCCACGTTTCTGAGGCGTAAAGCAGCACACTTCGGATACAGGCTTGGTAAACATATCCTCTTCGCCGGAGGGAGATGCCACGATTGGTGAGCACTGGGAGCAACTCACGGAATGTTTTCCAAGCCGACTTGACTCTCGTGGTTGTCGCACCAAAACATCCTCCTGTTTGATCTATCATGTCGCCAAGGTAGCAGAATGATGTCACAGCTTCCAATTCGTCTTCGCCAATGTTGATGGTAAATGGCAGGTCTGGTAATGGAGTCACATTACCTTCGCATCTTTTACATTTGAAATTTTGAGCATTTCGAAGGGAGGTGAGATCTGTGCACCGGTGGTGAATCCAATGGTCACAATGCGTGCATAGGATCGAGTTTCTCCCAACTCCTTTCATGCAAACTCCACATGGATACTAGGCCTTGTCCACTTGATGTTCCACGTGGTTGGGATTGCTGATCATCGTTTTTGACTTGTCGATGTTAACCTTTAGACCTTTCGCTTCCAAATTTGACTTCCAACACTGGAAACGAAACTTTAGTGCTTCGAGCGAGTCAGCCATGATCACAAGGTCATCTGCATAATGGAGCTCCCAGGGACAACCATGACGGAAATCCGCAGAGATAGCCTCCACAACTATAACGAATAGAACGAGGCTTAGCACAGACCCTTGACGGAGACCAACCTCGACGTTGAACGCTTCACTGTACCTTGATCCGATGTTAACTTTCGACCTTGTTTCCTTATACATCCCTTTAACTACTTGAATAATCCATTCCTCAATCTTCAATTTTCTCATAGCCCACCATATGACTTCACGGGGTACACGGTCAAACGCTTTTTCTAAAGGCAAAACTGTGGTGTACGAGAAACATTTTTCCACAGTTTTGCAGACTACATTTCGAAAACAGTGGTCTTATAAGAGATTTTGAAGAAGAGTTTTCGTGACAAGAGAACAAAACAGTGGTGTAAATCACATCATACTTTCTTTCCCCTTAATTGGTCTAATTGTGGTGTATGAGAATTTTTTGTACAGTTGGCACACGCAGAACGAAGTGTGTGTTGGCCGGGGATACTTGTTGCAATTTTTGAATTTTTTGAGATTGTGACGAAAGTATTGAAGCTATTTGTCTTATTTTTTGTGTCAAGTATATTTAGATCATGAGTAAAAACTTACATGTGTTAGATTTCAGAAAAACCATTTGCCCATTGAAAAACCACTTGCACCGCATACGGGACAAGTTGTTACAAACATCAGAATTATAATGTTATGCAATCAAATCGATAACCGTTCAAACACTTTAGCTAAATAGATAACTTTTTGAAGCGTGTGAAATAGGCTACGTACGAAAGCACAACTAATATAATAGGCCCGAACTAGCAATTAACTTAAATTCATTAATTAACTGAAAATTCGACCGACAGAAAAGTGAAGCGATCTCAGACAGAATTACCAGTCCATTATTTTGAAAGACTCTATAACACCAAAAACCACAGAATATTGAGCCGGAGTCGGAGTTCTATCAAACCCCGGAGTCGGAGTCCTATCAAACCCCGGAGTCGCAGTCATATCAAACCCCGGAGCTGGAATCCTTTTATCCCACGCATTAACCCAAAGCAAACAGTTGCAGAAGCGTCTTCTGAACTTACTTTTCAAAGCATATAGTTCATCTTCCAACTTTTTGTTCTTATCTTCGAGGACTTTTAGCTTTGCCTGTAGATCAGTCAATTGTGTCCGCAGGCGCTTGTTTCTTCTCTCTAGCGACTCATTCTCCGATCTCAAGGTCGACAATGCCCATTGAGCTTCAGTATGAGATTTTTTCAACAATTTGAATTCCGAAAGCAGCTTGGAATACTTTCCCCGGAAACTGGCCATCAAATCATCTTCTTTTGTATCTGAAATCAGTACAGAAAGGCATTTATGACAGCATCAATGTCACAGTTTTCTCTACAAAATCAAAGTCAGGCCATCAGGGGAATAATTTTGAGCTAAAGAAGCTTCGAATTTTCCTCTTATACATTGGATAATATCCTTGGTTCGTTTCTTCTCCCGTAAGATATAAATTGAATTCCGGTACTTACAAGTTATCCCCAAAAGATTTCAAATTTCTCTATAAAACAATGCAACTCGACTTATCACCACTTAACTTCATATACTGGTAGATGAGTGTATTCTTTATCAAAATGCAATATTCCATGCAGATTGGATTCGTTCTTTGAGAATTAGAGGCGTTAGTGTGAAGTGTAAGCGATCTCTGCTGGTCAGATACTGCTTCAGAAAGGTGCACGACTATATCAGATGGAAATCACTGTTCCACTGTGGCGATCCTTAGTCAGAAACTGTCGTAGGAATATCCACTTATATTATTTCTGCTATTTATATCTTACAGTCTGTAACAGCTGTCTGCAATGAGTTAGAAACCGTCATGTTTGAGTGTTCTGTCCTATTTCTTTGCAGTTGTCTGAGTTGGTACGAACATACTTGTCTGAATATGAAAATACAATCTATTATCTTCTTTTGAATTCGTCCGACATTTTTCAATTACTGCATGATAAACATTTTCGTTCAAGATTGTCCGAATTGATCTCAGAAGTCGGATAAGTTCGAACAATTTCCTAATATGCAGATATTTAAGCGTGTCTGTGAGATTATTTCGGTCATCAGAATTGTCTTTTAGAAATGCATCTTTGGTGTCTAAAACACTTCGAATGACAAAAACAATTGCAGGAATCTCCACGTTATCATGTTTTGAAACCTGTGATATTCTAGAAATACGAAGGATTCAACAATAGTCCATTTCAGCTGTCTCCACTAATCAACAACAGTTAAGTTAGAAAGAAGTCTGAAAGTCATAATTCCAAAGCTTCATAAATAATATTTCTGCACCACAAGAAATTAGAAATGAGTTTTCAGGAAAGGCAAACATGAAATACAGTGCATCTTCGATTATCCGGACGTAATTTCAGAATCCGTTCGATTATCCATGATTCCATCAAAACATATACATGTACATGCATGGAATCCAATGTTCATTTTAGCATTGCTCTCCTCTTTAGGTAGTACATACAATTAATTTTTGCTCAATGCACGTTTTTTCCCGTCCATTGAGTCAAATAATAGACAAGCAGCTAAATGATTGGAGCATTACTAAGTAGGTTATGCATGCTAGTCAAAGCTGGGATGCAGCTCTGATAAATCATTTTCAATTCATGATCTCAGTTCACGGTCTTTGTTTGTGTATGTGCATTTATGTGCCTTGATAGGAACGACACTGAATATATAGCAAGCATGTACAATTGATGCTCATAATTTCATTAGACAGGCGAAGAATCGGAATCAAATATACTGCATCAAGTATTGCATTTTAGGTAGATATGCTGGATGGATACATATATACAGATTATATATTTATATAGATCATATTCTACGAGGGGCTTGGTGTATAATCAAATGTTTTCGACCTAAGCCCACAAGCTGTTGCTAACATGGGATCTAAAAATTCGCTTATCCGGATCTTTGACTGACCTATTGGGTTTTGACCATCCGGATAATCGAAGATGCACTGTAATTTCTTGAAAACATCGGCTTGAGATACTCAACAGCTCGAAAAGGATATGTTAGAGCAGATGAAAGATCGACATATTATCATAAAAGCATTTCATGACTGAGTATGACTTTCTGAAGTATTAGTCAGAAATTGCCCCACTTGACTGCATCGGACAAGAAAAAAGAAAGACCTCAGTGAAGGTGCAGTAACGTTCTGTCACATGAAGGTGGAGATCGCCGTTCCACTGTGGACATCCTTGGTCGGAAATTGCTGCAAGAATATCTATTTATGATATTCCTACCATTTATATCTTAAAACAGCCTTTTCATACAATGAGACTTTGATGTTAGTCTTGTCCGGCAGCCACAAAGAGTTTCTGCAGGGACCGAGGCCGAGAATGAGACTTTCACTGAATGATGAACACCCTATGACCACTACGAATCTCTGCATGTGTCGAGTTCTATCCAGTTGCTCCTCTTGTCATACAGGATCAAAGAAAAACGCTTCTAAATCCAATGGGAAGCAGATTGACGATTTCATGATGGAAGATTTTCTATGTCTTCATTGATTGTGCGAAAAGTACTAAGCCTAGAGCCATAATTTTTCACATGGAATGTCTTCAGGTCATTTCCTATATGTGCACATATGTCATTGTTATACTTCTGATCGATGATGTATGCGAGAATGTGGCTAAATGTGGCGAAAGTTGACCACACACACACACTTGTGCTTGCGACTATTAGAATGCTCACAAAATCTGAATGTGTTTAGCTTCATAGAAAAAGGTGCATGAACATGATAAGAAATAACCTAATGACATTCCATGTGAAAAATTACATTTATGACATTAGATTTATTACTTCTTCCTTAATCACAGAGTACAGTGAAAATCTGATTTTCATCGAAAACATCGGTCTGTTTTCCATCGGATTTTCATGTGCTTTTCTTCGATTGTGTCTCACAAGAGGAGGAATCATGCACAACTCTGCAATGACATGCAATGACTGCAATGAACATGCACAACACACAAGAAACGTAGTCAAGCCGTCAAACTCAAAACCCCTCTCAGGATCAGCTTCAGCAACGTAAGAGGACTGAGGTCCAATTACGACGACATCAATATCTTCCTGCAAGGTAAGTCACCAGATCTTCTAGTCCTGTCGGAAACCAGGTTAGATCCCAGTGTGTCATCAAGCGACGTTACTCCTGATGGATACATATTTCACCGGATGGATAAAGCACCTTGTCATGGTCTTTGAGTCTATGCCAAGACAAGCCTTCCCTTGAGAAGGCTTCGTAGCTCAGAGGATCCAAGGCATGAGTATCTTGCCTTCATTGCGCTGCTGCAGAAGACCACTCTTCTTCTATTTTTCCTATACCGCTCTCCATCAACTAATGCGGATATTTTCAATGTTCTTTCTGACAAGATCGATTCTCTTCTACAAGAGTATCCCAGCGCTGAAGTTGCCGTTTTTGGTGACTTCAACGTGCACAATGTTGACTGGCTTGTGCACTCACGCACCACCGATCTCTCCGGTCAGGCAGCCCAGGATTTCGCTGTCTCTCACAACCTTAGTCAAATTGTCACTTGTCCTACCAGAGTGCCTGACCGAGCTGGGGATACTGGATATCTCCTTGATCTGTTTCTCACCTCAAATCCAACTTGTTTTTCACACAAGGTTACTTCTCCCCTCGGCACGTCTGATCACTGTGTTATCACAGTTTCTGGCAAATTTGCTCCACACCGTCTGCACCCTTCCATAGAACAGTTTATCAATTCTCCAAAGCAGACTGGTGTGGCTTCCGCACTTTTCTTAGTCAAGTTCAAGCTGAGAATTTGATTCTGAGCGAGAACGTCCACAAGTCAGCGCAAGAACTGACAGAGTGGCTTCAGATAGGGATGTTGGCCTACATTCCTCACCGTACTTTCCAAATGAAGCCCCACTCACAACCTTGTTTTACACCAGAATGTGCAGCTGCAAGTTGCCAGCGTGACCACTTTTTCCATAAGTATAAGCGTAACAGTAGCGCTGGCAATCTTGAATTGTACAAAACCGCAAGTAGACATTGCAAGGAAACCATACATCAGGCCAAAAGCCGTTACGCTTTGTATGTACGGAAATCCATTGCTACCCAAAAGCTTGGCTCTAAGGACTTCTGGAGGATTTACAACCGTGTCATCAATAGGAACAAATCCTCCATCCCAGCACTCCGTCATGCCGAAGTCAGTACTTCTATGGCGACAACCTCAGCAGACAAAGCCGAGCTTTGTCTCTGCTTTTTTTCCCACGCGCACTGATGAGACAGTTACTCCTCCTTCAGTCACAGTCCGAAACGTCAAAAAGATCATCACCGGTCTCGATAGCTCTAAGTCTAGTGGACCAGATGGCATCCCGGTTTCGGTCTTCAAGCATCTCTCACCTGAGCTTTCTCCACTTTTGTCTAAACTGTTCAGTAGATGTGTATCCACCGGTGAGTTTCCCTCTTGTTGGAAAGTAGCTTCCGTGGTTCCAGTTCCAAAGAAAGGTTCTGACTCATCTCTTCCATCTAGTTACCGTCCTATCAGCCTGCTTCCAATTGCTGGCAAGATTTTTGAAGCAGTGATTAACCAACACATTGTTAACTTCCTTGAAACTCAGAACCTTCTATCAGAAGAACAGTATCGCTTCAGGCACTCTCGATCAACTGCAGATCTTCTTTCATATGTCACTGAACATGTGAGTCGTGTCCTTGACAGACAAGGTGAGACGAGATTAGTTGCCTTGGATATTTCCAAGGCATTCGATAAAGTCTGGCATCAGGAACTCCTTATGAAGCTAAAGTCCTATGGAGTTGCTAATCTACTCCACAAACTTCTTGCTTCTTTCCTTAGTGACCGGCAGATATCTGTCGTCTTAGATGTCCAAAAGTCTTCCACCAAGTTTGTCAATGCAGGAGTTCCTCAAGGGTCAATTTTGGGACCCACTCTTTTTCTGTTGTACATCAACGACCTCCCAGACTGCCTTGTGAGTAAATTGGTGATGTATGCAGATGACACAACACTCTTCAATTCCAATGAGCGACTCGCTAAAAACACTCAGCAACGTCAGCAGCTATACGACGTTCTTAATGAAGACTTACGCAGGGTCTCAGAATGGGGCGCCAATTGGCTTGTTTCCTTCAATCCTTCAAAAACTCAAGAGTATTCTGCACTCACGACTTAAAGGAGATGATGATCATAGCATTAAAATGTCAGATAATAGGATCAGAGAACAAGATTCCATCTCCTTCCTTGGATTGGCGGTTACGAAAGACTTGTCATGGAAACCATACATCCAATCCATTAGCAAGCAGGCAGCTCAACGCATTGGTAGTCTCTATCGTGCCAGCAGCTATCTTCCACCACAGACTGTCTGCTATCTTTACAAGTCCACTATTCGTCCTCTGATGGAGTATTGTTGTCATGTGGCCAGGCGCCCCACAAACGCATTTTAACCTCATTGAACGGGTTGAGAAACGTGTCAAGAATCTCATAGGTGAAAAACTTTCTAAGAAGTTGCAGCCGCTCTCCGTCAGACGGGATGTTGCTTCACTCAGTCTCTTCTACAGGTACTATTTCGGTAGAAGCAGCTCTGCAGTAAATGAGTGTGTACCCAAACTTAAGATCTTCTCCAGAAGAACACGCAGAGCTAATGCACTCACATGCTATAATGTGAGCTTAGAACGCGCACGTACTGTGAGTCGCTCGAAAAGCTTTTTTGTTCGCACGGCACAGCTTTGGAATCAGCTTCCCCAGACCACTTTCCCTGACCAATACAATCTTGATACTTTCAAGAGGCGTGCGAATAGGTTTCTGATGGGGACAGCTTAATCAGATTAGAAGATCTGTTTATTTTTTATTTTATTTATTTAAAATAATACAATTTGTTACTTTTCATTGAGTAACCTCTAGCTTCGTTCATGGCTCATAGCTGTGCTAGGGGTGAAAATTCAGTAAAAGAGAAAAAAAAATTATTCTAGTCCAATGAAGATGAAATTCCTGTTGATTTCTACATCAATCAGCGGACACTAATGCCGCAGTTGTCAGGCTTTTTTCTGTAAAAATAAGTCATAATTTCTAGTGTCAGTTTGATTTTGCAATTCATTCTAGGTACAAAGGCAGTCTTGAATCAGTTTGGTGCCTATTTAAAATCCTGTTAAAATCCCATTTAGTGTGAAACTATGATATGCAACAAATCTCTTCTACAAACAAGTTTCCTTTACGTTATTTTAAGTCATACAGCATCAATTAAGAAATTCCTGAAATATTCAGACGGCATATTACATGAGACAATCCGGACACTTCACACAAAATGCACTGAATCAAGCTGACTGACAACTTTCTTGCGTGCGAAGAATTTTAATATTCATATTCACCATTCATGTGTCCATCTGCTGCGTGTACTGCATGCAATGCTTCGCTCAAGTCAATTGTAATTTTTCTAAAATGTCTGAAGTGAACCTATCTCAGCATATTTAGAAATGTTCCGATTTAATTAACATTATAACATACAACATTACGGAATGACTGTGGAAAGACAACAATGATAGGGTGATCAAGTGGAGAGATAGTTTGCATTTTGAGCAATTTTGTCTCCATCTATGTTTTGTGTTTTTGTTGCCTCTCTTCAGACCTTTTTTGAAACGTCTTTGTATAAATACGCTGACGATCTCTTGATATGCTTTCCTAAGCATGATGATTCTTATGATAGGTACAAATGTCAATTGGAATTGGAGCATGTATCTGTCTGGACATGTGCCAACAGTTTGAAGTTAGATGAAAGCAAGACTGCCAATGCAATGGAAATACAGCCAGCATTAAAGCCCCATGGAACAAATATTCATTCGGGTTGGTTATGAGGCGGATAACTACCAATCTGAATCGGACTTTAATGACGAAATCTTCTGGTACTATAAGTCTTTTTCAAATGAGTATTACTCCTTTACTATTCCACTCTCTCCTGAAGATACATTCAAGTCATTTGTCCGTGGTAGGGTCGGCGCATTGATTCTATTGAAGATGCTATGAAATCGTGAAATAGATATCTTTTATCACACTGATTTCATGGAGAATACATAGCTTTTGACTTTCGTAGATTCTGAACTTCCTGTAATCAGTGGGATACATCCACTTCTATCGATCATAAATGCAAAATAGCCAAACGTGTCCAAGCAATTTCTTCCCAGATTTCTATGAGGCCATAGATGTTGACAACTCACCTCTACATGCACGAGTATCCGCCACTTTCAAAATCAGTGACCGATAAGGACAACAATCGATGTTGAGGAGCTGCCCTTCACCGTCGCTATCCGCAATTCGCCTTCCGCAACCCTCGCACTGATAGAGATACCTCGAGATCTCACGCCTGCATATTCCCGAAATGTTGGAAAGATCAGCCGTGAAATTGCTGAAGGCTACTCTCCCTCCATTGGCGGTAAATTTGTAGCAGTCTCCACCTATCGTCACCACGAATTCCGGCCTCGTGACATTCATCGCTTCACTCGTGTTCAGAAGCTTGTCTTCACGAAGAAGCTTACTTCCTGAACCAACAAAGAAGTATTCTTCCTTCTCCAGCTTTTTCAAGAAATCCTTCAACTGAGAAACGGCAGAGCCATCCCGCATCGGAAGCATTTTGCGACTCCCGTCAGAAATTTCAACTGAAATGGATTTTACAGCAGTGATGACGCCGTTATCCTTAATGCCCAACTGCCTGAATGTCTTGTTCATTGTAACAACTTTCCCCTCATATTGGAATGTTATTCCTGCTGCGTTTGGAATGATGTTCCTTAATCTGTGCCACTTTTCCACATCGTAATTCTTGCACTGTCCGTCGAGTATGATATTGATGTTTATTGTTGTTTTGGGAGGATCCGAGAGTTCGATAGCCAACACCACCGTCTTAGAGCCCTCCTTCGTCTCACCGACGTCCTGGAGAGTAAAGTCCAGATCGTACTCTTCCTCCTTATCATCAGATGTCAAAATGAAATCACCAGAAATTCCGAAATGATGCTTCCAACTCTCCAGGACTTGAGAAAGAGGAGTGTGCGATGGGAATCGGAAGCTTTTATCCAGAGTTTCATCTTCGGCAAAAATCATGACTCTCCAGGTTTCTGAAAGGAAATAAGTATTTTATAAGGGAAATCAATTCATTTGAGTCAAAATGTCATCACATTTTCAAAACAATCAACCTTCTCAGACACTGTTCAATAATTGATCGTTTATTAACTCTGCAATGCCCGCTCTGATAGATTTTGCATCAATCATTGTTTCATCTGAGTTATTCCACTCTTGGACATTAATTCAACATTCCAATGAAAGATAATTCACCGATTTTTATTTTTTATTGTATTTTGAGGATGGTGACAAATTACACCAATGGGCAATACAGTCTTTCACAAAACAGTTGCAATTTTCATTGCAAATTTATCAAAATTATTGCTGACTTGTTTAGGATCGCAAAGCTTTGTCATCTGAATGAAAGTTTGAATGTTTCTGGAAAAAGTATGATATACTTGCATGTGTCTGATCTGTTGTATATGGCTGTATAAGTAAATGACTTACAATTACAGATACAATTTCGCAATGTTTCCTTCCTGTTATTCGAGTTCATTAGACTTGGATAATATTAGAGATCAAAATTATCAGAAGAATTGATGTCTGAAGGTATCCACAGTCCGTGGTCTATATGTCTGCCTCTTGCAGACTCCGCATCGACGAAGAAGTGCAATGTCTGCCGCTAGAACGAAATTCTTCATCAGGATTTCGTTTGAGATCATCCAACGCCTGCCTCTTTGCCCACAAAAAAGGATAAGGCTACGAAGGAAATTGATTTGGGGAACTCCAATTGAAGTACAGAAAGATTTTTCAAGACACCTGTTGTTAACGTGTGCGACGAGCGAAAAGTAGTCCTACGACTTTTCTCCGTGGGAACATGGCTGTACATTTGAAACGAAGCGGTCTGAATTCTAATATATATATATATATATATATATACTTCAATTCAATGACTAACTTACCGATGCCAAATGGAGTGTTCCATGTTTTCATAGATATATTCAAATTGGCTATTTGATAACGATGTCATCTATTAACATTCGAAAGCAATATTCAAGAGGTGACATACATTTTTGGGATTAGTGTATGTCGCATGGAATTGTGCACAAAAGTAAATCTCCCATACACAAAACGTGTTGATTAAGTTACGTAATGCATGCTATCTATCTTTTTACAATGCTTTATGCACATCCGTATAAGAATAAATAGCTGATGATACCCACACGTGTAATGTAAAATTTCACAGACAAAACAGAACACGAGACACATCTTAGATTTGGCTTATTCGAGATCACCAGAAATATCTCCCGCAACTCTTTTGATATGTAAATGATAACAAATACAAATAATTCACAGATATGAGGTTTGCTCTTATTAGCGATTTAGTCAAGTCAAAATCAGATCACTACTTTACTGATGGGGCCATGAGTGTTTCGGTTAACTATTTTGACGAATTGCTTCGGCAAGTTGGATATAAGCATCGTGAGAATCTGTGTCATGCTTATGATCTGTAATCTACATCATGGACTCCTTGATGTGTCACTTTAACCTATTAGTTCGGACATAATGTGGAGGATACCTTAGTAGTTGTAGGCATCAAGGAACGCACGAGTAGTATTAACCAACAAGTCTGAAGTTCAGTTATGATTGAGATATATACAAGTAGGCTACAACTATTTACACATTAAATCAAGAATAAAAACGTCTGTACTCATTGTCGCGGCCAATTGAACACATGTGTCCAATTTCATATCACCGATGCCGTAATAGAAAAGGATAGAGCTTACCAGATGCAGCAGCCATTATATTTGGAATTGCCTTTTGGAAACGTAGATGATAATCTGAAAGAAAGAAAACTCACAATCAGTGGATTTGAATACAAGTTCCTTTATTATCATGAGAAGATTATCAGCAGTTAGACAGCATCCCGGCAAAGCGCCTTCAGATGAAGATCAAGCGAATGTGAAAACCCCTAATTACCACCTACACAATCAATATTGTCATGAAACAAAAAAATTAGAAAAGTTAGGTACTATCTAGCAAATACGTTGATGGGCCAACAATTCTGGCGTTGCTGTTGTTTATAGTTGATTAGATCTTTTGAGTATATTCTGCGTTAAACACTTACTGTCTAGGGAGTTGCTATGTATGCATACTATGTCATACAATGTTTACTTGAATTTTCATAGGATGTCACAGTTGAAAATACGAGTATGTGGCTGATAACAACATGGAATGCTATTCATCGTAAACCTAAATACTACAGTTACATATATTTAGGATATTGAGTTAAGGAGCAAAGGATCCATAAAGAATGTTCACAGCGATGCAACTCGATAAGAAAATCGGAATTTGGCAAACAATATTTTGTAAACATTCTAAAACGTAATTTGACGTTGAGGAGTAGGCCTACAAGCAATCTCAAGACTTCAAAAACATTCATTTTCGATACCTTCTTGACCCTATTGGTGTAGGCCTGCGACAAAAATCAACTTTTCCAAAATGTCATACTATTGTACAAACATACTTGGATATTTTTCAGACCTCCAAACATTTTTCCTGAAATAATATCAATTTTTTCCAATAAAAGTAATCAAATTAATTTTTTATAGAATTTCTATTCCCCACTTTTTAAGAAGCTTTAACGTCTCTTCTACCATAATGAGGACTTGGACGGCGCTTACATAGTCATGCTTGAATGGAATAGTTTTAGTTCGCATGCTCTTTCTGCTGACTTTCAGTGACACTTTCGGAACTCAACCTATAGATTAAAAGATTCTAATCCAACAGCTAGACCACTGTGTCAAGGAAACCACAGTAGTTATGTAGGTCTACATATCATATGTAAAAATTATTTCAAGCGAAATATACTACAAGTGTTGCATACAACTCTGCCATGATGCATGTAGGCCATGAATAGCCGCAAATTGGCATACATATTCAAGAAACATTCACAATTGGAAATTCATAATTATTACGAGCTTTAGAAGGCACGAAAATCATGAGGGAATTACAAGAAAAATATTACTGCATTAAATACACTACAATACAAATTTGTGAATATCATAAAATTTCGAAACCATTTGCCAAGGTTACAGCAAAGGTGAATTTGAACTTTGAAGTAATGGAAAATTGGTTCCCTTTAAAAGCAAGTGGAAAAATGCACACAAAGCTGTCTAATATTCGTCTGCAGGCCTGCATATATCTTACAATTTATAATCTCAATTTTGCGCATTTAGCTAAATGGTAGAGCAATAATTCAATTTCCCTGGCATTTTAATACAACTCATTACTACTGGCCACAATGATCAGCCACTATTTAGCCACTTCAAGATGTTCAAAAAGTACTTTAATCTTTCCAATTATTAGGAATTATAGTCATTTTGGAATTTCAGGAAATAACAAATCACAACAAAATAAATCTATTAGATTTAAATGTAATGACATATGTTATATGCATGATGATCACTGCACAGTAGCAAGTCACTCCAAATGTGTTATTGTCCTATATAAATACCTCAGGTTATGACAACCGAATTTTACACTAAACAATGCGTCAAATCACAACGTAGATAGCTTAATTGAAAAAATATGAACGTACGTCCACTGCCATTGTGAATGAAAATCCATAATGAACTTTACAGCCATCAAACAGAAAGTATCACGTTGAATCTCCACTGAATGTGATATAGGCCTGTATATCCACAACATCACATCTCTCAAGAGGCAATAATCACTGCATCTTTTGTGAAGTTGTCCTCAACATTGTACTCAGGCGACAGCTAGAATTTCAGGTCAGATATCTATGGATTGGGATAGGTAGAAGATCGTCGCTTTGGGTATAGAAAGAGGGAGTATACTTAAGGGCATTCTAGGGATGGCTCAGGTCTACCGTATCACTTGGGGAATATTTTGAGTGCATTACTATTTCTGTTTCAAAGGATTACCCAGGAAACCCTGGATGGCGACGCCGAGCTATGCAATTAGTTGAAAGTATGCACAATCATGTGTATAAAGTAAACGCAGTCCAGACGCCAATTCAAGTTGATGAACGTATTCAGGCCTTGTGTAATTATGCGAAGTTCTTTGAGACAAACAGAAATCACCACTGTGATTAAGCCGGCTTACCATGATGCAGAACAAGTGTCAAAAAGGATCAACTGAAAATACGATCTTTGTTTGATCTATATATAGATTTCATACGGTGTTATTGATAGGAGTTATTTCGTTGCCAGAAAAAGCCACACCATTACTAGCAAAGCCTTTTATATAACTCTATATCATCATCCTGCATAAAAGCAATTATAAACTACTTTGTGAGTCATGTATTCATAATTGTCTAAATTCGCCTATCAGCGCTCATTGTTTAGTAATACTAACGAACTTCTTTGACAGTAGAGTAAATTAACCATTTTATGAAAGGTTTTAGCCTATCAATTGTTTGATATAAATGCAACTATAATTATAAAACAAATAGCGGATTTAGTGGACTGTGTCCGACATTACCAACGCTACCTTCAACTTCCAGGGTTACTTCCTGTTTACAAAAATTTTTTAAGTGCCGGCTAAACGTTCACTACTATAGCATCGAAGGATTAAAACAAATCTTTGTCAAAACTGGTCAAAACCATGTTCAACTACAGAAAGCTTCGCACGTAGTATGACGTGCATTGCATTGCAGCACAACAACCAGACTTCAGATGTCTCTAGAGACATTTGTGTTTAGTTTAATACGATAATGACAGCCTATCATGCAAAATTCTTGATAGCGACAGGCATTTGTAACTATCTCTGGACCATAAATTTGTTCTCTTACTCTATATTTGTTTTTTAAATGCTTGGTTTGTTCACTTTGAAGGTTGAGTTTAACATTGATCTCACTTCGTATTGTAAATGTGGTTTCAAGAATAGACATCGGATATCATCATTGACGTCTAGACGGCCATCAAGCTACACACTAATCGTCAACTATTTTTGTTTCACTAATATCTATATTTTGAAATTCCCATATGTTTCCAAACAGCGCGTGGTATTTACCTTATTATCAGAGAAAAATGGGAGAAATGAAATGTATGCAGTACACTCATTATCAATCATTCTGGATCTAATTTGCATTCGACAAAAATTGAGTGATTCATCACGTCAATCTAGAAAGGTAGTGGCTATTTTACTGACAGCCGGTACGGCGGTACACTATTCTTCCAACTCTACTGCCGCATCTTTTATTAGCTTTAAAAGACACCAAATCACTCAATGTAGTTAGAAATATGTATTATGATGCGTCTTCACAGATGATTGTTTGTAGTGCTTTGTTTGTAAGCAGTTTTGAGGAATTAGTGATATTTTAACGAGGCAATCTTATTTCATGTCTTTAAGCCATTCCAGTCCAAGAACTCAAGATAGCACTAGTTCCGATTATTTGTCGATGACTTGTATGTATGTCTTCCCTGTCTATGCAGTAAACAATGTTGCCGGTTAAGCCGTCCTGCTGGTGCAAAAGCTGCGGGACAAAAATTGCATCGGCCCCCAACTCGAATCTTTACATAGAGCGCGCGGGATCATGCGCCAGCTGACTCCCTCGGTTCGCCAGGCGCGCCGGAGGAGTTTTCTATTTTTAGATTGACCCAAATTGAATCGCAATGCGCGAACGGATAGGTGGTGTTCTATTATTAGATTCGTTTAATTCGAGCGCCGGAGGAGTGTATTATTTTTTATTCCTCCAAGTTGTAGCGCGACCGCGTCAGTCACGTGTCGGAGAAGTGTTCTAATTTTTGCGATTTACAATTGTTTAGAATTACAGTTAGTACTAACTGCACGGCCACTTGTATGTGATGTGTAGCACAATCTACATGAAACATGTAGTATACCTATTCATAAGTGTGCCATGCCAAAAATAAGCAATTTTAATATTTTCATTTGCGATTACGAGATGTAAGTTTCATCGAATTCTCTTGGCAACTCGCTTGTAGAGCATGGTTTTCTTAATTCTGTGTAAATTATGCTGTTTTTATATATTTTCTGTTTCTTATTTTCTGCTGAGTAGGTCTATACAGCTTTATCTCCGTCACTATGCCATTCGCTGCCTAGCGGTCTGACAGGAAGGACGTATGTCCTCTGTCTCGCGCTCAGTAACTTTCCTTCGCTCACTGTTTTGTTATTTGGACTCATTGCTATGATTTTTTTACGTCAATGTGCTCGTTTATTCATAGTCTCTTCGAATACAACAACAGCGACTTCGCCGTTCTACGCTCTCTCTGCTATTTGCTGATTTTCCAAGGTTAGATAGACAGAAAAGGAGAGCTTTATGATTTTACCGGCTGCTGAAGCCGCCTTCCCATGTTCTTCCGGTTTCATCGTCTCTCTGTGTTTCCTCTCCGCCGTGCCACTCTGTCATCGATCCACCTGCTACACTGCTCTGTCATGACCAGTCTCACCGCCCGCGCTTATCTCCTACATGTGTTTCGTCTCAATGCCAACCTGCGCTCTCTACTGCCTTGCCTGCACGACCACATCTCGCCATCACTCGTGGAAACTGTATCTCCCAAATCTCTCCATTGGAAGACTCCATTCGGCCACCTGTTTCCACGGCAGTGCATGTATCGCCTCTACCATTGTTTTCTCAGTTCCCTATACCAGTGTGCATTACGCGTCGCCATCATGGTGACGGAATTTCCCACCACCACTGATGGAATTCCGCTTGCTCTCGCCCACCCAATTTTGCTACTAATAGCAATTGTGTTTATCCTGCTTAGATTCCGTCAGTCCCTGATCCATGTGTACACAGGTGTGCGCTACTCCAACACCAACTCGAACTCGCTTTCTTCGACCACTGAGAAATCTAAACCAGCTACCTAAGCCACCATGTCATAATTTCCCACCAAATATTCTTTATTGCAATGGAAGATTTTTGAGTTATAAAACCAATGAATTATCTGCTTGTGCAATCTCCAAGACTACAGACATAATTGGTGCAGCAGAAACCTGGTTCGACAACTCCATTGACGACGAGTCCATTTCCATCCCTGGCTACAGCGTCATTAGATATGATAGACCGAACCGGATGGGTGGTGGCTGGTGTCTCTACATTCATAACAACATAAGTTACAAAGAATTGAGTGAATTCAAGACCAATACCATATCTATAACAATCATGATCCAATATCCATCGAAAGATTTAGTGCTTTCGATCGTCTATCATACACCAAATGCTGACGGCAAATCGATTCTGGATTATTTCAATAATACCTACACTGACTGATTCACTCCGATCCGTTCCGAGCGCATACGCTGCGATTATTGGTGACTTTAATAGAATGAACTACGAAGAGCTTCAGGAAACGCATGGTTTGTCACAAATCATAAACTTCCCCAGTAGAGGAAAGGCTTGTATTGACCTCATGTTTTGCAACATAACTCCGATACCATGGATTGTCTCTAAACTGAGCCCCCTGGGACTTGGTAATCACGCTTGTTTTTGTGCGACTGCAATACACGACCAAAAACTCTATCTGCCACCCGAACCTCGGCAGAAAATCAACAAAAGCCTGGCACTTAATTTACTCGCATCGTGTGACTGGAACAACGTGCTAAGTGGGACGAATGTTGAGATGCAGGTTGCCATGATGAATCAAACATTATCAAGTATTCTCGAGCAATCATATGTGATCATGAAATCGAAGCCAAAACGTCATCCGCCATGGATTGATGCAACCATCCTGAAATGGAGGCGCGCGAAAACAAGGTTTTATCGCCAAGGAAAGTTCGAAAAAAGTCAAATTCTTCAATTCACTTATTGAAGCACGGATAACTGAGAGGAAGTCTAATTTTGTGAACTCGAAACTCAACATGGATTTGAATCCATGGCAATGGTGGAGTCACGTCAATATTCTTCTAAATCGGAAGCCGAAGAGTGATCATAAGCAGTGGCTTCATAATTCAACCTCTGATGAGTATAATTGACAACATATTTTCCAAGCGCCACTTTCATGTGCGGTTTTTCGACCTATATCCCTTCTCGAGATTCTATCAAAAATCGTGGAAAAAACTATGTGTGACAGGTACCAACACGGTCTCTCTTTGCCGAACCAACATGCATATGTTGAAAATGGTAGTACAACAAATGCGTTAATATCGATTTTTGACAAGTGGACCGAAGCTCTAGACGCTGGCTCATCCTTCGTAAGAGCCATCATGATTGGCATGACACGAGCATTTGACAGAATGCGACCTGACTCCTTCTGCCTAAGCAGCTGCACAACCACATTGACCCTGGTCTCATCGCCTTGACACAAAGCTATCTCGTAGGTCGCAAGCAAGTAGTCGTCTTTCAAGGCGCGACCTCGCGAGAAGCGGAATATCAGGTGGAGTGCCTCAGGGATCAGTCTTGGGCAGTGTTTTTGAGCGGATCGAAATTCCGCTTTCGCTCGCTCATCGCTCATTTGCTCATAATCGCCCTGTCGCTCGCTCACCGCTCATTTCCTCAAAATAATCCTTTCGCTCGCTCACCGATCAAAATCATGAAAAAATGCCGCTCCCTCGCTCATTTCTCGATAAAACCCTCCTTAATTCTACAAACTTTTTTATGCTCAGAGCTAATTCCATGCTTTAAATGAAATAGATACCTTTTATAGGCGTTGAAAGGAAATTCATCATTTCATTTTACTTGAAATTTGAAACACACGATGAAACAATGTAAACCATCATACTAATTACCATCATACATATTGAATTAGCTATTGCGCAAAATTAGTTGAAACAATATATTTTGATGAACATAGCCACAGAATTCTTTTGACATGTGTAGAGATGGGCAATAATCTAAACTTAATCCTACATTCTGATCACATGAATCAGTGCATACAATTCTTGGCGCAATACTTGGACAAAATTCGCAAGGTGCGTTAAGAAACTATGTAATGCGTTGACAATTGAAAATGAACTTATTTGAAGTCGTGACAAACTAATGTAGATAATTCCTAAAAGTCGCTAAAGATGACATACGTGACTTATGAGTGACTGAGTAATCAATAAATGCAAGAAATCTGCTATAAATAAAATCGCTTGATAAACGAAATCGCTGGTTTATGTGAAACAGCAAATGCTGCACCCAAAAAGACCTGAGACATCGGCGCCAGTCGTCACTGAGACTTCGGCCCACTAAGCTCAGTATCTGTCAAGATGGTCGGTCCGCAGCAACTCGTTGCGCCCAGGTCCTACTTCCTTCTACCTTTGCACTCTTCTTCATGGTGATCCTTACACTTAAACACCGTTCCGGTGCGTGTAGCATACTCTCTGCGAAACCAAATCATAGCCAGAGAGGACACGGCGAAGATTGGCATGTCACACAGATGACACTGAGGGTCGGTCCGGATTCCTCAACGTGTCAGATTAGTAGGGGCATACCTGGCATTTGAACGAACTGTCTGAACGGTGCTTTTTTCATTTTTTTGATGAACGAATTATCGAACGGCATGAAAGTCTGAGAAGCCGATGAACGGTGATCGGAACGAACGGCTTTTTTGCTTGATTGAACGTGATTGAGCAGCAATTTAGCCCCGGAAACCTAGCAAAAGAAATAATGGTAGAAAATCTTTGATACATTCCAAAATTGCTTATTTACACATTCTGACTTAAATAAAGTAGTATTCTGAAGTTTGAAAATATTTAATTGCTAATTTGTGCATGGATCACCACTAACCCATTGGACTTTCGTGATGTAGTGAAACCTCGAAAATTCCGATAAAAGAAAACTCTATTGATGCTCTTCGAAATTGCTTGTTTGAGCATTAAGACTTCAGTTCAATGACAAAACAATGACAAGAGACTTGCTATTACACAATGATTCCATCTCTTGTTATTGATTTAGTGTTCCGAAAATAAATCTACTTATTCTACTTCTCATCAGCAACTAAAACATCTGCGCTTATCACCATCAATGCAGTTTATCAGTGGTGAAAACTGAAGAAGCCGGACTGAAAAAGTTTCACATCCTTCCATGAAGCAACGAAATTTGTCATGATGCGCACTAAAGTATCATTTAATTCATCACTTAGTCACAAAGCATTGAACAGTTTGAATTCAAAAGCTGTGATGAGGTAGGTCTACTTGCACTGTGGATGTCAATCTGACCATTACTTTTTAAAAATGGCAGGTATTATGTTGCTTTTGCATCAAGAAAAGTCATAAGCTGGGGTCGGGCCCGATGCGGACATCTCGATTTTTGCGGGAAGCGGGCATTCGCATGCAGGCACGGGCATTTACAATAATGGCTTAATCTGAGAATTCATATCCGGCCAGTGGATATGCAGGTAGGGATTCATGGCGGCGTACATGACGTGGGCGTAATGTATGTAGCCTAAGCTCATTGTGCAATTGAATCTAGTCATTATCGAATTATCACATCGTATTCTTAAATCACTATTTCTGAAGACTAAACCGAGGCCTATGCTAGCTAGCAGGTTTCGAGCACTGTGTAAGCGAAGTGTCAAATGGGTGAACATCTACCCATCGTCACCTATAGCAAATTCGTGCAGCGTGATGCTGCTAAAGCGTGTTGTAGGCTAATCATCAAGACAGAAGGAGTATGACTTTCTCCATCGATTTTGATATTCTCTAGTTTGATTGGTTTTGATACAAAGGGCGCGTGTGACGTGTAACGTTTGACATCAACTCATGTTTCGCATTGTCATTGTAGGACAATACCGACAACGAATTTTCCGATAGGGCAGCTTGTATTATTTCGCGATGTCAGATGGGAGAACATCCTGCATCGCCAGCTTCCACATTTCTCTGAAAAATCCAATATTAGCTAGAAACGACATCACTATATAATAAGGTTCGACAGCACTATGTAGGGTCCATCAAAATTGAATATTGTTTTGACTTTGAAGGAACGATAGAACGGGTGTTTTATGCCATGAACGAACGGAACGGGGGTGATAGTTCATTTGAGCGGTGAACGAACGAACGGGTCTGAAAGGCTGATGAGCGGAAGATCAAACGAATTGGGAAAAATATGACCGTTCTAATGCTGGGTATGAAACACAATAATCGAAAGACATTCCTGATCGTTTATTTACATCGAGGAGTCAGGACGATTGCAGGAAATTGCTTATCTGGGGAGCCATCTGGGAGTGATGGTCGCAGTTCACTGCATGTGATGAGGGAAAACATGAACTCCGAACGCTACGTTCGAGTGATCGAAGAACATGTTTATCCTTTAGCATGCAGTTTAGGTGATCCATCATCTGATTGGATTCTCATGGATGACAATGCTCCATGCCATCATGCCAGTGCAACTCCATTGTATAGAAGACAGGCAGGAAAACCAACCCTAGACTGGCTAGCAAGGTCTACTCCCTTTTAACGACTAGGCCCTAACTGGGCAGACATATAACAAAGAAAAATATTTAATATGATATAGGATGCAAATTTATTCAATTATAGTTAGAAAACGTGATGTTTACTTTAGAATGTCTAGTTCTAGCTAATTTCTAACTATTTATGAAAAGGACTGTATGCGTATGTTTGACATGTAGGCTATTCCATGTATGGCCTACACATCAATCTTGTCGTTCTCAGATAAGTAACTTCCTATTACACTCAACTCGTTTAGCATCGTAGATAGCAATAATTGAGGAGACAGAATAGAAACATGTCCTCAGACATGATGTTTTAGGACATCTCTCCATTACTTGTCCAGGCGAGCGGGCACTCTGCAATCTTTATCATTGAGGAGATTTTTCTCTTAAGTTCGGTGGAATTTCAAATTTAAGAAATCTGACAAAATTGGTGATTTGACATCTTAAATTATTTTTTACAACATGGAGGGATGAATGAGTTGGAGCAAATGAACATCACTATAAGAAAGCTCAGAACCTAAATATGTTGTACTGTGAATTGCATGTGATTTGGAACATTGGTTTGGATGTTGAAGGGGAGGCAGATTCAGTCCTACGCACTTCAGAGTCCGGTATGGAAAAGGACTAAAGTGAATCAATGTCCGTGGTCTTAAAATCAATGCATCGCAAAATGGAAGCCATATATGCCTACACTAGGATTGTCCTGGTGTAGGCCTAATTTGGTTGGTTTCAATTCTTCCTAAATTGTAGCTCTTTCGCAGTTCTTTCACGTTTGACGATACTGAATGTCTCTCAAGGATCTGCATGTGGATATGTTCCAGCAACGAAATTCTTCTATCAAATTAAGGCATCTTTTAATGTCTTCGTGCAATTCCGGAGACCATTAGTACATCTATGGGACGAAGCGACGATTGGGAGAGCGATTCAAAAGATTTGTGAATAAATAATGTGTCGATGGTCAGATGTTGAGTGCAGCATCGATCACAAAGACCTTCTTATTGCTAAGTTCATATTCAGAAGAAGAATCCAGACAGGCATTCAATGTATATTGTCAAGAGTGTGAGAACTACAGAAAAGAGAAAAAGTTAAGAAGTTTTTCAATCAAGTTCATCAATCAAGTTATATACATGCATGTACTATAAAGACTTTTTTTAGAAAGCATTTTTAGGAGACTTTTCAAATATTTCGCTTTTTGATTATTTGATCTTTTTAATTTTTGTTTTTTCTAAAAATGGCTCGCTCAACCGATCGCTCACGACAAAAAATCACCGCTCGCTCGCTCAATTTTCGCTCACGGAATATTTTTTCGCTCGCTCATCCGCTCATCAAAAACTTGAAAAAATGCCGCTTGCTCGCTCGCTCAAAAACACTGGTCTTGGGGCGTTGGCTGTGACTCACTTATATTTCCGACCTAAATCCCAACAGCGGTTTTGACGTCTATGCGGATGACGTAACAGTGAGCATTTCCTCTTCGAAAAACAATCAAGATCTTCACAACAAAGCTCAGAACTCAATCAAAGCCATCCAACAATGGTGCATAGAAAACAATATGTCCCTGAGTGCAACCAAAACTGTTGAACTCATCGTCAGTGCAAAAAAGGAATATACCAAGTCGATTACATTTTCGTTGGAGACAGCTACATACGACAGATGAACTATGTGAAGCTTCTCGGCGTAACTGTTGATAAACATTTAACTTTCAAGAATCTCGTCGAACTCTGTAGAAAAAAGGCCATGCAGAGAATATTCTGGCTACGAACACTAAAACGTTATGGTGGCAGTAGTCAAGGACTAACTCGCCTCTATCACACGTGCATTCGGAGCATTTTTGAGTACGCATCCCCAGCGTGGTTCCCATTTACGTTGAAGATGCTACAGCTGGTCATCGAGAGAGTCGAAAAATGTGCTCTAAAAGTCATTCATCCTGCTTTGTCCTACGATGAGGCTCTTGAACTGACCAAAAACACCTCAAATTATCACGCATTTGAACAAAATGGTCCTCACTCAATTTATGAAAATGAAGAAGACTCATCATCCTCTCCACCATCTTCTCCCTGTCAGACAGGAATACATCAGTCGGCGAGACACGAGAGGGTCGAACAGACTGCGAATTCCACGTCATCGTTTGATACTTCGAAGGAAATCCTTTGTGATGTATGCCACACAACTTTATAATTCAAACAGTGTTGTGTAACTTTTATATTTTATGTGATCAGTAACTGTCTGTAACTACAAATGATTGAATTCATTTGAGAATAAAAAACCTCTCTCTCTCTCTCTTATGTAAAGTGTTAAGTCTGGTTTATATGTGTCCGGTAGAATATGGTTTAAAGCAGTGCTTCCCAACGGGTGTGCCGCAAGGTGTGCCGCGAAGAAGACGGAGGAGTATTTTCCGCTGTGGATCTCACATCCAGAGAAATTAATAGTGGCCTTTCTGAGCAGAAGTTGTAAAGAAAGGAATTGAAATTATCGAAGGCAATGTAATGATTTTTGATCTAAAAGTTATGACTGAGTGGTTTATCTTAACTCAAACTGTTTCTGAGCACTTAACAACTCTCGGGGAAAATTTTCAGAAGTATTTTCCTATCAGATCTGATGAGGAAAAGGAAGCCCTTCGTTGGATTGTTAATCCTTTTACTGCAACTGGGCAGGATGATCATGCGATGGAGAAACTTGTTGACTTGCAATGCGACTCACGCTTGAGGGAGGCCTTCACAGAAAAGACTCGGACTCAATTTTGAGTCGGAGTTCTACGAGAGCTGCATTCTAAAGAACTGGGTGATGCAGCTATACGAGAATTGGTTGCATTTCACAGCTCTTACAATTGTGAAGAAGGATTCAGCCAAGTCGTGGCTGTGAAATCGAAAAAAAGGAACTCGCTTTCTGAAACACTTCTCGGAGAAATCATCCAAGTGGCGCTGACGACATCCGTTCGACCAGACTTTACGAAACTGGAACGCACAGTGCAAGAGCAGAAATCTCACTAAATTTGAGTGATGCTGACTACAGTCTAATCCCGCTATTCAAAGTAAGCATAGAATTGTTTGAGTAATACATGCAGTAGGCCTGTATGTGATTCGTAGTTTGAAATTTGTGTGTGGTTGCTTTTAGCTTCAAACTTCAAAGAAAAAACCCTTCACAATTTTATGTGTGTATCGATGTAGTCTAAAAAATAGAGTAAATACACTTTAATGCTCATTTTGATATTCTGGGCTTTTCAAATTGTGTGCCGCACCTATCTGGCCGTTGACCGAGGTGTGCCGCGATAGCAAAAAGGTTGGGAAGCACTGGTTTAAAGTAAGAAATGCAAATCTTCTTAGAATCGACCGAATCATATTTCACTTTCATATTTTTCAAAATGATGGTGGACGTCCACCAGGACATACAAGTATCGTTGATCGGAGTGGAATTCTGTCGTAAGATTAGATGAAACTAATGGAAAGTACTCGACAAACATCCTTGTCTCATGATCCACTTGCTTATTGCGGCAAATGGAAAACGAACGCCTACTGTTGTTATATGGGGCTCTTGTGTGCCTTGTGTCGCAAAGATTGGGACAGATATCGTTGGGCTGACACGTCGCGACAGAACCAGAATGATTTTTTTAGAAATTCAGATAATAAGCTCGCCGAAGACAGGACCAGACGCTACAGATTTGAATTCAGCGCGCCAGGTTGTAGGTTGACGCGCCAGCGCGCCAGATTTGGCGTTGAAGCTTCACTCTATTTCTAGAATTTATGAAAATAAGCGCCAGATTCGAGGTTGCCGCGCCAGTGCGCCAGACGTAAGATTTATTCCTAGAAATTCTGAAATCAGTGCCAGGAGGGACAGAGTCAAGATTGACGGGCCATCGCATCAGACGTAGAATCTATTCCTAGAATTTTTGAAATTATCAGCTTGCCGAAACCAGTGCCAGGCGTGCATGATTCGAAGTGATTCGAGATTCTAGACGCAAGATCTGGCGCACTGACGATTGACACAAGATCCATTTTCAGAATTAATAAAAACGAGTGCTAGAGCGCCAAACCCAGAGCGCGCTAGACGCAGTGGCGGCTCGTGAGATTTGATCCAGGTGGTGTACAAACATAAAATTCCTACAAAATCATAGGTAAGAGTCTAAAATGATCCTATTTTGTAAATGTGAAGAATTGGATATGTTAACTTCATGTTATGTCCAGAGGCCTTTCGCCGGTTCACTTCAGTGGAACACACCGGATTACGGAATGGCAAGTTGCGATGTCTGACAGAGAGCGGTCACGAGAGTGAGCAAATAAACATGAATATTAATCTGCTACATCGCAAGGTGAAGTTGATACGTTTCTTTCTGTACACAAAGAGCCGGCATCATAGCTTTAATAATGAGCGACTCTAGAATTTGTAGATAGCGGAAATTGTTACTACTACCGATGATAGAAAAGTAAGATGACGGACTACGGTTTTTGTCAAAAGTTCTGCAAGATATAATGTGGCTAGTAACAGAGCTGGCAGGAGCATTTCTGGATCTTGGTCTTATACCCACAGTAATAGCCCATTTCGGGAGATGTTCAGCAATTCTCATGGATAAGCGGCGCTCAGTACGACCGACGTAGCTGAGTCCACAGCTGCATTCGAATTTGTAAATTATATGAGATCGGTCGACTTTGCTCAGCTTATCCTTGAGAGAACCAGTCGGAATAGTATGGGCACGGAAAAGAATAATCGGATCCGCAGCAGGATATGCTCGTTTAACAGAAGAGATCAGACGAGAGCGAACTTCACGCGCTTTCAAATCTCCCTGAAAGGGGATATGAACAAAAACAGGTTTGCAACTGGGTCCGATCATGACTTCACGTTTGGCATCAGCATAACAGACAGATTTCGAGGTCGGCGCGCCAGACGCATGTTCTATTTTTAGAAATTGAGAAAAAACAACCCAGCGCTCCAAAGCCGAATAAATCCGGTGCACTCCTGTATAGATTCCAGTTCGGACCGGTCCAGTCGGTGTAATGGCCACTGCTATTTAAAGGTTCCAAATAACTGGATGCTCTCCCAAGCAGTGTATAAACGTGAGCTGTAGATAAGATTCGTTTCGATGAAAGTGACAACATTTCACATTCAAACATTTCACGGTTGAAATGAAGGTTTCCACGATTTAAGAGTTAGCCATGTCTGCAACTCTTATCCGCCTATTGAAAAGACTGTCTTGTCTGCATGTTTTTCTATGAAATGCAACTTATCAGAATGCATTCTCAGTGTCAATGAACATTTTCAATGAGAAGCAAGGTACAGAGTCCAAAAGTAAATTACACTTACATTATTGACGTGTTGATTACCTTATTCTAATTACGTCATTGCGCTTTACTTGGACGATTTCCGGTGGTTCTGGGCATTCATAAAGAAATGTCCAAGCTTTAGATACCTGATAATCTCCGCCATGAAAAATGCCTGTAGGCTAGTGAGTAATGAGTCGGGGACTATTCCACATTTTTGTTGATCAGATAATAAATAGAGTGAGTAGCAAGCTAGGAAATAGCAATAATTAGCCTTAAGAACGATTCCTACAATCACGCATGTCTTACACGGTCTTGTCAATGACACTGTGCAAGCTTGACATAACCACGGCATACATTATTCATAAATACTAAGTTTGTTCAAAAGGAGGTAAGGTTTTATTGGAAAAATAAAAACGAAATCATTTTTATCGTTCTGAAATAATAATAGCAATAGGGTAGAGCGTCGCGTTTGACGCGAATTGCCCGAAATGAGAGCCTTCGACGCGAAATCAGTGGATGAGAATACGCGAAATTCTCATATCTATATTTGTCAATATTATGTCTGTGTAAAAAAGTGCATCCTGGTGGATGGAAGTGTGTGTGAATTGAACATTAAACATGTATGACAATGTATCATATTTTTGGAGGTTATTATAATTATCAATCCAAAGTTTGCATGACACGCTCGTAGAAAGAAGTACCAATTAACCAAACAAACGTGATAGACATCAGTTATTGAAGCAGACAAAACATAATTCATATTCACAGATGAAACTGGATACATACCGGTCAGGTTCAGGACTGAAAAACTTGTGATTTTCACACGTTCACGTGTGAAAAACGTGTGGTTGTTGCAAAATCTGTTGTGAAGGGCATGGGTTGGACTAATTCGACCATCCCGATTACTCCTAAGCTGAATCAAAGTGTCGCAGCGGCATACTCGAAGTATCAAGTAATGCTACAAGAACGACGACAAAAAGAGAATGCTGAGAAAGCCGAAGCATTGGAAAAGAGCTATCGCATCAAATTGAACAGATGAAGAAAAATGACAAAAGAAAAGTGAAAATAGACGAAGAGATGGAGGCTAATGAAGAAGCGGTGACCCAGAAACTGAAGGAGAAGGAGAGATTACACAAATTTCTCCAAGAGGCCCAGCGTCAAGCTTTGAGGTCCGATCAGTAATTGGAGGAACTGCGGTCAGAACAGCGCAAGTTGGACCAGAGACAAAAACGATTATCTGATCAGATTGTGCGGTCGGCTTTGAAACGTCACATTGATGATTCAAGAAAAGAAGGCCCATCATCGAAACGACCTAAATGCTGAATGAATAATAACATTCACTCATGATGATCATATACATGCATTTTTGACAGCAATTTCTTATCGTGATAGTCTGATAGTGGTGAAAATTTTCCGGAAAATTTTGAATCAAAATTTTCCGTGGAAAATTATGGAAAAAACTGGAAAATTATGGAAAATTTTGAAAGTTTTGATTTTTTGATAGGCCCTGTAATTTGAGCGCTTCAACTGCCGAGGCAGCTGCGTACCAATAAATTGGGTCTAAAACTCTTAATTTCATCATTATTTCGATTAACGGTTAAATGATGAACCCGGGTCTGGCCAGACCCGGGCTATCTGTCATACAAGATATGTCCGAAACTAAAATCGACAGGAGGCTGAAATTTCATGACTTTTCTACATTATTCGAGTACTCAATCTGAGAGCTTTTGTTAGAGTCCACGATAGTTTGTTTTACTACATCGAGCCTATGACTAGGTAGATGATGAACCCGGGTCTGGCCAGACCCGGTCGTGTCTATGGCATAACGGCTTCTGTCTATGGCCAGTCGTGTCTATGGCTATCTTCTCGTCTGATAACGGTCTTATTTTCTGTCAGTATGCGCTATTAGTGAAGTTCATGACTTTTCTTACTTACATTCTCACTTTGTAAACCTTAGACTCGACTGTTGTAAAGCATAATGTACTTACAAAGTACTTGCAGTACTTGTAAAGCTACTCATCAAGGTCAAATGTTTGTGCATCGTTCGCAGCATCGCCTACCTAACATGTGTGCTTCTCATGGATTCTCATTGGTAACACATGGTAACATCTAGAGAATCACACACACACACACACAAGTACACGCGCGCGCTTATTGCCCATCTGTTTTTCTATTTGATCAGAAGGAATCAAGGGACCAATAGGAGTCACGAAATCGTCCAATTGAATGAATTCATTTTTCTTCCCTTATATGCACGAAGGAATATTCTGCGATTGTCTACTCATGTATTGGAATGTCAATGGCATCTTCTAATGAAAGACGTCAACTACCGCCCGCAATGCCCGGTCTATTGCATTTGCTAATATCAATCTACAATACGATGCTGATGATGAAGAAGACAATTTTCCTGTTGAAATATCAAGTAAGCTGAGTGTGAGGGATCGTTGAAGGCCAATCTATGTGAACAGATTTGAGGGGGAGGGAGGGTTCGAGGAGCTGTTTAGTGTCTGTTCATGGTGGGAGGGTGAAATGCAATTTATACTAGTACACGTGAATACTTATGGGGAGATTAGAATTAGCTATTGTTTACGTACTTATATGTAGGATTGTAAGTGGAAGTACCGGTAGATCCATCCGTTGCTATTTTGAAATGACGAGCTTGAATCTTGAGCTATGTTTAGGCACAGATACACATGTATGACTAGACTAATGGAGATTTCAGAAGAAGGACCAAGCTTGTACTATGTACGTACTACAGCCCGTTGTAAAGTGATCAATCCACTCAGATTCATTGACAATAGTCTATTACACAACTCATTTTAGGCCTACGTGTATTAAGTTGTTGCGTCTTTGCTTTTACAGAAAAGTTCTGTGCCGTAGAGTAGCCGTAGCCGACATGTACATGTAGGTTGATAACGATGTCACCCATGTTGTGATTGCTTATTGGCTATGCGTGTAGCCTACATTTAGACCTATCAGCAGACAACCAGCCGATATTTATGGATACAAAATTTACGGACTGCCCATTGAACTTATCATCTGACTATGTACACTGTACTGCATATTATTATAGCAATATGCTACAGATATATACATGAACACATGTACGTGTACATCGCTATGCTATACATATGTAGCCCTGCAAATTCAACTTGCCGGTAACTCTAAATGAAATCATCTCCATTTCAGCTGATGATGTTGCAGCTAGTGCTGTGATAAATGACAACGATGCAGGCAGCGACGAATATGACTCCTTGCCGAGATTTCTGGTAAGTGATTTAGCTCTTGCAAATGTTACACCCATACTTGTTGCAATGATTTTACAATCGGCGTGTCATTTCATTTCAGAACACGTTGCTGCTAGTGGCCATGTCAGTGATGAAGAGTTGAGTATAGAGGCTTTAGAGGAGATGGATTTCAGCGGAGAAGAGGACGACTATGACGAGACTTCCTCCCTAGTGGCACCTGCCCTAAGA